>CM061161.1:19000434-19330434 GCA_030710495.1 Labroides dimidiatus | reverse complement strand
GGGACTGTGTTTGCAGGATGCTTGAATTACTTTGAAATACTGTTTTTTTTCTGCTTCTGAGGGAAGTTGGTGCTGTCTTTCTGAGGATCAGATCAACTACCAGGAGAGCACTTTTATGAAAAGGAAATATTCATTCAGGCGCGGGGGCTGATGCAATGAAGGGATAGAGTCTGTGTACCTGATTTTAAGAGAAGTTTCTCACTTCCCTTTGTGTTCTCTTTTATAACTCCAATTCACATGAAAAATTGGGACAGTGTGTCAAATTCTGATAAAAGATTTTGATGGTTTGTTTATTATTTCAACACTTTATTTCACTGGAAGTAGAGTTTCATAGTTGTTCTACATTTGATGCTGGCAAAACATTTTACAAAAAAGTAATTTTATGAGAATAAAGTCAGAAATTTCCAAGGTTAAATTCGTAAATGGATTTTACGAATGTTAAAAAACAAACTTTGTTCTGAAAGGTTGTTTTTTTTAAAGAGCAGCTGTCTGCCTACTCAAAGAGGATGAAATAAGAGTGTTTTCTTGATGAAGTTGTGTTGAGTTACAGCTTTGACAAACAGCCTTCTTAATATCTCTGCCAATAGTTTGTCAGAGAACCTGGAGCTTTCTGGAAAAAAACAAAAACACTCCTGGCTATTGGGAACTGACACACCCAGAATCTGCTCTTCATCAACTCCTGGGATGAAAACCAGGTGCAAACTGGATAAATTCCTGCTGCAGCTGATGGACCGGCCTGTACTAGGAGCTGCCATGAATCTACACTAAACTGTATATCTGACACTGTTCCACATTCCTCTCCTGAGACAAAACCCTTTCATCTTATTATTTATCCAGATTATTCTGCAAAGCCTCCACATCAGCCGGTGCATGTTATCTGTTTTCCTGTAAATCACTTAGACGTGGCCTTTCCTGTTTGGATTCAGATTCAAGCTAATGAAGGAGGAGGAAGATACCGCCGAGTGAATAATGTGACAGGTCAGGACCTGACGCTCAGATGAACTTGTGCAGATATGCAAAGTAATAAATTACGCTCTTTATTTATTCTGTGAAACCTGACAGAAAACACATGCTGCTTTCCATCACCTCGCTGAATAACAAACTCTTCAGACTCACACACGCGGTCGACATGAGCAACACACCCTCAGCTTACATCTGACTGGATTCAAACTCATGCATTAAAAACATCTGAAAATGTGAATTTTACTGAACAAAAAGCTCCTAAATATCTGAAACGACTTCATATTTCCTCCTCCAAGATGATAAAAAGACGAGAATTTTTAAGTGTTTATATTAATACAAATAAAACAGTGTGCAAACAGCTGTAACAAATGAAACGTCAAACAACTGCCACTTTAAAAGACATCCAAAAGCAGGAGGTTGTAATATTTACAGCCCGTTTTATATTCATAAGAGGTCTGTAAAGTTTACGTGGTAACAACGTTAACAACATCATAACAGGAGCACAGGCTGAAGCAGGAGGAGGCTGCGCACCCGTCACACAGTCGAACACACATGTGTGCGCATGCACACACCCATTAGATATTGGCAGGGGATGTCAGGAGGAATAAAAAAGTAGGTCAGTTTATGTTTCTTCTGTGAGATGGGAATTCCGTATCCAAAACAAGTATTTATCCTGGGGATCGCACACGTTAACACATCAACAGGAGAGTAATAAAAAAATGATTACAGAGTCAAAGATGAGAGAGAAGCCTCCAAGAGGAAATAAAGAAGAAAAGAGGTTAGCCTGATGGTAAATAACAGCATCTGTTCACAGATTGATGTGTTTACATAATTCTTAATTTTGATAAAGAGTCACCAAGTTATCTTTTCATTAACTCATGTCTGACCATATTTGTGAAGTGTGTTCAAATTAATTCAGCAAGCAAACTGACTCAACACTGCATGTGAACAAAGTTATACAGAAGAAAGGAAACAAACTGAGAACAGAGGACACAGAGAGCGAGAGGACTGAGAAAAACTGACATTTAATTCCATCTGAGAAGAAAGCTTGAATGACTCTTATTCTACCAGCAGGACCAGCTACTTGTGTGCTCTGTGCATGCACTGTATGTACATGGAGCTGTGGCCTTGGCGAGGCGTGTCCCGTGGGGAAGCAAGGCTGCATAATCCTGGAGGGCCAGAGGTGAGACTTTCACAGCTCTGCACAATACATATTCAGTACGTACAGGCTGAACCCCGGGTGCTCTGCTGCAAGGGCTTAATTAAAAAGTAACAGTTCCAGTACAGTGCAGCCTGACTGACCCACATCCTCTGCTGGCTCAGTGCGCCTGCTTATGCTGTGTGTGTGAGAGAGTGTGTATGTGCGAGTGTGTATGTGTGAGTGTGTAGTACAATGTTGGGGGAACTTGAAAAGGAAAATGAGAAACAGTTAAAGTCATTCTCTTTTACTCAAACACTAACAGCTGCTTAAATGCACTGAGTGTGTATCCTCCTTCTGACAGTGTGCCTGATGTGTGTGTGTGTGTGTGTGTGTGTATGTGCGTGTGTGTCTTTAAGGCTATGAATTATTCACAATAACCCCAGGCAGTAGTATGTGGCACACTTCTTCCTTGTGTGCACACGTCATGCACGTGCATGTATGTGTGTGTGTGTGTGTGTGCGTGTGTGTGTGTGTGTGTGTGTGTGTGTAAATGAGGTTCTCTCAATGCAGTTCATGCCATGTGCTGTGATCTGATTCATTATGACAAAATTTTGACGTCATATGAACAACGGGCATGCAGCGTAAATATACCCATTCATAATAAAAGAGAGAGAGAGAGAGAGAGAGAGAGAGAGAGAGAGAGAGAGAGAGAGAGAGAGAGAGAGTAAGTGAGGGAGTCTCGGGGGGAGGGGGGGGGGTAAAAATGGTAAAATAAATAAATAAATAAACAGAGCTGTTCTATTTGTGGCAGTCAGTGTTTTTTCCCTGGAAAAAAAAAAGTCTAGGTCTCTGATGCAGCCTTGAACATGTGACCTCAACCAGCCAATCACAAGAGAATTCATTAAAGCCCCTATTTATCCCAACCTTTAGTCTGTAGAAACCCTTAGTTCAGCCTCTGACAGGAGGTTTCAGGTACTGTCTCTTTAAGGCCCTCCCTCCCAATAGCCAGTTCTAACCTGTTGTTACACTTACATGTCCAAGGATGAGAACAGTCAAACATCCCAAACATTCATAAACAAAAGCGACCACAGCCCCATTTGGGTGAGAACCAGAGCGGTAAAAGTTCTAGAGAGCAGATATGAAACATGAGTTAAATAATTAAAAAGAAAAATCAGTTTACAGTCTTCTGGAAATGTCAGGCGAAAGATTGTCAAAGAAGAGAAAAGCCATGAGAGGATGAACTTTAGAACTGGTACTGTTTCTACAGGCTGACACTCACCGAGCTCCGTCACAGCTGGAGCTGCAATCTGTCACCAAATTCTTCTCAAAGTCGCTAATGTAGGCAATTTGTGGCAATCTGCTAGCTGGAGTGGAGCTGGATCAACATGACAGCTTATAATCCTTGCATAAAGACTTTAATATCCCAGAATTTCCAGTCATGTGTTAATAAAACTGTGTGCTGATATAATTCAGATCAGGTTTTATTTGATGGTTATCTAAAAACATTATTTATCCTGAGCTTATGCAGTAACATACTGATCAGTATTGTCCTTTCTTCTCCTTTTTTTTTCTTTCTTTTGTCTTTATAAGTGACCTTGAACTAGTCTCATTATTAGACATTTGCCTGTTGATGATCCACAATTCAAAATTAAATTATCCACACTAAAACTGGGATTTCTCAGTATCTGCGGTTGGGTCTGATTTTCCATTTCCATTCCAAATCCATTTACAGCACATAGACTAATGACACGATGCCAGCTGGCAAAGTTTAGTGGTGAAACGCAAGATCTTAGATTAATTTTTTATGGTAATGGTGGACACTGGAGCTGGACTGGGTCTTTATTTTACTTGTAATAAAATGGATTCACTAATGTCACATATTATGGACATGTCTCAGAGCACATCTTTACGATTGGTGATGGTGCTCATGGGAAACAGAGTCTTTACCGATTCTGGCTGACGGTGTCAACACCAAACCAAGTGGCAACCTCCGGTCTGAAAAATTTGAGGGTCGATTGTCCGCTTGAGGCTGGCTCCGGAAGTGCCAGAAGTCACAAACACACAAAGCCAAAAAAAGCTGTTTTCACGGCCAAAATAAACATGTTTACAGCCTGGTACAAAGAATGTCTCCCGTCTGAATCGCTAATTTTGCCTGAACCTGCTGAGGTAGCATGGATTAAATTACACCCCAAAATTAGTCAGGTTACAACACCTACATTTAGAAGGCGGGGATCATATGTCCAGTTTGATGGAGGCAGACAGAGAGGACAATCAAGTCAACTCTTCAATTTTAATAGTTTTCTTTTTATTTTCTTTAAGAATCTGCAAACACTAACCTTAGGGAACCCTCCCGCCTGCTGAAATGAAGTGGCTTTAAGTCTGAGTGGATGGCGGTACCATAAGCATTTGTTTTTCAGAGATCACCTTTACGATAATGGGTTGGATACACAGAGAAGTAGAGGTATGGGATGAGAAGAAAAAAAATGTTCTTGTCTTTCCTGTTTGTCCTCCTGCTTCTGAGGGAACATCCTGTCTTTACATTTCCTGTACCTGAACACTGTAATCATAGAAGAAATGCCATGAATAATGTGGGAACGACTGATTACACTTTAAAGGATGCATAGTTTGATCCTCCTATGCTGAAAGGCTGCCTTTAAGTGACTAAAGAAAGCTGAGTGTTGTGAAATTCAGCTACTTCTTTGACTCATCTTTGATGGTTTTACAGCTGCACTGGTCAAGTCCCTACAGAGACTCAGTTCTCTAACAGGGTTGATGAGTGCTGGTTTGAAATTAAATGATTATGGAGCTTCAGGACGGCTACTGTTTGTAGATAGAAGAGGGGGCACTGAAATCCCACAGGGGGGGCTGGGTTAGAGAGGTGGACGGACTGAATGAGTCCCTGAGAGATCACTTTTTTTCTTTTTTTTACATGTAGCCTGACTGCCTCTGGGGTCATCCATAATTTAACACACACATCAAGCATCCATATACACACTTTTGGCATGTTCAGAACATACTCACAGAACCACACAGTCTCATAAACCTGCAGCACGTAAAAGTTCTGGGGTCTAAATGTAGACCTTGTGCAAAACTTCATTACTTTCCCCAAACAAACTCAGAATGATATGAAAATGTTATTTTCTGGTTTGTTAAGCCAGATAGTCTGGTCTACTCCACCAAGGGAAGCCATCACACTATGTAATAAATGTATGCAATAACCAAGTTTGCAGTATATATCCCTGTGAAATAACATATTTGTGGGATTTTCCACCAATTTCTGCAGAATATGAAATCCAGAGATGTCATTCCTCAGGTTTTTGGACCAGTCAGGAAAACCTTCACCCCTAAGGGACTGTCAAGACATCCAATAATCACACAGAAAAAAACAGTAACCTAACCTAAACCTTCTGCATTGTTGCTGAAAATACAATATTCCTCCACACTGGCCAGACCAGGAGTCTATGAAGTCATAAATAATGCATCTAACAGAGCAAAAGAAGAACAACCCCCCTGCTCACCATTCATTCTGACTGGGCAGCTCGTGGATCCAGGGCACCGGGTTCTCTCCAATGAAGCCCATGTCATCATGGGAACTAGAGGATGATTGGTCAGAGAGGTGTGCTGGAAGCAGGGGCGGCCTATCATCTTCGATCATCACAATGTCATCCTGTGGCATGTTCACGGTCGGAGAGAGCTGGTAGTTACCTGAGAAAGAGGGGAACAGGTCAGGATTACATCAATTCACAAGAATCTCCTCATGATTAAAGCGTACAGTCAGTTCTAGAGGAGGTTCTAAAACCTCTAATTAGTGAAAACGAAGTCTGATAAAATCTGACAACACAATGTGTGTGCAAGCTGATGCAAAGTCAGACATGCACAGATACTCCTCTACAGACATGTTTGTGTAAGCTCAGCCATTTTATCTCAGTAATTACAAAGATAATACTGTAAACAGAGATAACTGCAGAATGCATGAGCAAACTAAGAAAATTTGACTTCACTCTGAAGGACAAATAAAAGAAGAGAGGAAACTACATTTACTGCTTTACTACTACTACATCTTGAGGAAGTATGTGCTTTATGACCTCAAAAATGTATGTCTAACTTTAGTTCTAAGATAACTGGTTAACATTCTGAAATGACTATGCCTGGGGTGGTAGTACTTCTGTCATTCGGGCTTTTTGAAACACCTCGTCCAGGGCTTGTCTCCTTCCAAGTGTTGATTCAAGGAGTCTATCTGCAGTTAACCCTGATCGAGACCAGCACAAGCTGAATCTCCTCCTTGCTAACAGGCTAACTGCGGTGTTGTACATAGCAATGATGGCCTGTTCACATTCCTCTGTCTAATCTTTACTGAATAGCCTTCAATATTGTCCGACTGCCCTCTACTGGTTTGCTCGTGTAGCGCAACTACTTTTTTTTTTTTTTCTCCATATGACACTGGTCTAATTTGCATAACCTTCACAAGACTTAAGGCCTCAGAGGAAACCAAATGTAGTTCCTTGAAGTTTAGAGGCTGAAAAGCGCCTTAAGTTACCTGTCAAGTACATTTTGTAATACTTCATGCAAACAAAAATGTTCTGAAATCAAAAAAAAAGGAAGAGGCTTATGAAAATACAAAACAATGAGCAGCACGGCCACGGATAAAAGGAGAACAGTCATCACTTTAGAGTCGCAGGAAAGGCCACATAATGACAGGATGTCTGCGATCCAGTGCAGAGTCCAAAAACCCCACAGTGAAAAGTTTTAGAGCCAAATAGTTTTATCCATTCTCCTTTACTGTTCTCCAAGGACAAATATGAGCAGGGGAAGAGCTCCCCTGATCTGTATTCTCTCCTGCCTGACCCTCCCCGCTGAGGACTTCTTTGAATTGCTCCTTCTCTGCTCCTCGGGAGTCAAAGTCAATGGGAAAAGTGCTGCGGAGGCTGACACTCAGCTCCAAGGGCAGGAGACGGCTTGTTCTGCAGCATAAGAAGTGGCATTACAGTACAGAGGTGGGAGATTCACTCTGCAAATGTATCAGTGGATGACTTTACTGGACATGGATCCATTAAAAAAACAAAATGAAATAAAGGAAAGTCAGAACGTCTTAAATGTCTGTTTAACTGAACACCTGCTTGCTATTACGTGAGGTTTACAGAAACGCCGGACTTCCTGATCTTTGCTTTTGTTTCCACTATTGGAGAACCAAATTTAATAGCTTCAGAACAATTGTGTGTAATCACTAGCAGCAGACAACAATATTTACCCTGGCAGGATCCCAACTTGAATCTAAGAGGCATTTAATTTAACTGGGGCCCGACAAACGATTAATGCTTACTGTGGAAGTAAAAGTGAGCGGCAATCAGCTCGGCAATGAGCTGTGTTAGTTTTGTTATTTGCCAGGAGTACAAAAAAAAAAGAAAAGAAAAGAAAAGAAATTAAAAGTACAAAACAAAACAGCTGCAGGAGAGAACGGAAACAAAATCAGACTCAGAAAGGTCAGCTGGAATAATTCAAACAGAAATGAGGCGGATCACTTTTTCCTTCTAATTCTATAACTTTTAATGGAGGCAGGACGTGTTGCCTGAAAACTTCTCCTGCTTCTGTACTTTTGCATCTGCTAATTGATTATCTTGGAGGCTCCATCCTTTTGTCTATCATCCAGACCAGTTAAGATGGCTGCCAACGCGCTGCAGGTGAAATGAAGGCCATTTCTCACTCGGGCAGCTTGACAGAGAACCATGGGTAATTGAATTTAGGCCCTACTGTAAATCAGCTGGCCTGGAGTAATGACAGTGAGAAACTGCATCGAGTTGGCCGAACTAAACTGGACCTTTAACTTTCAAAGCAGGCAGACTGAGGAGCTGAGCTGTGACTGAGTTTTAATATTTATTTATATTTATTAACAACCATCAAGGAAATAAAGTATGAAAGGTGATTATCTTGGTAATTAAAAGTTATGAATGCAAACAAAACAACAGATAATTTGACGCAGTCTGATTCAAGTAAACTGATTTTGTTGAATTTTAGATAAAGGAGAAGTTTGCCATCACACCCAGGAGCTATTGCACATTTATTCAATCTTTATGACGGGAGAGTCTGTCGTAAGAAAGTAAAGAGGGAAGGCAGAGCGAGGACAGGGGGTCGGTCTAGTCATGGAAGGATCCAGACTGACCCTGGATCACCTTTGTTGCACAGTATTTGCAGTGACTTGTGAGAACAGCCTAGTGGTTTTAAATATGAATAGTTCAGGTTTGTCCTCTGAGTCCTTGCACAACTCCAGTCAGTCGCTTCTCTAACTCTCCTCCTACCAAAATCCAGCACTCTGCCGTCAGTCTGCTTTACAGTCACTTTAATAAAAGTGTGGCAGTGTCAATAAGAGATGCCCTGCGGTTCTGTGTCCACTGGGGCCGTTGTTATATCAGCCTTTACTTTCCTCTAGCTTTTAAGTGGAGTTACCTCTCTGTTGCATCAGACACAGAGGATTTCAGCACAGCAGTCACCTGGAAAAGACTCACTGTGTGGTGGAATTATAACCAGAATCGGTGTTTCGTCAAAAGAGTTCTGTAAAAAGTTGGGTGTGTGTTTCACATTACTTTCTTTTGAGGACAGAGGACATGGTTTTAATTAGAGGGTCAGCATGCTGTCCTCACCCAGCTTTATGAAACATCTACTGTCAGGACCGACAGACATGAGTAGCCAGTGCTGCAGATAAAGAGCTGTAAAAAGCTTTTCAGGTATCCAAAGAACCCATCAAGCGGACAGGTAAAGAAGAGACCATGCTGAGGACTTGAGAGATAAATCATAAAGACTTGTGGCAGCGAGTCAGCCTGAAAAATAACTGCACAGTGGAGCAAAACTGGAACACTGAATGACAGCATTACATCGGTTTAGATCAGACAAAACGAAAGGGAACAAGATGTCAGCGATAAACAGCTAAAGACAGAGTGAGAGAAGGGCAAAAGGAGACTTTTTTGGCACTTTCAGTGGTGATTTGGCGCAGTGAGGTGTGATGGAGATACTCAGTCATTGTTTTAACACCATTGTCTTTTACCAACCATGCACAGCTGGTGATAAGAGGAAGAGGGGCAGGTGATAAAGCCAGTGAGCACACTTCAGTCACTGCCAAATCGACCAACGGTGCAGGTTTTTGGGTGAGAACTAGCTGAAGATGAAAGAGGTTAAAAGGTTACTAATAAAGATAGATTTTATGAACAGGGGAAAAGAAGAGTACTGACTAAATGACCTTCAAAAAAACATTAGCATTAGCCAGAAGATTTATTTCCTCTGTATACACTATTTGTTAAAAATGCCCATTTCTGCCCTGTGAGAGCCCAATATGACGTTTCAGTCAAAGACTTTTTTCAAGCTAATGCATTTGCATGGAAATGACCAAACGTTGCAATAGATAGATTCTTTTCTGTAAGTTGGCCAGTGTGCAGGATTTTTCCTTCATTACTTTTGACTTAACTGTCTCTGTCCGACACACCAGCCCGAGAAGTTGATCTGGAAAGTTTTTTGCTGTTCTAGAGCCCAATATGTAACTACGACCCAAAATGTAATAATAATTTTAAAAAATGTAACAAAACTGAAAATGTAATAATTGGTTAATAATGAGCCCAAAATGAAATAAAAATGTCATAAAAGACAAAAAGTAACAAGATACTGAGCCCAAAACAAAACAACCTGTTGCCCAAAATGTTAAAACTTTATACATTTTTGGTCAGTCATTACATTTTCGATTATATTAATTTTTTTTTATTATCATCACATTTTGGGTCGTTGTTACAAATCAGGCTCTAACATGTCACCAAACAGGATGTTTGAAAGCTTCCCACTGAGTGTCTTCATGGACTGAGCTGCTGCCATCCATATGTGGTGTTGAGGCACAGAAACTGTTTGGAAAAGTTAAGGAGACACTTCAGACTAATTATAACTAATGTTGACTTTTGGTCTGCGTCTTTAAAGCACACCTGGTGATCTACATCAGTTGTTCTACAGTGCATAACTTTGCACCTGAATAGGTTTGCACAAACAGTGTGAGTGTTCTTGTGCCTTGTTGGTTGCCTCTTCTGTTTCCCTCTCACTGTTGTCTGTGTAGTTTGCATTATTTCCTCAGAAGGTCACCTCAGTCTACCGCTGTCCTTCAGTGTGAATCGACTTTCCCTTCCTAATAACACCACAGCAAAACAACCACAGTCATCTGAACCTGAGTACTGTCAATGCAATTACTGTTTTCATGAAAACCCCTTGACTGCTTTGACTGCTGTTATCAAAATGCTGTTATTTAAAATGCTTTCATTCAGCCTGTGATGACCTCTGCTGTCCTGAGAACACTTGAGCCTTTCATACGCTCGGTCAAAGGCATGAAAGCAACAAATCAGGAATATCACAACGCCGTCACACATGAGTCAGCAGTCACACACGCATATCTGAGTGAGATGCGCTGGAGGTCACATGGGGATAAACTTTGCCCACTTAGTGATTAAAGGTTCAGAGAGGTTGGTTCATTCACAAAGAGGCCCCTGGTATTTCTGGAAGACTTTCATGTGATTCACGCAGCTAAGAAACGAGTTCACAACATGATTGTGTAACTGCTGCCCTTCTAATTCTGTTTTTAAAGATAGCTTATGATGAGTCATATGGGCTGACGCAGACACACACTGTACCTAAGGCTCAAGACTGTTACAGACCCAGACCTCTTAAACACACACACACACTCACAGAGCCACACACACACTGCATGGTGGGATTTATGCAGCAATCATTTGTAATGTGAAGGCCAAACGGGTTCACAGTCAACAGCTGAAAAGCATTAAAACCAAAGTGATTACAGTGGTTGTTAATTTTTATGTGAGGGCATAATATGTAATATTGACTGTGGTTAAAAGAAATAAAAGTCACTGTGGCACAAGAAATGTTGTTAAAAGTTCAATTCGTGCCAGTTTGTGCTTGAATGAACTGAACTGGGCTGCACGGTGGTGCAGCTGTTAGTGCTGTTGCATCACAGCAAGAAGGTCGCTGGTTCCAATTCCGGTTCAGGCAAGGTGTGCCTTTCTGTGTGGAGTTTGCATGGGTTCTCTTCGGGTGCTCCGGCTTCCTCCCACAGTCCAAAAACATGCCCATCAGGTTAACTGGTGATTCTAAATTGCCTGTAGGTGTGAGAGTGTGAGCGTGAAAGGTTGTCTGTCTCTGTGTGTCAGCCCTGTGATTGACTGGAGACCAGTCCAGGGTGTACCCCGCCTCTCACCCTAAGACAGCTGGGATAGACTCCAGCCACCTGTGACTCTGAACAGGAGAAGATTACCAACATTATGCAACATTTTCAACATATCTAATGAGATTTTTTTTGTTCTTTTTTTACAAGTGTAATAATAAATGCATTTACATCAACTTGGGAGTCCTGGTTATGAGCCTTGCCCTGGTTTTGATCGCACACAGGATATGGTGTTAACATGCATGTAAAAAAAAAAACTGTTTATTTATTATCATGTATACATGATAAAAAAAGTTACCACTTTTATTTGCACACATGCCTGTGATCTTTGTGACACAAATCACAAAAAAATATTAAAAGCAAATATTAAAGGGGTCTTCTATTCTGACTGAATAGTGCAGCGTTTTGATGCTTAAACCTCAAAACTTAGTGTTGTTTCTTCTTTAGAAAGACATTTTTTATCTTTTTTATGTTGTTCCAGAAATATGATGCTCTTGTTGCCCTCGCTGTGTTTGTTTTATTGATACTTCCCTCGGCTGAGGTGTAGAGCATGAAGCATGCACAGTATGTGCTTCAGTAGTTTCACAACAGTCGTGTTTCTCATGTTTAGACTGAGAAATAGAAAAACAGGATACTTAGAATAGCTTAATCAAAAGGGGAAATACTTAATACTTAAGATTTCGTTTGAACAGCAAAATAGAAGGGCTCCTTCAAGGGAGAAAATAAATGGTTTCAAGGGTGAAGTTGTAATTTATGAAGCTTGTGTAAGTTCATGCAGGACACGGAGTCATACGCCCAGCTGTTTTGAGCTGACAGGCTGAAGTTTGAATCATTGTTTCTAACTCTACTCAATAAGCAGATGCTGGTTAAACTTTGCCTCCTCATAATAAATCTAACTGTATGTATTTAACCATGTTGAGAGATTTTTCAATGCACTCCCTGGAAAGTCAAAGCAGGATGCACGGCTTTAAAAACAGAGCCTGTAATGCCAACTATACTTGTTGTTGTTGCTTTGGCAATAAATGGGTTAAATCAGGATGAGAGTGTTTCTGACTGAAATGAGAATAAAGTCAGTTTTTATCAAAAATAAAGCTGTGGGAGAAGAAAAAAATATGCTTAAAATGTGAGAATAAAGCAGTAAATTAAAGTTACACTTACATAGCATACTTCCTTTTTTTTAAAAGAAAACTTGGATTTATTTTCTTTGTAGCGCTACATTTTTTTAGGATCTGGACTCTTGAAATGATTGTTATCATAATCCAAATGTTAAACAATATTATTTTAAGAATCCTGTAATAGAGTGAGATGTATTTAAGATGCTTAATATGCCTAAATTTAGAGCAGGCTGCTGGGTGACCTTTTGATGCTCCCCTTCAAAATAAAAGCATTCACTTAATTCACATTTTGAATCTTGTGATATTACAACTTTATTCTTCTAAATATATGATTTTATTATTATAGTGTTGCTGGAGTGTTATGTTACGTTTACGAATAACAACAATAACCACTGAAGAGGAGCATCTTGAGTCATGTTAAATGTGAAAAGCCAAAAACTTCACAAATGCAGCCGATGCATTCCTCTGCCCCTTCCCTCAGAGGTTTGGAGAACTGTTTGCCAAAACACTTCTGTCAGAAAACAGATAGTCACAAGTTTCCAGAGCTGCACTGAGGCACTCGCAGCCCTCTGGCGAGCCGTGCTCGTGTGCATGGACTCTTCCCCGTGATACTGAAGCAGAGATGTTCTGCCTCCCTCTGGAAGAGACAGAGACGGATGAGCTTTGTGGCTCCAGAGGCCACCTGGCTGCATCCATCCACACGGATCATAGCTTCACTCCTCTCCGTCTCTGCCCTCTGACCAAGCGTTTGCTGTTGAAACATTGAGCTGTAAGGTGAGAGGTCACACTAATAGCTCCACTCCATCTTCTTTCTTCTACACTATTTCCTCCATCTCTGTCCATCACACTCTCTTACAGTCTCTCTCTCTCTCTCTTTCTCATCCTCCCTCTTTCAGTAGCATGCTGGCCTATTGATCTGATGGCAGAAGAGGTTGTTAGTTGAGCCACATGGCCCTGGCTGGAAGGCTTATGTATGGAGGTAACCACGATAACTGTTGCTCTCCTTTTTATGAGCTAAGTATGAGGGCTACATATTCAATGGTGAAACATAAGGAGGGCACTGGTGCCATTTACTGAGGTCTACACCTTCAGTTCAGTTCATTTGGAGCAGACAGAAAATTTTTTAACCTTTTACAAATAAACCAAGAAGAGGACGTTAGTGATCAGAAGCAGAGGACTCAATGTTTGGCCAATCAGCTGCTGTCTGATTTCTGTCGGTTTTGTCCCTCCGAGCAGTTACTGACAACCTGGGATTGTTAAAGAGATGGAATTCCATCTTGAGAGTGAAAACGTTTCTCAAAATATACACAAATGTCAACAAGCCATGACATGACACATTTTCAAAATACCAAGAGGATAGGGGCGTGAAAAAAAAAGGGGAAGGTTTTGAGCAAGCATCATTCACGTCACAGTTATTTCTCACTGATGCATGCTAACAGCCCCTTTCAAGCAGTCTGGACCACAAATTATCAAAGGTCACTCTGCTTCATCTCCTGCTCTGATGGCTGAGCGTACAGAAAGATGAGCCTGGAAACTGTGGAGTGAGGGGACAGCAGGGTCAGCTCCTCAGGGGGCAGACCCATTAAGAGACACTGTAGCATCTGTGGACAGCTCAAGATGTGTTTCTGTAAGTCTGTCTGTATCGGTTTTAATTTCTCTCTTCTTTCACCCCTGTGCTTAAAATGAGCTTATAAAAGTCATCCAAAGGGACAGAACTTTGCTCTTACAAATCTTTCCATCACTACAGCTGGATTTGGCTCATTGCATACCCACGGTATTTTGCACCGTCACCTGCACTGCACAAATTACATCCTGTGAACACCGTCTTTCCTGTGTGACACCAGCAGGAGCCGCCTGGTTCCCTCCACCTCCCCATCTCTCTCCTGTGTCAGTCGTAGGTGAGCGTTCTAACTCGGGCGCCCATCCAAATTGCCACAAACCAAAGAAAGTCCTCGAGCCTCAATTTTCACCCCAGCGTGTGAACTTCACACCCGGTGGCACTTTTCTATTAGACGGAACGGAAGGTGAAGCTGGGTGTGATGCTAACGACCTTTGAATCAGATCCTAGCTGTCACTGTCACGCTGTGATTCCTGCAAAACTCAAAGTTAATTCACATTTTCTCTTTTTTTTTTTTTTTTGTCACTGTCTGCACATTCTCATTTCTTTCAAACCCAGAGGCAAAAGGTTGGTGAAAAAACAGCAGAAGAAAAGAAGAAAAAAAAAAGTGTCAGAAGGTGAATTTATTGGAGCAGGGAGTGAAGCAGAACATACTGTATGTTCGC
Organism: Labroides dimidiatus; assembly: GCA_030710495.1. NCBI lineage: Eukaryota > Metazoa > Chordata > Actinopteri > Labriformes > Labridae > Labroides > Labroides dimidiatus. The sequence continues at coordinate 19,315,733 of CM061161.1, read as the reverse complement.
CACCTGCTAGCTCGTGGATTTAGCCACAGGGCCGTGATGCTGGAAGCACGGCGTGTTCATGTGTGTGAAGCTAAGGCTGAGAATATCACAGCATCTCATGGTTTACTGAAGCACACAGGAGCAGGAATACCTCTGACTATTGATTAGTGTGTGTGAGAGTGTGCAACCCTAACTACACACACACTCACACACACAGACTGAAGACGGCTCTAAATGACAGCCCAAATCACTGGGAAGGTAACGGCAAAGTGCTCCTACAATCAATGTGATGGCACCATTCCTACCTAATAGCATGTCTCCTCTGTCATTTTGTGCTTTTCTTCGGTGTTGCCATGGTTATTATAATTCCTATAATTCATTCAATTGCTCCGATCTCCTCAAAAATACCCCTTTCTGCTGTTTCAGACGAATGACAGCAGCTACCTGTGAATGCTGGGAGCAATCGAGAGAGTCCAGTTTCCGGTCGATACCTTGGTAAGTTGAGATAAGTCCTCCATAGGACATGGCTGCTCTATGCTGTCTTTAACAGAAAATAGAGAGCACAGCAGCCAGGGGGAAATGTTGGCAGAAAAATGGAGTTTACAGTTTCGCTGTATTGACTTGCTGCCACACACAATAACTCCCAATCAAAGTCAGATTTAAAAACCTCGACATCCCGTTTAGCTCAAAATCCAGGAGCTGATTTAGTCAGAGAGCTGCTCCTCCGTCCCTAAAGAGCAAACAACCTCATACTCTGCCAGTAATCACTATTTCTCTGACAACAAATGGCCGGTTTGAAACAAGGAAATCACCCTAATGGAGAGTTTTTATGTGCATACAGTTTCAGAGTGTATAAGTAGTGTCATATGTGGTCCACCCAATCCCAAACTCCTCATCTGGCCTTCATGATTCAGTAACTTAACAGGTCTAAGACACACGCCACATCGAGCTGTCAGTCAAGCCCTGGCGGCTGTGTGCTTCCTGACCTTGCTGAGCCGATCTCAGCATCTGTCCTCCAACCACAACTGTCACATCTCACACGCCAGGCAATACGTCTGAGCCCGGCTGAAATAACATATCCAAGAAGATAAAGAGAGCCAAAGCAGCGACTGTCCGTCTAACTGGCAGAAATGTTCCGCCTTCATAGAAACAAACAGTTCAGTCTGTCTCAGCGAGTGATGAGGCTGTACGGCAGTTTGAGTCGATAATGATTTTTTTTTTTTTTCTTTTTTTTTTTAAATGAGTCCATGTCAGCTGAGGATTTGTTTAGAATAAAAAAGATTTTAGTTTCCTGACATTTTGAGGAAACGTAAAAATGGCAAGAAAAATTGAAACGACCCACGTTTCATGAACATGAGTGAGCAGACATGCAAGAGAAAGTTACTGTTTGCTTTAAAAGTGAATTTTTTATGACATTGGATCCAATTTGATGGGGTCACAGCTCTGTTGTGAGATGTGAGGTTACTGCAGCATGCTTGTCAGGGTCAGACGAAGGACAGAGAGACATTTTTTGCAGTAACTTCACGTTTGAAGTCAGCAGTATTTTCTTTAACAGGGTTCAGCTGTTGCATATACTAGACGCTTAATAGAGAACAAAAACAATACAGAATAAATCTTTTAGATTGCTTTTTTTAAGTCATTGTAATGAAAGCAACGTAACCTTCCATGCAAGATTATACAATTTCATGACTACGGTGGCCCTGAGAGCTCACAGTTTAAGAAACAACTTAAGAAAACAAATGCAAAAAGACAAAACACAAGCAAATTAAGAAAACAACTTCATCAATTTGACAACACATGCGCAGCATTAAGAAATTGCAATGCAGCCACCAAAACACAATGAATTAGATAGACTGCAACACAACGGAAGTGTTTCCAGAGGACACTTAGAAATGTAGCACACTTCTGGACACGCCTGTTGTTGATGCAGATTTTGAGTCACAGCCCTATTAAGGTTCTCTTTTTGTCAGTGGTGTTGGAAAACGAGATAAAAAGTAAGTGTTTTTGATTTATTTTGACATTGATATTAGCAAACAAGCGTCTCTTGACGTGTGCATCACTTTTAAGTGTCCTCTGGAAACTCTTCCACTGTGTTGTGGTCTTTGCAGTGTGTTTTCTAAATGCTGCATGTGTTGTCAAATTGATGAAGATGTTTTCTTGATTTGCTTGTGTTGTGTCTTTTTGCATTTGTTTTCTTAAGGTGCAGTGCTGTGAGCTCTCAGGGCCACCGTACATGACAACACCATGGGAGGTGTGAGGTCAATGTTTACAGAGAGCAAGAAACTTTCATCAGGTTATTGTGCCTTCCTTAGGTTAACTGACAGTTATTTGGATCTGATCTCATGATTTTTGTGCTGTGTCAGTCCAATCACTGATCACAGATGTGTGATCACCTCATTATATCTTATACATGAAGTTAAATAAAATTGGGGTCTGTGCTTGGTGTTTCATTTTGTTTAAAAATGTATTTATCATGTTATTATTGTTAATATTTTAAATGGTCTGTGCATTTCCTGTCAGTCCATATCGACTCGCTAGCTTGGCACAATTCAGCACGTAACTTTGGTATTGATATTTTAAAAGGACGCTTTCAAGATGGAGAGGAGATGTACCGCAGGAACTTCTCTCTGGAAGTATAATCATTGACCTGAGAGGGCACAGGTAGGCTTAAGGCTGCACTGGTGGGATGTAACGAAGACGCTTCCTGTAGAAATGAGGAGTTAGTGTGTGTTTGTGCTGCTGACAGGCTCACTTTGTATATTTACATTTCTGTTAATATGTTAAGAAAGAATCTCAGAGGAGACAAACCTTTTCGCAAAATGATGGCGTGTTAACTTGCTCATTTCAAAACTATCAGACTTTATTAATATCAACAGTCATGCTATCTTGCAGGATGAGGAGTGGCTGGTCTCCTGCTGCCTCAGTCTTTCAGTTTTGGGGCTCCTGAATGATTTTTGTGCTGTTCCCAGCCCAAATGTAACATACAGTAACAAGAATGCCAACTGGAACAGAGGCAGACGACTGCTTCCTGTGCGACATTAAAATATCTCAATAAATTTCACTGATTTACTGTCTTCTGAAGCATTCACTCGGGAAGCCATCACAGCAAGTTTTAAAGTTGATTTTTTTATAATTAGTGCCTTAAGTATAAAAAAAACAATACAAAATGCTCTTATATTCTGCAAAATGAGGTCACAGTCAATGCACAAAAAGCTGGTAAATTTCCTGACTCTTGGGAGCAGAATATTCCTGATTCTTCTTCTTGGGTGCTGAATTTTACCTCATGGGTATAAACCAAACTCTGACAGCTCCAGAAATCAGAATAACAGAACTGAGTTGGTTTAAAGATGATGAAGACCTGTCACGGAGCGTAGGCGCAGGTTAATGAGGGCAAGACTCAGAGGCAGCCTGGAGCCAGAGAGAACCAAGCACTGACATCTTCTTGCTGCTAGACAAGCCGAGTCAAAGATGTGAGACTCCTAGACTGTGATATCTCACTGCTTTATCACCCACTCCTCCCCCCAACCCGAAAAAAAAACTTTTCCACTTGGCTCATTTGACTCCCACTCTGCAGGATGAGACGAATGTTGAGCGCCCTTGAAGTTTCAATGGCAAGAAACTTTTCCATCAGTGCGCCCACAGTTGCCGCTTATGATCACAGGAGCGCTCAGAGAAGACTCCCTCGGAAGAGCCGGAGGAATAAATAAGCTGAACTGAGAGGAAAAGCCAACCAATTTGGGAACATTTGATTTGGGAAGGAGGAGAAAGAGGAGATGAAAGAGGTAAAAAAAAAAAAAAAAGAAGGGGAGAGAGAGGGAGGGAGGGAGAGAGAGACAGAGGCAGACTGAGTGTCAGGGGCAAGCCCTATTGATTTGGAGGCTTAATTAACCATCAGATGCCTCTGACACAGCCTCTGATCTTCTGTGATCAGTGGCAGAGTGGCACCGCGCTGGGGGAGAGAGGAGGAGAGAAATGGGATAACCAATGGGAGAAGGGCAGAAAGGGAGAAAGTGTGGATCATTGACAGATTACAGATTCACTCCATCCAGGAGGAGGACGTGTGCTGGAGCTGGGTGAGGGGGTGAAACAGTGGAAGTGAGACATTTTTAAAGCGCTGCTCCTTTTCCAACTCAGCCTGCTTGTGAGGTAAAGGAGGGGGCAGGCTGTCATGCTGCACCTATGTTGTCAGTTTTTTAGTTCCTATTTGGTCATTCCCTCAGAATTTTGCTCTGCTGATATCATTTAACAGAGACTGAAGCAGAATAGCACATAAGCCTTTCAGTAGTTCTACTTCTGTGATGTAAAAATCCTGCCTGCTTATGGCTTTGAATTGTTTTCATATTTCTATTTATTCTCTTCATACCGCTCCGTTTGAAACTGTTAGAGCTGCAGCTGAAATATAAAGTCATCCACAGCATGATAAAAACTCAGGATAATAGTCAGCTAAAGAGAATAAAAAGTAGTTGTTGCAGTGAGATCATATCAGATTTTTCTGATATAGTTTGTTTTGGGTTTCTAAAACGAGGCAATCAGCTGAAGGCAGACATTTGTTTTTTTTTTTGTTTTATGTGCAATATCCGTTTATTTATATGCAATATCCATTTATTACTGTTCATTAAGTGCAGTATCGGTTTAACACAGATCACAAGTGCAATACCTGTTCTACACTGTTCTACACTTCCTTACCCACAATGTAAATAGTTCCTTCTATCTATCTTGTTTATCTTGTTAAGTACGTATTACTTGTCGATGACTCTTTCTTTATTTTATTGCTTATCTTATTGTCTATCTTATCACTTATTCTATTTTCCTACTCCTCCTTACTTCCAACTTCTGTACTATGTAAGAACAACAGTTACACTGAATTTCCCTCTGGGATTAATAAAGTATTTCTGGTTCTGATTTTGATTATGCTGTTATGTTTAGGACTGAGAAACGATCTCCTCTGTCAGAGTTCATAAAGCCAGACAAATGAAAATATTTGTGGGTATTTTGAATTTGCTTTGTCGTAGACCTCTGTTTTGAACTTGTAATTTATTTGTTAACACTGTTTTCGGATATTTTCATGCTTGCTTCTTGTTTGTGCCAAAATGTTTATTTCACATCAATATAAAGAGGGGAGTGACGTTTGGAAGATGCTGTCCATGTGCTACCATCAAGAAGTTGGCACCAGTCTTAACAAAACTCAAAAGAGTTAGCAGCAAACTAAACAAAACAAACAAAAAAAAAGACAATGACGTCATAGTGCCCTTAAAACTTTGGAGCAGAAGATGGGATGATCTACCATTTAATGTCTTACATCTGGAAAAGAAGCCTTATCCACGCTAGGACAGCACTGACACTACCAGGAACATGTTTTACGATGATACTAGAAAGAAAAGTTGTTGTTACCCTTGTCAATAAAAAAGGCATATTTGCAGCATTTTTATTTACAAAAGAATTAAATAAGATGTGAGAATGGATTATAAACATATGGTTTACCAGATGGACAAAAAAAAGAAAAAAAAGAAGCTTATTTGAAATGAAGAGGTGGAGAAAGACAAAGGAGAAGGAAAGGTGGGATTATGGTGGAATAAAGGCAAAGTAAAAGGAGAACAAGAGCATGAAGTCGATGTATGTGACTACTCTCTATAATCCCCCACATACATGCCCTCTCTACTCTGATGCAATCACCTTCAGCTCCTACATGTTTGCATATGTGAAAGGTCCGTCGATGTCGAGATGACAGCAGCGACCGGCCGAGGATTGAATTGCCAATTCCAATACACCTGAGGAGATGAGATCTGAGCGCGCTCCTGTCAGCTGAGTCGAATGGGAATTGAACCGAGTGAAGCCGATTGGGGGAGGATTGAAGGTGGGAAGGATTGGAGATGACGTTAATCCCTGAGAGGTTTGAATAGTGAAATAGCGTTCCTTGGGATGCAGGGTGAAGGGGGGCCATAGGGCTTTGAAGGTGATGTTGGTTAGGAGGTTCAAGGAAACACATCTGAGGAACGCGGCTGGAAGTTAGAATTGATCAGGGGATGCCGGTTTACAGACAGCACCAATTTAAGAGAAAAATACATCCAAGGAGTCAAGGTCAGCAGGTCAACCACACTTCCCATCAAGGTGAATGGGGAGTGACTGGCAAAACGCTATAATCCAATCTGAGGACTCATTTTGCTGCAGAGACACGAAGGCCCTGAGAGAGAGTGCAAGAGAAATGTGCTGACATATGACTCACCAACACGTCCCATCATGGTACTCGGGGGTGTAGAGATGTTGTTGAAGTCCTCGATGGTTTCGTACAGGGAATGAGAGATCCGTCGCTCGTGGCTGTCCAGGAGAGAGTCTGCAGGATGCTCTGATGCTGGGGGACTGCCGGGGGTTTCCTAGAATGACCAGACGAGGACAGAAAAGGCAGACAGGCTTAAAAACAGAGTGACTAATCAATTTACATTTTGTCTGCAGGATAGTATCAGCAAAGAAAAAAAAACAGACTCTCCTTGGAGGGTTTACATTTCTACATAAACCTCAACTCCTTTTTTTATATTGTAAGAATCTACCTGACATGAGTGACAGTCTGGATTAAATATATCAGAATTAACCTTTAAGAGGCTATCAAAAAAGTTATGGAGAACATGAGCCTATGTGGGAGGAAGGCTGAGTACCAGGAAAGAACCCACACATGCGCGGGGAGAACATGCAGACTCCAACAGAAAAGCACACCGTGCTCAAACCGGGATTGAAACTGGTGACCTTTATGTTGTGAGGCTGCAGCTCTCACCACTGTCCCACTGTTCAGCCCACTCTGCTGTCCAGATGCACAAATTATAACAAAGCTCTCAATGGGTTTCCTTGTTTCAAGTGGACATTCGAGGAACTTCTATTTTAACTACTTCCATAACGGCTTCTTTCACAGTTGATAATTGTTAATCGAAGAAATTCCAAGTATGTGCTAACACACCACAAAAAGGCAGACATCACACGAAAAGAGTCATCAAGCAATAAGCTCTCTAAGACCACTGTGTGATGTTTTCACTGTATGAAGTTGGTGTATGTTTTATATTGAAAGGAAGCACATGATGGAAGACATGGGTTCACCATCTTGATAAGATGCTACCAGTTCTTCAGGAACAGAACCAGGCTCCACCGTCCTCCTCGGCTTATGTGGGTATTTTCTGGCTCAGCAGTGTGAAACGGCTCTTGTAGTAGTGCGAGCTGGATAAAGCACCATGGATTTCCCATAACCCGACAGACAGCTGTCTCTAACAATGAACCTCAGTAAATGGACCAGTGACATTTGCCATGTGGTCGATATGCTGTACTGCTGGTTATTGAGCCCACTGTACGCTCTGTGCACAAGTCAGTCCTGAAAAAGGGACACGGTTAGCGGTTAGTCTTTTAGTCTGGGACCACTGGACCCAGATACTGCACCCAGTTTGAATCAGTCAATACTCTGTTAAATGTGCAACGTTCAGGGTTGAAACAAAGGAGCCAACAAACATTCCTCAGGAAGACAAAGAAATAAAGAAATGACTCACATCCACGTGTGGAGAGTTACGGAATCAAGCTGGAGCCTTGAGTTTATTTCCCACAATGCTCCATATCAGCCTGTGGGCAGCTGCAGGAATGTACTGAACTCCCTGTACACAACCTATTACAGATAGCTCCCTCAAAGCTAGATAGTTCAACTCTGTACCTCAAGCATGCTTTAAACCAGGAGGCCCTGGCTAATATTGATGTCTCACAACACTCCACTGGCTCCCGGCCAAGAGAAAAGGGAGTGAAAGATCAGACAACAACCGCAGCAGGAAAACTGGAGTCAGGAGGAAGAGGAGGAGAGAGTTTTTCGGTAAATAAATAGGAGGAATAACAAGAAAAGGGAGGATTTGTGGACTCTGGGACTCCATTGCGGTGTGGGTGCTGCCGAGTCGCCTTCTGGTGGGAGTCGTGTGCCCTGGGAGAGGCATACCAGGTTAGAAGGACTTATCGGCTCTTTAATATAAATGAGAGGTTTAATGAGGTTGAGAGCGCAGGACTTTATCGGAACAGCGTGTTGATAAGAGCGAGGAGGGAGAGAATATAGTGTGCGTGTGAGAGAGAGAGAGAGAGAGAGAGAGAGAGAAAGGGGGCTGGGTCAACACAATTACAATCAGAGCCACGGCCACTGCCAGCCTTATAATAAAAAGCATGTCCCTGGATGATTCAGACTCAATAAGGTTCAAATTGTCGAAATGAAGATTTATTTTACTCGCTGCCCTCCCTCTCTCTCTCTTACTCAACCCCTGTCTGCACTTTTTAATCTCTTTCAGATCTTTAGGAGACTTGTCAGGAGCTGAAATGAAGTAAGATGGAGGGTTTAAGGTAAGGAAATGTGTGGACAGAGGGGAATAGAGAGGAGCAGCTGAAACCCAGTGGTATGAAAACTTTGTATAGGACGTGTCAAGAAGGATTTGTCTCGAAAAGACAACTATGTCACTTCCTCTCTCAGTCTGTCTCTGTGAGCTGAGCAGGCGTATTTTAAAAGTATTCATTGGCTTTTATAGCAAATAGACTTTCAAATCTAGTTAACACAGAGGCAAAACGACAGCAATTTAATCTTTGTGTATCCAGTATTAATTAAGTCTGCGTCTGTGCATGCTAATGCTTCAGTGTTTACCGACTTGTGGATGTTTGAGTGCATTGTCTGACTGCAATTTGTGTGATATCCCGTGTTCAATCCGGGCTGTGCTGTCACCTGACAGTAATTAGTGCAAAAGCAATTTCAGGAAAAAGTTGAAAAAGTAATTCATACATTCATTCATCTTCTATAACGCTTGTCCTGTTTACAGCAACGGGTATCTGGAGCCTATCCCAGCTGTCTTAGGGTGAGAGGTGGGGTACACCCTGGACTGGTCGCCAGTCAATCACAGGGCTGACACACAGAGACAGACAACATTTCACACACACACACACACACACACATACAAACTACACACAAAAAGAGCCACCAGGCAAACCGGTATTCAAACTGGTGACCTTGTTAGGGTGCAGCGCTAACTGTTGCACCACTGTGCAGCCTCTTAATTCAACAGAAAAAACAAATATATGACTAAGAAGGAAAAAAAGAGTAAGCATTGACGTCAATCTCCAAAAAAAAAGAGATGGAACTGAAAGAGCAACAACAGAAAATTTAACCAACAACAGAAATTAAAGAACGTGTTCGTGTGTCGTCGCTTTAAATCTGAAAAACAGCCTCACAAGTTGATCAAAGAGCTCATTCGTCCCACCGTGGATGTGTTCCTTCAGGTTTTCCGTCTCTTTGTTGAGATTTCAGTGCCTCCTCACTGCCGGCTCTCATCACCTCATCATGTGTTTAATCTGCCTTAATCTAGTCATTTTCAGAGTGGATTATCCTGTTGACTGAGGGAGAGAGCAGAGCATTGTGACTTACACTGAGCCCAGTCAAGATCATCTGCTGCTCAGCTCCCTCTGGACTCACTAAGCACACCTGTGTGTGTTTGTGTGTCCAAGGTAAAGCTGCTTTTGTCTACGTGTGAATGTAGCGTGGGAGTGTGCGAACCTGTATTCATGTGCATGTGTTTGTGTTTATCCCTGTCAGCGGTAAATGCAGACTCATGCATAAGTATGCTTTGCCTTTGCATCAGCATCTGCCTGACCTTGAGTCCTCAGAGAGGGGGAAGAGGCAGTTTGTTGACAGGGCTGGTCTTAAGCTGTCAACTAAGGCTAATAAAGCCTCATCCATGGCCGTTTCCTGGCCTTCTATCCTGGTCTCAGTCAGTTGCTGTGGCTCTAATCCACTCAGCCTCCACCATAATTCTGTAATTACAGACCTTAAGCTACAGCATCCTGCCCTGGGCACAACTCACCTCTCTGCTGGCTGGATACCCCGTTTTCATTAACTTTTCACATCCAACTAGAGCCTCCTCTAATGCCACTGCTTCCCAGAGTGGGTGCCCAGGTCTTTTTAGAGTTCTTAGCGAAACTTCAATTTCACAAAACAATCACATATAAGAAATAGATAGCAAGAAATAGCAAGAGACCAAAGGTATTTAAGAATAATACTTTAACTGTTCTACAACTTTTTCTTCTTAAACTTTGGCCTCAACAGGTTTGTTGTCTTTGTACCTTTGAGGTGTTGAATTAAGGACAAATATGGTACCATGTACCAAACATTCCCATTGGGTAAACATCAACTCAATCTACTCTGAAACAACCTGTGATATTTGTCCACATTTCATCTCAAAAGAGGCTGTTATTAAACTTTACACTGTCATTGTCACAGTTAGTTAGCTCAGTTAGTAAACAGTCACCCCTGTACAGATGCTGGAGCTTGTTAAGTTTGACCATCCCATATATTTTCAGACCAAGGACCACTTACCCCCCAAAAACCTCATGAACCACCAAGCTAAATAGCCCCAGAGCAACAGTCCAGATAGCCAAGTGATGTAATACAAACTGGCATCATACATGTAATGGCAACAAGTACTGACACTGATGTTAGCTTCAATGGTGTCTACAACGCTCAATGATGGCAGCCCAGAGTCGAAAGTTTATGACAAACTCAAAAAACAAACATGGCGACTGTGAAAAAGTATTGGTAGATCTCGCATAAAAGACCAAAACAGAGAAGCAAGTTCTTTATCAACTTGAAAATTTTTCTTAAAAAGTTCCGCCATTGTTATTTGTTCTTCGTGTCTTTCTAGAGCTCCCTATTGGGCGGCAACAGCAATACCCCTATGGTTTCCAGTGGTACTGCTCTGTTTGGTCTGTATCCATAAGCTTTGTGGAAACGTGCAGGAATACAGATGAAATGAATGCAGAACACAGACAGAAGGCTCCATCTGCATCCTTATCCGTGTTTAACATTGAGCATAAATGGGCCTTTAGAGGAGTTTGACTTAATTAAGATATTGTGTTTTAACTCTGAGGTGAGGTGAATCTGGCTCTTTTTCCAACTCATTACTTTCTAGTTGAAACCTGTTGTGTTGAAGTCACAGCACTCATTAATGTTAATGTGACCAGCTAACAGACACCTGTTAAGGACTAACTGCTGAGCATGTGTTCACTGTTGTAATAAAGACAGGTCTACAGACACTAAAACACACTTCACCTCTGCAGCCCTCAGCCAGGTCTGAGCAGCCCACTCAACCACCAGATTCAATATATTATTTCCTCAATTGGTCCTATTGAGTTTCCCCTGCCGCTCTAAAACGAGTTAGTCCACAGAGAGCCGGCCAGGAACGAGGGCCCACCAGCACTGGAATTGCATTTCTGCAGCTCTGTGATCTACTTCCTTCAATTTAGTCACAGTTTAATTCTAAACTGCATATCCCAGAGTGCACCACTCTGAAGACCTATTCCATCCTCTTTTCATGAATCACTGCCATTTGCTATGACAACAGGAGGAGCTGATGTTCCTACATGTCATGATCTAACTGGACTTCAATCTGTCCATATTAAATGGGGTGGTGGTGGCGGGGGGCGGGGTGACACTGATATCCCTCCCCTTTCTCATCCTTGGTTGTGTCCCAGCATCTCAGTGTTTTAAGATCTCTCCCAGCAGTGGTCAGCTCAATACTAATAAAACCATAATTTACTAGGCCGGGGCTCTGATTGATAGCTCTCTCAAGACTCTATCGATCAGCTCTTCTCTCATCCAGCAACATCTTTTGTTCGAGCCGGCCACTTCCTTCCCCCTTGTCTCTTTGCATAAACGCTCCAGCAGTGACTAACTGTGCTCGACGCTTTTGGAACAGATTACAAACAGGGACATCAGCATGCTGAGGAGACAAATTTAGTGATCTTTAATATAAAATACCGAACAGTTACGTCTACTCTGCACAAAGTTAACTGAGCTTCAGTTGCTGCTCCTATGATGAAATGAAGGGAACATGACCAGAAGGAATAAGGTCTCTGCTGCTTTGATCTTCCTCTGAACCCCTGCTGCTTCCCATCAATAATAAAACCCTGTTTCAGCTCATCCATCACCTGTCCATGTTTTTAAATGGTTGGTTTGAAGAAGAACAGCCAGGTTGGTTATCATTACGACAGCACAGGGCACGTCCAAAGATAAGAGGTATTTCATAAAAGGTGATTTTTTTTTTTTTATTCAAATTAAATCTGTTTTAAGTGAGTCCTGTTTTATATTTGACATGTCATTTCACAGCACCGATGCCACTTCCTCTTTAGGCTTAAAAAAACTTATAGGTTCAACTCCCCACTGACTTATTTTACATGTGTGCTTCGTTATCTTAATGCATTGGGCTGTATCAGAGCTCTAAAATCCTTCCTCCTTGAAGCATTGGCATAAAATAACCTGTCATTTTCAAAAATACCTGAAACCCTATAAAAGAATAGAATTTAAAAAAAGGTTAACAATTTGCCTGATGTAAAATCTTGTGTTTGACATCATGTGACTCACGAAATAGGTGGTTTAAAAAAAAAGAAGAAGAAGAAGGATGGTCATTTTTTTGACAGGTGTTAAGTTTAAAAGCTAAAATCCTTGGCTTAACAATTTTTTTTAATTTTATTTATTCATTTTTGTAGGGTAAAATTGAAAATGCTAAATAATAATAGTAAATGGTTGATGGACTTGTGTTTGAATAGCACTGATCTTGTCTTTCTGACTGCTCAAAGCATTTTTTTCAATTTTTTGCTGCATTCATTTTTCACACACTTATGGCAGCGGCAGTTATACTTTAGAGGATATTTAATATTATGGTCTCTTTAACAACAACAGCAACACCACCACCACCACCACCACCACCACAACCAACAACAACAACAACAATAATAATAATAGTAATAATAATAATAATAATAATAAAATTTCTAAATGCTCAAAGATGCTTAAAAAAAAAAAAAAAAAAAAACTTAGCTGGGCTTCAGTGTCTTGCTCAAAGGCTCTCCATCATGACTTGAGGATCAAACTGCCAACCTTCTGATGAAGACCCACTCGGCCACATCACTTCAGCCCAACTTTGTGCCCCTCAACCCTAGTGGTCTCATGAAGAACTGACTCAGCTCATGAATCTATAAGTTTGAATTTTTATTCCATTCTTGATTGACAGAAACATTCTTGGTAAATGTCTTAAACTGGTCCAAGATCTCACCCAAAAACAGGACTTCTAATCCAGTTGTCCTGTAGCTTCAGTATCCAGGTGACCTGGCCTGCTTTGAACACTCATTTTTTTAAAAAAGACAAAGGTCACAGCAGTCAGCACAGAGGGGAGCGAAGGTGCCTGAGGCAGCCTGTGACTGCTTCAGCTACAGGACGGCAAAGGAAGTGTCGGGTGAGGGCAAAGAAACCATCAGAAAAGACTTTCTGTCCTTCTCATTCTCTCTCTCTCTCTCTCTCTCTCTCCTTTTTCTTAAAAACAATAAACATTCTTACTTTAGTTTATTCCCCCCCCCCCCTTTTTTAAAGAAAAATAAATAAAAAATTTAAACTTACCAAACAATTTATCTGAGACAGTACATTTGATGATTTACATATTTTTGCAGGTTGTCTGTTTCCCTGAGTTGTTGCTTACCTTATGTTGTTTGTATTTCTTGAGGTCATATTGGTGTTGTTATCAGTATAAAAAACATAATGTTTTTTAAACTTAAAGTCAGGGTTGGTGGCCACAGAAAACTAGCATGAATTTGAATGTAGCATCTCCTCAGGACTCTGTTTAGCCCCGCCCTCCTCACTGTGAACTCCTCCAATATGATGCCCCCGCTCACATGCACACACATGCAAGCACCACTGATTTAGAATCACATTGATCATGACTGATTCAAAACCACAGACTCAAACCGGTCCTCAGCACATTGTTTTTGTTTGCTATAACAGTTACCAGTTATCAGGGTATATGTAGTTTTTCTGCCATTCTCCAGCGTACTAATCTAGTTCTCACATGTTTCTCATATGCTAAAGAGAAAAGAGAGAGAGAACTAAATGTGAAACATGATTTTTTTTTTTCATCTGCTCAGGAGTCTTATAGACAGTAGATTTATATTGGACTTTTTTCTGACTCTTTTATTAGCCTTTTAGGATCTTTACTTTGACCTTGACTGTGGAGTAAATGTCAGGAGAGCTCTTTATTAGTTTGTTTCATTCATTTTTTACAAACGGCAGAAACAGCTGCTCATTTTTCATAATTGTGGGACCATGTCTGTGGCTTAAGGAGATGAGAAAACTCAAAACCAGAACCACTCTTTTCAGGTGACTAAATGCACTGAAACACTCTGCAGCGGTTTCTTCAGCCACATGGTATTTACATAATTGTGGGTGCTGGACTAGAAAATCTTTCAAGTGGTCAAAAGATGGGGAGTGTTTTACATAAACGCTTTACATTTATGTCTGGAGGCAAAGTTGAGAGAAAGCTCTGCTGAGACACGCACAAAAAGAAAGTGAAAGTTAGAAATATCTGAACGGAGGGATTGAAATGATAGCGCTGCTGTCCTTGGGCAGAAGCTCCGTCTCTGAGTTATCACAAGAGCTCTATGGTGGAGAACCAGAGTGTGTAAAGATAGCTTACTGTGAATTTAACTCGGTCTGCAGACGTGTAGAATAAGTTCAGCTCCTCCATAGCAAATGCTGAGCGGATGAAAAGGGAAGTTTTAGGTGTGCGTACGTTTCTGTTGCTCTGATTAATGCTCTGCTTCCATTGGCAGGTTGCCGTCGCGCTGTCAAGAAGGACAACAAAAAACCCACAAGACAGCCAGTCTGTCAAAAAATAGTCGATGTCTGCAGGAGAGCTCCGTCATAAACAACATCACAAACGCACAGAGAGGCGTGGGCTTAAGTTGTGTGATGAATTTCAAATCAGAGAAATGAGTCCCAGCTAGAAGCAGGCTTATCGTCACTCTGTCTTCTCTGCGTCTGGATGCTGGCGTGATAAATAACTTTATAGTGTCATGAAGTGCCACGGCTGCTGCAACGCACAGAAACTAACATCCAGCACAGAGTGAAAGTTCATAAACAGGATAAGAGGAGAGGGGCGGGGTGAGTGTTTTACAGATAACAAAAATCCATCTCATTGTTTTGACACTCCCGCTTCACAATGGCTGCTATTCTAGTCTTCTGATAATCCACCTTATACTAAAATGACTTCTGATAATGACTAAAGATGAAGCGATTCCTTTGTTCTGCTCATATAATGCTTTTATCAAAGCCGACTATGAGGACAGCTGATAAACTGGGGTCTGACTCACAAAGATCACACTCTAAAACTAATTCAATAAGTCAAGAGCCAAAACTTTTATTCTAACATTAAGAATTACTTTATGTAGGCTCCCTTCTCTTCTCTTCAGATCAAACGAGACCTGACGTAACCAGAAACCCTCTCCTGAAGACTTCTGAGGGTGTGCTGTGGTGACCTGGTACCAAAGAGGTCTGCCGCAGATCCTTTCAGTTCTTGAAGTTAGGGCTTCAAGGATCTGCCTTAAACCTGGTTTTCACTTCTGTGGTTTTCACTTCCAAAACTCACAACAGCAGTGACGGTCTGTATGATTGTGAGATGACCCGTTTCTGGTACTGTTGGTCACAGTGGTTTTGAGCACATAAGAGCTGATTCACGCTGTTGTTTACCATACAGCAACTTTGACAAAAAGGATGGAGAGGTGATGTTGGAGACGCAGAGGTATAAAGGCCATGTGTAGCCATTTTGAAAACAGAAATGTAAACCAGACTTTTGTTGTCCTGCTCAGAAACAGAACTATACTGAGAGCTGAGCAAACTGAAGACCAAGTCAACACCTATTGAGTTCTGTTCATGATGCTGTGATCCTTCTGGCTGCGCGGTGCCCTGCTCTCCCTCTCCCCCTCCCTCACCTGTTCAAGTTTCTCCTGTACCTGATTACGCCACACCTGCACCTCATCTGGTAATCAGCGTTGGCATTTAAGCTCCGGCTGGAGATGTGTCTGACGCCAGAGTATTCCAGCACTTCATGTGGTACCATGGCCAGTATTGTAATGCTAGCCATGGAGCCTCAGCTCTCTTGTGATTGATTGATTGATTGACTGATTGAATGATTCATTCATTCATCTGTACAATAAAACCTTTTAACGACTCCTTCAGCCTCCGCCTGTATTGTGGATTCAACACAAACTACCGGTTGCTTGCAACCTTAACACATGACAACTTCTTCAAATCGCTCCATGGTCCACTTGTGATGCTCACAGGCCCATCAAGGGTGATCTCAGCATGGACACCCTGACTGGTAAGGAGCATCACAGCCCCATACACAACAATCTGTAATGCACTTTGTGTTCAAACCTCTTTCTGTCAGAACCAGCATTCACTTTTTCAGTGGTTCAAGCTCAAGTAGTCCCTCTGCTTTGTTTAACCACATGGGCCAGCCTTTGCTCTGAACAAGCACCAGTGAGCTTTTGCTGCCCACGACCCTGTGGACCAGTTTTCCTCCTCTGAATGTCTTATTTTCACTGCACTTTTTGAGATGCTGTGACTCAGTTTTCTGGCCGTCACTATTTGGTCGCCCACATCCTCAAATTCAACCTTTTTTTTTTTTTTTTCAGCTTCCTCCAGAACAAAACATTTACATTCTGCCAGAAAAATCACACCCACTGATGGCCACCAGTCAGTGTTGCCAACTTAACGACTTTATATCGCTATATTTAGCAGCTATTCAGACCCTTTTAGAGAATCTCTCAAAAAATTGAAGAGGGACAAATCTAGTGACTGTTCTGAAGTTTGGAGACTGCGATGTGAAAGAATGTATTGATCCAACTCTACTTCTGCCGGTCACGAGCCTGGATAAAGAGGGACTCCTGGGACAACCAAAAGCTACTTTACTTACTGAGGGTTTGGCAACACTGCTGTCAGTGTTATGAGACAATCTGTGTTATTCTGTGTTATTCACTTCCCCTGTCAGACCTCATATAATTTAACTAAATGACCATCAAGATTGAAATGGATCAACCCTTCGTGTTGCAGGCAAACATTCAATCATTAAACAGTAATATTCCAAAGGCCAGTGATCGGGCACAATAACTGACATCTGAGAGCTGAAAGCAGCCGTGACACACATACAGTCACAAAACTACTGCAGCTGATTGTGTCAGAGGACTTTGGGCTTTCGACTCGAGGATCAGCCTGTGCCCTAAAAACGAAGAAGATTGAGAACATCCAGGAAGTGTGGCAGGAAGAAATTGAAATGAAATGACTTTTCATAAATTTAATTACTTAAACACATGTGAGGAGATATTAATAGAACTCAGATACAGACGGAGAAATTATAGAGTCTCTGAAGTAGGGATGAAATTACAGCGCTTCAAACAAATTGGCAGTGACCAATCATATCACTCCACTATCTGGGGCAGAGTGGTAGTTTTTCAAACACGAGCTATCTGTGGAAGCAGAGCAGAGAGGAAATTAATGTTCTGCAGAGTGTGTGTATGTGGGCATCCCTGTGTGAAAATGATGTAAACTGCACTTTTGTACGTAACTGTGTGTGTGGTTTCAAATTAAATGCACGATGAGGTAATACTTGGACTTCACAGAGCAGCGTCAGCGATCCTGATACGTTTGTCTCAGTGTTCCTTCCTTTCACAGACTGCTTTCTTGGGATTTAGGTGACAACAGCATCTTCACATTTGTTAGGTTTTTATCTCTTTGTCACCTTTTCCCATAAACATCATCAACATCTCAGTTAAAGCTCATGTGGAGGGTTTTTTTTCTGGTAATGAAACATAATAAAATGAATGCAAGTGTTTCTATGTGACTGATTGTTCCATAAAATCCTTATTAATACCTGAAACCACTGCTGCAGGATGAGTGCTGAATGACAGGTCATAATTTGACATACATGAAAACATCGAAATGTGACTTAGGCAATCATGCTCTGAGGTGTATGATATTCAAAAGACAAAATCAAATATATTACCTACATTTTTGACCACAGGGTGGCGCCAAAAACATCACAAGCTGAGTGTTCCTCTCAGAAGCTTTAAACACAGCCTGTGGTGCAGCTGCATCTGCTGCGTATTTAATTTTAGGCAATAACTTCCTGACAGATGTTAATGCTAACTCCAAGTAGTGCTACAATTAACAATTATATTCAATCGATTCATTTATGGATTATTCTCTTGATTCCTCGAGTGGCTGTTTGGTCCATAAAATGTCAGACAATGGTAAAAAAAAAAAAAAAGTCAGTGTTTTTTGAAGTCCAAGATGACATCATCAAATGTCTTGTTTGAAAATCAAAGATATTTAGGATTTTCATAGAGAAGCAAAGAAATCAGAAAATATTCACATTTATGAAGCTGAAATAAGAGAATTTGGATCAATTATCAAAATAGTTGACGATTAATTTAGAAAGCGATTCATAATTGATTATTTGATTAAGTGTTGAAGCTCTAACTCCATGTTTGATGATTTATTTACTTGAATTAAAGCAGTGTGCAAGTCTTCTTTAACAGCAAAAACAACTGCAAATGATACACTCTGTGCGTCCGCCCCTCAAAATGCATTTAGTGAAAAATAAATCCTGAAGCACGCTGAGACCGATTAACAGATTACAGATGCAGGAGACAAAGAAGCCTTAAGTTACAATGCAGAGAAATGAATGGAGCCCAAACAGTTTCCCTGCACTAACTCAGTGCTGTATGTTCATACATTGGAGCAACAGGTTCCTGCTTTTTAGTCAGATTTTCAGTCACATTCATGGAGACCCTTTTCTTACAATATGTAACACAAGCTTTGTAAGCCTTTCATCCATCCTTAATCAAACTGAAGTGTTTTTCTGTCTCTGCTCCAAGGTCAAAAAAATCTAATTTTAACCCGAGACAAACGCCACAACAGCAGCAGAAATAATCCAGGTACTCCAGCTCAGACAGGTTTAATCACAGCCATCAGCAGCTCCGACCACTTGTCTTTGCCACTACGAGGATTCACCTCAGTGGAAGTAACCTCAAGTCCTGAGCTTCTTGGTGACTTTAGAGATCATGTGGAACAGTGTGCATGTGTGTTTTTGCAGAAATCACACGTGTGTGCATGCTGCACTCAATAACTGTCAGGCATAACATCTACAAAAGAAGAGAGCAGTTTCCATTCACAAACAGCCCCCAAACTGAGCCAGCTGCAACCGCCAAGAAATGAATCCCAGCTCAGTTCTAACAATCTTGATCGTACTTTAGCCCACAGGACCAAGAAATGATGAAATCAATGTAATTTTCATGGAGTGGTGTGGCCTGGATACGCTGCACACATCCCCTCCCCTCCTCTGATACATGAGGCCGGGCTGCTCGGCTCCTCTCCCCTTCAGACAGTGATGGATCTGATTCATTTCAATGGTGGCCTCCAGTGCTCACTCCCATTCTGCTGGGTGACAGTGGCAAACTGGCGCTGCCTCCAAACATATCTGCCCAGCCAGCACAGCCGAGCGGGGGAGGGATATGGAGAGATAGGGGGAGGTGGTTGTAGCTGCCTGGAGCTTGTGTCGACATTTAACTTCTGCGTTTATATTTTTGGTTTGCAACTGACCTTAAATTCTCCATTCATAACCTTCTTTTTCACTCTGAGTGTATTTAAATCCCCTCCTGTGGCTCCACGGCACACTTCTAAGCACTAAGCTTTTTTAAACACTGCCTCCTCAGACGGGCATGATTGCTTGTGATGGAAGTGTAACGGCTAGAATATCAAATGCTTTCTCCTTTGTGTCACACTCTATACATTTCTCTTTCTCCCTTCTTTGATCCAGCAGTTGGTGAAGTAAAACTGAAATTGCACCTTTTTATCCATCAAACTGGAGTGGAAGTGTTATAGGAAAAATAAATAAAAAAAGAAGTATTTTTGCTGTTTCTCAAACCGTGTTCATCTGTGACCTTAGCCGCCTGCTCAGCGTTGGTCTGTCTACCTGTCTGCCTGCTGGTGAGGGATTAAAGTAGACAGGAGAGTGACTGGACCGTAGAGATAGAACTCACTGAACCTTGAGGTTGGGTTTTCCCTGCGGGGACATCTGTCGCCCCCCGCTTGTTGGGAGAGAAGGCCTGAAGGTAAAAAAAAAAAAGAAGGGAGAAAAAGTTGTGACGACTAAAAAGAGTCTGAAAATGGGTGGTGTAGCGCTGGCAGGGGTTCGGCTCTTCATGACATAATAACAGATTCTGTAACTCCAAGTGTAATAACACGCTGCACTTTGTTTCTTGTGTTCAAAATATGATAAAAAGTTTTCAGACTTTTTTTTTTCTTGCACAAAAAGTTACAAAAGCATCAACTTTTTATCTCTCATAAGGAAAATCCGAGGCAGACATGCAGGAACGTTGCTGTATAAGGTAATCTCACCCTGAGGGGAGTGTTGCTTTGCATTGCAGCAAAAGTTGAGTCACTCTGAACTCTTTTCTCAGATGACTGTACTTTGGGTTTGCCACAGGCCTCTGTGCTGGCACCCTCACTGTCTGACTACAGTGGCTGTGTTGAACTGAGGCGACGAGTAGGTTGAAGAGTGTAAGACGGAGTGTGCCATGTCAAACTTTCTGCCTCCATTCATCAGATTCATCAATAGCTGGGCTGGTCTGTATGCCTGACTCTATTTATCATTGAACTTCAGGTGAATTTACTCTTAGCGGTGACATTTCAAAACGTGCGCTTCTGTGTTATCTCACTTCTATTCATGGTCTGTCTTGTATTTTTTAGTGTGTGCACTGATGCTTTCATACTATCTAAAAATGGCAAGAAGGACTTGCTGACGGTAGACTGAAGTTAACTCAGACTGACATTGTTAGGTTAATGCATTTATGATTGCTTTCTGATTTGGGGGAAAAAGCAGGCAAAAGTGAAAGAAGTACAAATAAGATATCCAGCAGGTTTGTGCAATCTTAGGATGCAAATGTAGAGAGAAGTAACTTGGTGAAAAGGCCTGCAGACCTGCTGGGCATCAACTAAACCGGTCTTATCTTTTATGCTGGACTGATCTAGGACCCACTCTGAGTGTATAACTAACAGACTTTTACCCACTCTCTTTTTTTCCATAAAACTATCTGCAAAAAGTTTGGATAACATTGGATAAAACAATCTGGCCAAAACAAAAGAAAAATAAATAAATAAGAAGTTAAAAAAAACTCCCAGAACTGTATGTAGAAGTGAAGGCTTTTAACATGGAAAACAGGACGGTCCTCATCCAAAACATCCATTATTAAAGAGCCTGATCACATGTTTAGAAATAATTTATCTTTCTTGGAGTTGAGTGACACTGACAGCTCAGAGTGGACGCTCTCATTAGTATAAAACCTTGAAGCGTAATCAGCAGCTGCAGCAGAAGAAGCAGTGTTGCGTTTCTGTCCGACACATGCTGCAGTAAAGGGGAGCGCCCGTTCATTAATTCAAACAGGACCTTCTTCAAAGGATGCAACCTTAAATTCAGCTCAGTGACTCAGATCATGGGGGACTCTCATCGGGATGCATCATTAATCATTCAGTAAATAAGATGCTCTGCTTTTGCATTAATATTTAAGTTCTGTGAGGGATACTTTTTCATGTCAAACAGTCTGACTTTATACACCCACACCTGGAAGTCGTAACCTTTCAAAATTGTGCAAAAGGTTTCAATGTGGTGTTCATCCAGTTGGTGCAAAAGCCAAAAGGGTTATACTCCACCTGGACCAAACTGAAAACTGAAAGCTAAAACCTTCATCTCTTTTTCTGAAAGCTTCTGTGTGATGTAATTTACACCCAACGAGGAATCAAAAACAAAAAGTGTTCATGAATCTAAAAAATCCTGTAAAAAATTTGGAGGATAAAAGTCATTTCAGGTCAAACGATGTGTGGCATGAGCTGGATGAAAAGGACAACTGTGACCCTGCTGACTGACATTTGTCCAGGCGGATGCAGAAACTGAAGTAAAGGCTTGCAATACTTGGTTTTTTATCTCTGTTAGGTATTTAGATTCTGGTTGTTGCAGGAAAGATATGTTAAGGGCAGGAGACACTGAGACGTGGCAGGAATACTGACTTTGGAGGCATGCTTTAAATCTTAAATCTTTTCTGTTTTTATGTTAACATGTCAGTCCAAGGTTGCTTTTTGTGGTGCCGTTTTTTTATTTGGTATGTTTTGTTCCCAGAGTATCAAGTGTCGTCTTTTGTCTGAATACCATATTAGCTCCACTTACTGGTTGTCTTTCTGTGACGGGGAAAATGTGGGAATTAACATTAAAAAAACAAACAGCATGTGGGGCAACTGAGGGGTGATGTGAGGGCAGAGGAGAGAAGAAGAGCTCGGAGGGTGATGGCCAGCAGAGAGGGTGAAGGGCAGAGAGGGGGACAGGAGCTCAGCGTGGTGCTCCAAACTGACACACAGCCACAGGACACAGACTCCAATTAAAGTCAAAGAAACACTAATCAGACCTGATCTACAACCTCTGACTGCAGGGCGAACGGACGTGTGTGTGGAAGTATTCAAACATGAATCTACATCTCTGAAATTCAGCTGCGTGGTGCTCGGCGCATCCCATTCAGCTAAATCATGTCTGCATTTATCTCACTCCACTACAGTGTCTCCTAAAGACACCGATGCTTTTAATATCACCATTGGTTGCTTTAAGACAAATATCCACCTGGCTGTAATACATTTTCCTCTATCTGCCTATCCACAGGGTTATTCCACAGGCCTGTCAATCATGAGTCGCTGAAGTGCTTCTTAGATATCATATCAAGGCTCACTGTGGGCAAAAAAAAAAAAAAAAAAAAATCATACTGCCAATGCAGGGGGAAATATGATATCACCTATCTCACACAGGAAATGGGACTGTTTGAAGATTTGCATAGTGGTGTGGCTGCTTCATAAATGTCCTTTTTTTTTAAAGCTATCTCAAAGCAACAAAAACCTATGTGTGTGAGATTAGGACCAGGAGAGCCTCTCTCATTTATCATTCAGTGCAGCTGAACTGTAGCTATCCCTCTTCTTCACAGAACGTGTCATCCACCCGTCCACGGACAGGATTTGAATTAAAGCATGCATTTGTTTAAGCTGCATTTATCACACTGTATGTGTGTACACAGCAGAGTCCTGCTAGCTCATGATGAGAATGCTAAAAAAACAATGTTTGATCAAAGATATAAACAAAGGTAATTAAATCTGACTCCTTATGAGGCTAATTAGTCTCCGGCACATCAGTGTGACTTCTCCCTGACAGTAAGACTTACCCCGTTGTTTTTGGCCACCTGCCGGGCAATGATGAGCTGAATCATCCCTCGCTTGTTGCCTTCTACAGACATGGATTTGCGGAGTGTTTCCATGGCATCCTGGTTGGTCATCCCGTGCAGCGACTCCCCGTTGACTGCTATGAGTTGGTCGTTGACACGTAGGCGTCCATCCTGCAGAAATGCCATGAGTAGAGTTTCTTAATGACCTTTAAAGTATTTAGATTAACAAATTGAAAGTTCTAGTATTGTAAAAGTCACATTTTTTTATGCTGAAGCTGCTCCTGAGGCCTGTTTGCAGGGTTCCCCTACAACCTGCATCACAGGAACCCCAAATTACCAGAACCGAATCATATCTTGATACAAATGTCTGTGCTAATACACAGCAAAGCAACTTGTGCTGCTGCACTGCGTGCACTGTTCACCCAGATGGTGGATATTCCAACTCAATATTTAGACAAGCTAACCAAAAATTTCCATACTTTTCAATGAACTATTCTCTGTAACCAAACTTTAAAAAAATGCTTCTTTACATTTAAAGAAAATGGTTTTGGCAATGCAATTATTGTTGTGACTGTGTTTTGTAACTGTGAGTGAGGAGGGAACACAGTGGATTTGAGACCCTGCTGTATATTTGGGTGTTGTTGCCATGGACCGGCTGTTTGTGCTTCATGGCTTGAACCATGACTGTAACCAATCAGGAGGCGAGCTGACTGAGGAACAAGAAGGCAGACGGAAACAAAAACAAATACAGCTGACCTGACACAAATTTTGTGAGGAAGGTCTGTGTTCTCTCAACTCCAGGATTTTTTCCACAGTCTTTTTTTTTTTTTTTTTTTGGTTTTGGAATTTTCTGCTAAAAATAGTCCACCACCCTCATTCCCTCTTCTATGTCCTCTTCCATGTTTTTTCCAGTTTAAACAGAATTGAGTGGCAGAGGACCTGATTGGAAGATGGTTATGATGAGTGGGACATGTAGCGTGTAGCAGTGCAGCTGAAGTTTTCTGCCTGGACTAGCTTGCAGGCGTTGCTCCATCAAAACATGGCAGTTTAATAATATAATAACATATTAAAGAGTAATTGCATCTCAAGAATTAAAATTCAACCCGAGGCAGAGGTCAGAGGAGTTACTCACCTTGCTAGCAGCGCCCCCGTTGATGATGGACTTCACAAAGATGCCCAAGTCAGCGTGGTTCTCCTTGGAGCGGTTCCCCTTGACGCTGACGCCGAGGCCTGCTGAGCCTGAGTCATTCAGAGGGATCTCAAAGGTCATGAACTCTTGTGAGCCATCAGGGGTCAGGACCAAGTCATCGTCATCTGGCTGCTGCGGATGGAAGAAAAGCAAATCTCATTTGACCTTGAATCCTTTAGGGCTTATTTGAGGGTGACCTGTGAAGAAACAGATGAATATCTGTTGTGGCTCCGGATGTTGTGCTGGCATTTCTTTACTTATTTCTAATGAGACAAACAAATTTGGATGGATGTGTGAACTTGCCAACAAAAGCTGGCAAACTGTTGCCTAATTTAACTACACTGTCACTGTTTCATCAAAATGTCTATGTGAAAAAAAAAAAAAAACATCTTTAACTTTGGTGAAGAAAAAAAAAAAACAAAGAAAAATAACAGAGATGAGGAGAGCAAAAATTGAACGAACAGGGATGGTGAATGACAAGAAAATGGAGAGCAGGCAGGAGACAAGATAAAGAGGGGAAAAGAGAGGGGAGCAGGAGGAGAAAGTGAAAGGATAGCAAGCATGTCTCACATCTAAGGGCTGTCATCGCCAATTGGCCGTACTGTCTAGTCGAGCGTTGCTAATTCTTTTCCATAGTCGTGCGCTCAGTGGAGGGACAGCAGGGACCAGGGAAGAACTTTGAAAACACCAGGTAGCAATTTGGCGCTGGAACAGCAGTTACTTCCTCAGAACAACACGCCTTTGAAGGATAATTCGGACATGTTAAGAATCCAAATATCCCTGCCTGAGCGATTCAGCGGGCGTTTTGATGAAGATTACCATGATGGTGTTTCACTGCAGGGCTGGTGCATCTTAGAAAAATACAAAAAAAATAATAATAATAAAATGAAAAAAGGTGTTCATTTGAGCTGGCAGAAAGGTGTGAGACGGCAGTGTTAAGAGTCTTACACCCAGCATGATCAGTCAAGATGGAAAATAACCACTCGAGTCTCCTCTCTGACAGTTTTTGCTGGGGTCGGACAAAGAAACAAAATGAAGCATCCGTGTTTGTTTGCTTTCTTGTCTGCAGACAGAAGGAGGTGAAAGAGGTGTGAGAGCAAGCTAACTGTGTAAAGAAAACACCAGAGACAGTGACAGACTGGCATTATCTGTCTTTTTATTTTAACTATGAAAAAAAAACTGATAACTTTTGAAGACTATGAGAAAAAGATTTTCAATGTGCAAACAGGCCTTGGTGACACTTCTGAAGCTGCACCGCTCTTGTTTTTGAACTGATGTGCCGAGCTAAAGAGACCCCAAGCAGTAGTCGTTGTTTGTTTCCCACTCACAGGTTTACATTCAGCAGATGTGAGCTGATGTTGATCATGGGTCCACTCCACAGGAAGCCTGAGACAGCCATACTGTAACTCCGCGATTGGCCAGATTGTACGGTACATGCGTAGTTATTGCCATGGCAGCAGTATCCACGTGAACAATGCTGGCAGTGAGAGCAATCAACCCCAGAAACCCCAGCACAAGACCTCTTTAAATAGACTCACATCAATACACACATATGCAGCCAGATGGATGGCAGCCAGGTGTGTGCCCTTCACAGCTGCTCAGATAAAGAGTGAAGTGGAGGAAAGAAGGGAAAGGTAGAGCATGAGGTGTTTTACTTTTTTTATTTCCAGCGGCTGAGGAGTTATTAGGATGCAGCGGTGCGTTCAAGTGAAGGCTCTTTTCAACACCCTCAGACTGAGCCCCTATTCCCCAGACGGCCTTCCGATCTGCCCCTTTTTTCTTTCTTTCAGCTTTTCTCCTCCTGCTTTTCAAACAGCGGTACACCTGTCCGTACGACTTGACAACTGAGCTTTGTCCGTGACCGGTCCCTTAGGAAATCCAGACCTCTGGAATCCACTTAATCACACCGCATTTCAACACCTCCGGTTCTATTACGGAAATCGCCGTCCCCTGTCAGGAAATGACCCTTTCTTTTTTTCCTCCTACAGCTGAGTGAAGCAGATAGGGGACCGAATAAAACAGTTACTAATGCTGGCTTGAAAATGAAGCATCACTGCTGTGAGATGTAAAGAAGTTCAATTAGAGTTTCTTTAAGCTCAGCTGGAATATGGAAGTTGCCTCATTCATGGGTACAATCAGTGAGCTTTAAGTGTGGGCCTGTAACAACACACAGCATGCAGTTTTATTCTGAAAGAGCACTCACAGAAGAACAAGCTGGAGCATCAGGGCCAGGGTCAGTTTTTATCCTTAATGAAGATGTTTTATCAAAACAAAATAAATAAAAAAATGTCGATGAGTTACGTCCCTGGAGAGGCTTTTAGCCCAGCAGTTGAAGATAGCAATAAACTGGATGAAAAAATTTCTTTGGATGGACGCTGTCTGAATCTGTGCGTGTGTGTGTGTGTCTTCCAAAATGATGACAGAATAACCACCCACTCAGAGCTGTGTTCCGGGAAAAACGGGCTGAAGCAGAGAATGAGAGAGCGCTGTAACATTTTCATCAGACAGGAACAAGCGCCGCTGGCCAAGAGTGAGTTTGTCAGGCTGCTTGACAGACCTCGTTGCACTGCTTCAGCTCCAGCTGGCAGGGCTGGATTTAACTACTATACCTCTGAGCAGGAGAGCAAAGAAAGTCAGCTGACTGCTCTGAACACCTGAGAGACAGGTCACAAAAGTCCTTACTGTAGTAGGAGTGATGTAAAACACTGAGGGGTGGCACCTGTGACTTTAAGGCTGGGGGAAAAAATTCATGCAAAATTTCTCTGAAACACATCAAACTGTTTTCTCGGGTACATCCATAGTCTAAAAACTGGTTTCATGTGGAGTTACAAGTTCAAACCATGAACCAGGAGACAAATCTCACCAGTCTAAAGACTGGATGTGATTAACATCCCAACCTGCACAAACTACTAAAGACAGGAACAAAGTAGTCCTGACTGTGAAGACACTAATAACCCAGCTGTGTTGCATACTTGACTCTGATTGGCTGTTTAATGCTGACAGTAAATTCTGAAAAGCAAGAGCAACAGCCAAATAGCACAAGACAAATCAAATCAAACCATTTGCACATTCATAAGGTTGATCATGTCCCCTCTTCCTGTTGACAATGTGGCAAAAAAGTATTTCCAGCCTAAATTTAGCCTAAATTAAAAAAACAAAAAACAACACTCTTAATCACTTGGAGAGCATAAAGCCTTGAACATGAGGTTAATGTGTTAGCAGTCACTGGCAGTAAAAAAAAAAAGCAGAAGAGCTGAGGGATGTTAAAAAAAAAAAAAAAAGCTGAGTGTACAAAAACATAGACAAAGCAGCCTCAAACCCATCCCCGTCCTCATATGGCTTTGTCAGATACAGGACTGACTGAGTAAGAAGAATGCTTCTCTCATCAGATCCTTCACGTTTTTAAACTTTATTTCAAGTATCAGTTATAAAGGAAACCGTAAGAAAATTATGGAACCTCTTGTTACAGGTGCTAGTCCATCAAAACATCCCTCCTCCAGCAACATAATGCAGCTCCTCTTGCAGGATCCTGAAACAGTCCAAGGCCAGATGGGATGTATAATTTTTCCAATGAGGTCTAGGTCTACCCTTGGCTAGGTGGAGGGATTATATATACCTTCTGGTCTTGGACTGCCTTGGGATTCCCCAGGAGGAACTAGGAGGCATTGCTGAGGAGTGGGATGCCTGGGCTGAGTTGTTTAGACTGCTGCCCCGTGACCATATTTGGATAAGCAGATGAAAATGGATGGATGGGCTGGTGGTCTGAGTCTACCCTGGGGTCTTTCTTGGTTGGACGTGCCTGAAAAACCTCTACAATCCTCAAGATGTCCTTATCTCCAAGGCTGAGCCCTGACATCATTAGAAAGAAACAATCCAAAGGAATCAGTGCAGATACAAGGCCGAAGCTTGTACCTTGTTTTTATAGCTTCTACCCAAAGATTGTGACTAACGGTGGGGGTTGAGGCATAGATTGACTGATAAATTGAAAGCTCTGCCTTAAAGCTTTGCCACAAATACATTTTGAGGTCATAAATTATTTTAAAGGTAAATTAGGACCCTTTGAGGTAGACCTCTGGACTCTGGTTGAAGGTATTTGGGTGAACATCACATCAAAATCCTCAAAAGACGAGGTTTAATAGTTGACAGCAAACAGGGGTTAATGTGGTGTTCTTTTGTGTTCAGGTACCTTGAAGGTCAAATTTAATACTCAATAAATATAAGTAGGGTTTGTGTTTTCATTATTATAATCCTATAGCGTGAGAACAGCCACTTGTCCAGCTCATCACAAAAGCCCACAGCCTTTTCTTTCTGCTCTCTCTGCCATCGCCATGCAGTCACAGTCCATTATACAATTAGGTCCTTCATTAATTAAAGCTGTGATGGGGTAGTGCCCATTCATTACAGCCCATTGTCCTGGCAGGGGAGGAGGATCGAGGCTGCAGACAACAGAGACGCACGGAGGAGAGCAGAGAGGGGAAAGTACGGCTCATCAGTCTGCAGCAAATAAAAAAACAGCGGACTTATTAAGAAATGGTGTTTCCACCTCACTTAACTCGTCATGTGCTTACAAGACAGGTGTGCTGGATGTGTTTAAGCATGTGCGCGGGAGCAACAGGAAAAGAGTGCAAATGAATCACAATTGCTTTTATCCACACATAACTCTGGGTTCTCTGCACATCACTGCCTAAAACAATTAACACAGCTGGAAACTGCTCTCCAGACTTGGCCCAATTTGGTGACATAAAGGTCATTGGAAATAAATTTAAAAGAGCTAAAAGGAATCAGCCATTCGTGTAATTGCAAAAGTGGTGCAGGGGTGGTAAGTATTGAAACACAAATTTCTTTTGGCAGTGCTTCTCTTCACAACATTTTTCACAACAAAAGGAGTGAATATTGAATATCTCCGAAGTTAAAAAAAAACAGGTCTCATTCAGGTACAGTCAGGGTGAGAAGCGAGCTGTAGGAAACAGTGGTTGGTTTCAGCGTCTGTGAAGTGACATCATGTGTTCTTTAGTGGGCTATCCAGCAGGTTTGACTCAGCACTGACAAACTGGGGCTGTTGCCTTTAAGTGTTTCTCTAATGAGACAGCTCAACGGGATCATTAACAGAGCAAAGTCTGTTTGAGGGCATCTCAGGACGGTTTTATCTACATCACTGCTAATGTTTTAATGCCACCGGCTATGAATGAAGGCAGTGAGCAGATCACAGTGGGAGAAACCAAAAATCAGACTCTCAAGATGTTTCTGTGCATGATTTAGAAAGAGGTTTCATCTAATGAAAGAGGACATAAAAATTGAAAGGTTATACTTTTAGGCTCACTTGGCAACTTGGATGTTCGTAAATATGTTTCACAGCAGAGCTAAAGTATAGCTGCACATCATGAAGCAGATGTCTCTCATTTTAAACTAATGGTGGATGAAAAAGGCTCTGCTCTATCCAACACGCTTCGACCTCTTTATGTTGTCTGCAAACAGACGCTGAATCCCCTTTGGGAGAGTGACTGTGTCGCCATAAGTGGCCTTTAACTACCTTGTTTATCGGCGTAGCACAATGCTGCGGTGCGCCCTCCCTTTTTCTGCTCTGACAGGAAGCATAATTATGAGAACAGCTGCTGAAAAGTGCTAAACGAAAACAGGTGGCGTCGACGAGACACGCTCGGAAATCGTTAACCAGGCTGGCATTGTCTTCAACCACGCTTGGCAGCATTTGCTTTAATTACGACAGAGCGTGTCTCTGAACTCTGCACCTCTATCAGGAAACCTTTCCATAGGAGCTAAATTAATAACGAGGAAGGACTCATCAGCATTCTTGAGACAAAAAGTGTCAGTGATAAACAAAAGAAGAAAAAAAAAAGCACGCTCAAAGGAACGAAAGAGAGAGGAGTTGGTTTCATCTACTATAGACTGAGAGTATGTGTGTACGAAGCTCTGCAGTAGACAATTTGAACAAAGTGGCTCATGAAGAGGAAGCTTTTTGGAGATGAAGAACAGATTTGCGCTGCCATGGTTACACATGGAGGCCCTTGCCCACCAGATCAGCCAGCCCTGCCATTTCGGAGACATTTTCAGCCACAAAGTGGAAGAGAAAGTGACCTCTAAGATGCATCCGCTGCTGCCAAACTGCTCTGAAGAGCTCACGCTGTAAAGTCATAGATGCTCTCACTGATTGCAGGTTGCCAAACCAGCTCTCTGCACCGCTCCTCTCAGAGGCCTTTAGAGCAATTCCTGTAATTAGACTTCACCGGAGCTCCAACCGTATTTTCTGCAACACATTTACTGAGCAGAGGTGAGCTATTTCTGGACACTTGTAATGGCGAAGCAATTTGCTGATTACACTCAATTATACTGCAGCTGCTGGTTTGTTTTTAAGTTATTATCATGCAACAAGAGGAGGAATTCATTATTAAAGAAGTATCTGCAGAAAGGTGGTAGCTTCTTGAATTATCAGCTCGAACAGTTAGAAATGACTCATCTCCTCAGGTTTTCTGCCAAGCTTTAGATAAAATATGTGACCATACTCTTTCATAAATAAACTCCTTTAAAGACGGACGAGAAAGTTCTGTATCAAGCACTTTATTAGCAGAAGTTTCAATGAGTTACATCATCCTCAGAGCGAGGGTAAAGAAGCATTACTCTTAACAGACATCCAATTATATTAACACCGAAGATGTCATTTTTTGGCACGGCTGCAGATACTGCAAAGCTGGAGATAGCACTGTTTATCAGCACTCCAGTGGAATGAGCCACATGCTTTTTCATCATCTATATGCGGTGCTGTTTTTAGAGGTTAATGATGCTGCTTCCTGTTATACAGTAAGAGACAAGAGATGTGAGCCAAGACATACAGACAAAAGTAAATTCAAATGTTACTGCAGATGTGATTTACGTCTGATTTCCTCCACGTTTATGTTGTTTGTTTTCAAAAATACTGATCGTAGATACACTCTGTTACTTGTTTTGTATCTTTAAGTTTGCATCTCGACTGCGTCACATATCGCAGCCTATGGAGAGTCATCCACATTCAACTTTTTCTAGCTCAAATTTACACGATATCTCCAACACATGAACATCTTTGGCACCACGTCTCCCACTTTGAGGTGAGCGACTTCAAATCACGAAGCCCTGCTGTTGTTCTTGCTGACTGCCTGTTGCACTAATCGACTCCAATCACCGCGACATGATTGTGAGAGGAAAACACGCTTGATCAAATTATTCCTTATGAAAATGTGTCTTTTTTGCAGCTGAATGTCAGATTATTTTTCAGAGTGTTTGAAAAGTGGTACGAATGATCCCCGAGGAGACGGACTCTTTTGTTTGGTGCAAAGTTCCTTTTTGAGAAAAGCAGAAAACAGCCGTTCCGTCGCTCCGATCAAAGCGTGACTACTTTTGTTTGTCTACCCTTGATTGTTAAGTTCTTATGTGGTGCGTGTTTCATAAATATTGTGTTCAATCCAATCTGACGATTCAAAGCATCCAGTCAGACAAATAAAATAAGCAATTGTCTCAGCGGCAGAGCAGCTGATCTGGTGATTTCAAGGTACAATTACTGGGTTTTGTCAAAGGAGTCTGATGGCTTTGAAAGGAAAGATGTGACAGCAGCTGCTGATTAATAATAACAATAATAATAAATCTCTGACTTATAAAAGTATGTATTTTTTTCTGTTTTCAGACATTCAGCCAAAAGCCTGATGCTGTCTGAACAAGCTCTCATGTGGACTTTTTCAATTTTGCCCTGCAGCCTTTTTACACAGCTACAAACTGATGCAAACAGAGGAGCTGTTTTCAAAGCCTTTTGTACCCATTAGTTATTTAGACCTCACAGTTTGTAGAAACGTTTATCAGTACTGAAAGTACCTGGATGCTGCTTTAAATGTCCTTGATTGTAAGAGAGAAGAAGTTAAACTCCAAGGGTGTAAATAAAAGGAAGAGGAGGGGGACTTGGCACCGACTCAACAGATCTGTGTATCATTTAGTTGCCTCCAAAGACAGGGGATTGTGTTTTGTTTGCCTTGTATCAATTCATTTCTCCCTCTACCGGCTCGGTAAATGGATCTCAGCAGCACGGAAATCAATACAGCCTCATAAGTCTGTTCTTGTCTTTTAACTTTAACAGAAAGAAGCTTTGAACGCTAACCTTGCTGTAATGTGGGCAACAAAACCCAGCTGTGTGACACTGATTCAGAAAGGAAGAGCGATATCATCTGCTGTATATAATTGTGGAAAGCGGAGCAACACTGGCTGTGATTATCCTGACTTAGAAGAGTTTAAAAAAAAGCGGAACCAGTCTGGATAACAGATCTATACCAGGGAACTGGTTCTTTTTATTTCTGTGGTGTTAAAGAAATGCAGTAAGATACATAAAAATGATTATTATTTAAACTTTCTTTTTTGAAATGATCCTGGAGGCCTCGATAACGTCCAGTGGTAAAACATGGCTGTTAGGATCTGAAACCAGGCCACCAGGGCTGGTGCTTATGAAACAGGCCATTAGTCTGCTATAACTGTCAGCCATGCTGTCACACATTTGTCTGCTGTGTCCCCGGCTTCTGCACGGGCCATAAATTTAGCAGTCACATCAATCAGAGGCCATAATTAATTGTGCAATTAAGATTCTCATAGCTTGGCAGATATAGCTACTAATGGATCAGTGACAAGTGTGATATGATCATAAAGAGGGGATTTTAATGTACTGTTTAATTGCTCTTATGTGGTCCAAAGTGTTACAACAGAGGCTTCCCGAGCCCATTTGTTCGCCACAGTCCGTAGTTACATTGGTTGTATAAAAACACTGTTCATGTCGGTCGGGTCAGGAAATGATGTAAGGGCAGGAGAGTGTATTGTTATTGCTCCACTTGAGCATATGTGACTAATCAGGTCCATATTGTGTGTCAGGCTTTACAAGGAGAGGACCAGAATTTGTGGCCTTGTTTAAAATATGATTAAGACATGACTACGAATATGAATATTACATACTATGTGTGTGTGTGTGTGTGTGTGTGTGTGTGTGTGTGTGTGTGTGTGTGTGTGTTAAACAGTGTAGGATTTCAGCAGTCATGCTGATACAGCAGCAAACTAACAGGCTAATTTAATTAAAGCTTAGCAAGAGGTTTAGGATGACTTTCCTGCTCTATATTTCATACAGCTCATTGTTGGTTGAAGGGTCTCAGTGACAGATTGTGCCTGTGTGTGTGTGTGTGTGCTTTTGTTAAAATTCCAGTTATTCTGAACTACAGGGTATAGAGAAACTGAAGCTTTTCTTGACCTGAGCACTTTGTATAAACTGCTATTTTTCATACTTTATGCGAAATGATAAATCGGTACCAGAAGAATAGAAGAAAAAACTGCTTGACAAAGAGCTGTAATGACTTGAAAGCCTCACTCGATGTATTTTATCAGAGTCAGACCATTAACCCTGATTCAACTTTGGTAAAAACATGAACAGCTGTGAATAATCTGCAGCCCTGCTATCACCCCGCCTCGCATCATTTTACAGTGTTGCAAAAGCACAAGATGTGAACATACAGCAGGATCTTCACATCCACACACACATAGACCAGGTCACACAGCATAACCCACACCTCCCTGATGCTGACTCAGTCATGGGATGATCTGAAAAAACTAAAGGTTAAATTTTCAAGGTGCTGTGAGGACTATCTGTCTGGCGCCCTAGTTATGTCCTATCAGAGCTCATCTACCAGCTCCAGCCTCACCAAGCAGAGCAAACATAACGTTACTCTGCATTTTATTGACAGACTTTTAAGTTGGAACAGAGATGTTTATTAACCCTTTCAACAAAATCCACAAAAAAATTGCTAGATTGTTTATGATATCATTTATTTTTGTATCATATTTTACACACTGGGTGGTTTTGGCAAGTTTTAACTTCAGCTGCCTGTAGTGGACTGATGTGCTGTGTCCCAAATCACACACTTTCATAAGTGCACTCACATGAAGTGCACTGCGTACGCTCTGCACTTACTGGAACAAAATCTTACAGAGTAGTGTTGTCCCAAATCAAACACTGCAGCTTCACACTTACCAGAGACTACGATCGCATTTCACAAAGGTTGACAGGTGTTCCTCTGCTATTCATTGATTAAATCCATCAACCATTGTTTCATCTGTTCCCGACCCTTCCTCTACGTAGCCAATACGGCGAGAGTATTTTCTTTTATTGCATTTTTTTTAACAGGTTTTTATTAAAACTTTTAATCATGTTGACGAGATAGAGATCTTTGAAACTAATTTATCAAATATGGTACTTTAGACAATGTCTCATTTACAATTTTCAAATGATTAAGGCTGAAGTGGTCAAGCCAGATGCTAACAAGCTAACCTCAAGTTCCACCATATAAAATACAGTTTTCAACTGTGGTCAAGTGTGTTTCAGTGGAGAAACAGGCTGTTTTTAGTAAAAGGGATTTCTGCTGTATTTTTGTTTTTTTGTATTTTTTTTCTTTCCCACACTTCAAATAAAAATCTACACCTGTTTATGGCAGAATCAGGGCTTTTGGAGAACTCTCTTCATTGTAGGTATTTACTTCAAATGATTTTGTTGCAGCCTGTCTCAAAGCTTCTGGCTACCAAAACTATTCCAAACTTTTTGACCCAAGCAGTCACTTCGACCCCACAGCTCGTGCTTAAGGGTCAGCTCTTTCAACATGCCACACAGCTCCATTATGAACAGCATGCAGGCTCCAGGTGGACATCTTTAAGAGGAACGAGTAGTTTCTTCACTTCCACTGCTTGCTCTACAGTGACGTATGATATTTCATAATGTTTTAAAAGGAAATAAAAGGAGCTGGGAGTATATACCTACTCCACAATGCTGGTCGATTTGGACTGACGGCTCAGCGTGGCTTTCAGCTGCAGCACAATCAGCAGAGCATGCTGGGAGATAAATGTCGACAATAAACAGCTTTCAGTGGTTATGTGTAGGAGGGCAGTGCATAGGTGTGCTTAACACAGCAAATTGTTTTTATTTTATTTGTTTTGTTCCATCTAAAAATATCAGGCACGTGTGATGTGTCCATTAAGTGTGAGAGGGGGGGTTTTATAACTGTGGCGCCTCCCTGTGCTCAGTCTTACTAGGTGTGTTATTGAAGCAAAGGTCATGAATTATACTTATCAATAAACACTTTAGACTTTGAATAAAACCCAGACTTGATTAAATGTGCTACAAGACAAATCCGAAAATGAGCTACCATTGAAACTGATGCATAATCAGGACTTCTCTAAGGAGCATCAATCCTGATGGTTTCCTTTGGTCTGTTAAACTTACCTCTACCCTGCACATGACCATCAAGTGCCAACTCAGGAGAAGGAAGTTACAGGGGAGGAAAAAAATGCAGACCACTTGAAGCTGGTTCTAAATGCTGATGAATCTTCAAAAGAGACCCTGTTTGATTGTCTTTATGCAGAAAAATTAAACATGTTTCCTGCCTGGTGAAAATGATGGTTTTGGCCTTATAGGTCATTCTTTTTCTTCTCTTTAATCTATTTTATTTAATTCAAATTGAATATTAACCCGATAGGACTTATTTTTCTCAAACAACTGACCGAGGCTCATTATGACTCATCGCTACAGCCCCAGAAAATAGGAGATGGAATGACACAGTGAACAAAGTTGCTAAAAAGCAGAACAAATTAATCAAAAAAAGAGTCAGTTATGATGCTGTTTTAAGGGAAATGGCTGTGGATACAGCAAATACATAAATCAACTGTCAAAACGAAGAGAAATACAGCATCACAAAGTGTAATGTCTAGAGATGGTGAGGCCAAAAATGGTATTTAAAATGTGAGTGTGTGAAAAACAAACAAATCCATCCATTCAAGGTGACCAATACTGATAAGAAACATTTCATTTATACACCTGATTAAATCTCATTCCATTGCAGACTGAAGGCCTGCCTCAGTTCCATGTTATTCCTGTAATGGCCAAATACACCTGATGCATCCCCGCTGTGTAGCATGTTGACCGCATGTCAGCTTGTACCGGCTGCGTGTTCCGTCCGGCACATTGCGGACTGACAAACAGCTGAAGTCACAAGACCGAGGAGTTCCCGTGCTTAATCCCACCCTACTGGTGAGTTTCTCTTTGTTCACGTTGGGCTGTAAAACCTCTAACCTGTTGACTCCTGGCCCAGCTTTGCTCATTAAGTCTGTTTTTTGTTGTAGTCAAGCTGAATACGATCTGGTTTTGACGTGGTTTGTTTTATTTCGAAAATCTCAGGCTCTTTTCTGGTAGTTTCCGTGCATGGCCTCCTGTCCTGCTCCATCTTACCTACGATGAACTGACGCGTCACAGCTCTGGCATCCTGCAAAAATAGGATTGTTGAGTATATGCCATGACCTGCTGGAGCAGGGACGCAACGGAGCGGATCCAGTGTGTGTTGACACAATGACTTAAATGGAAACCTATCTGATCTGGGGCCGCCGTGACGGAGCGGAGCAGGACTGGAGACGTATTTTTTTTCATTATGGTGACCGACATTGTTGGACTAAATTACATAGAGGACTGATGACTGACTGTATTGTGTTTTACATGGTCTATGGTTTGAACTGTCAAGAAGACGGATAAGAGATCATGAGGTGACTGGTTAAAAGCCACTGATCAGAGCCTCCTGCTGTGCTGTTAGCTTTTAAAGACAACTGTCTAGCTCTGCTTGACGCTCCCATCATCTTCTAATGAACATGTCCTCAAATTTGAAGGTCACTGGGATGTTTTTCTCCTAAAAGTCCTTCCATGTTAGGAATGTTTTTAACACTTATGGATGTTGTGAGTTGTTTTTTTTTTTTTTTGGGGGGGGGGGGGTGAAAAAAAATATGAAAGGGCAGGCTTATTAGTGATGAGTCCAGTGTTTGGGAAAGGTTAAAGCTGCTCTACTTCTCTGATACAACATAATGTATCCGTCTGAAAATGTCTATTGATATCCTCGGCGTAGAGGGAGAAGACGGGGGGGAAATCACAGCAACAACGCCCAACACCGCTCTATCGCCATTTAACCTTTTCTCTTCCCAGTGAGTACATATTTATTGAAAGCTATCAAGAGCTACTGCTATTGCTACTGAAAGCATGTCAAAATACACCCCAACCGTGGTAATTAAAGACGCAGCGCAAACATGCTGGGAGGGTAAATTAATTCCTCCGGGGGCACGAGCAGCTCGCCTGGCACAAAATAAAACATCCAAACAAAAGGAGATGTGGAAGGATTTTCAGCGCTGACATTAAACATCAGCTGGCAAATGTCAAGTAGACAAATAAACGCCTCTTTTCTATTTTCATCTGTATGGTTGGATCTCACAACGTATGTGTGTGTGTGTGTGTGTGTGTGTGTGTGTGTGTGTTTGTGTATGAAAGGCTATATTTCTTTGACGGGTGCCTGCAGACCTCTGGTACGTCACTCACACTACAATTTGAAACCTCATCACATTGTTATTGAGACAGATACATAAATTACACAAATGACAGAACATAACTCTCATCCATATGTGTGTGTGTGTGTTTTTAGTGTGTGTGAGTCTGTGATGTATATTTGCTCTCACACACACTCTCAGTCACCCATCCAGGGTGTGTGACAGCAGAGGCAATTACCAGCTCTGCTTTTCTCCCATGCTTTATTTGCAATAACTGTCATCAGCAGAGCCTTGGCCTCCTTATCTGATTTTTATGAACATACTTGTAAGGATTATTGAGATTTGTGAAAGCACTGCTGGGAAATGTGAACGTGTGCGCAAGAGAAGGAAAAAAAGTGAGTAAGAGAGAGTAGCAAAATGCTAATCTGCTGCAGAGAGCCGTGAAATATTAACCAGCAGCCTCTCCCTCTCAGCGTGAAGAAGCTGGTCAAAGGACTAAAAAGGAGAAAAAAAACAGAGAGATTAAAAAACTGTGTTTCTGTGATCGGCTTTTTCTAATCGCGTCATGCCCGAGGAGCTAGGAGAGAGTGTAGCCATCAAACTCTCACACCACACCGCTCATGCGTCGACAGCCCATGGGGAGCCGTGCATTTTTTAACACCCCTGCAGCATCATTCAGCTGCTGTCATGGCTGCAGAGAGGGCTGCAGCATCACCTCCTGCTGGAGTTTAAGAGCTTATGAAGCTTATCAACAGGCTGGGGTCGAAGGTTAAACATTCCACAACGTCATATATGGTGTTATTAAGCTGTTTTTGCACCGATGACATGATAAGTGATTGCATAAGCTTCTGAAATTTAAATCTTGGGAATAAAGCATGAGCCCATATGAAACTAAATGAATGTTAACATAAAGTAGAGGGATAACCGATCGGAGAACATCTGAGGATGTTTATTTCTTACTGGAGAAACAGCACATTAGCGAGGTAGAAAGTGTCTCAGAGGGCTGTTACTCTGCAGGTTGAGCAGCCAGTCCGGCAGGGTTAACAGCCTGCTGCCAGGCTGAGTATTGAGGGTAGGAGTGCGGCTGGCACCGGAGGCCCCTGGACTGCCAAGGTGCTGTGACACCCCGGGCCTGCTGTCAGAGCGTCTGAGCGCAGGCTGGAAGAGGGCACTAGCCTCACCACCTGCTGCACGACAGCCAAAGTCACCCTGTATGTACGCTGTGTGTCTGACTGCAAGAGTTCCCCTTTTGTGTGCGCATGTGTTTGTGTTCGTGTGTGTGTGTGTGCAGATTCCTCCGAAGTTGTTGAGCATCTCTGTGTGTAAAGGGAGTCTGGGTATGCGTGAGTGTGTGTGAGTCAGCAGATGGGGTGACTGTGTGTCTGGAAATGCTAAAGGTTGTGAAAATCAGTTCATTTTGTTTGAATGTGTGTTTTCAGTCAGTGTGTGTGTTTAAATTTCTCTGTACAGATACAAGGCAATGGAAAAAAGCTGATGTGATTTTTTTCATTTGGATCTAAAACTGCAATCAAAGAGTTGCTAAAAAATCAAAATCATACAAAAATGAAATTAATTAAGAAATAACCCTAATGATTATTCTGAGATGCTATTTTGAAGATGTGTTTTGATAAATCCCTTCAAGAGGAGCACTCTGTTTGTCTTTTAGCAAACACTGTCAGGTTTAAAAGAAAATACTGAACATTTGCATCGCCAGATAAAGTAGAAGTAAAAATAGTGAGGGTACTGACCACCTCTCGGGGCAGTAGGGAGTCCTCTTGGCGCGTCACCAACAAGTTCACGTTGCCGCCCATTGGCGTTGCTCGGAGCAGAGCTACAACCTCTTCCTGGCTCTTACCGTTCAGATCCACTCCGCTAACCTACACAAACGAATAAACACACCCACACACACACACACACACATACACACACACAGAATCATAAATACTTTGATGAAAAACTGGCAGATGAAAAGATATGCACCCACTCAGAAGCAAAACTCAAATCAAAGAGCTCGTCTGACTTCAGTGAGGGGAAATCTCTGGCCTCCACATAACCTTTATGCAGATTAGTCTCTGAGCCAGTTGGAGCTGGATTTAAATACGGGTTATTTCCCCCTGAAGTGAGCACTAGCTGATTTTCACGTCACTCTGATTGAAGTTTAATCAAAATATTGTTCCTTCCAGCCACTTTCCCCCAGCAATTCAAAGCAGGAGCTAAATTGTCATCGCCAAAGGGAACATAGAGTGTTTGACTCATTTCAACAAAAGCTCTGTGAGATTGAATTTTGGAACAAAACCACATCAGCCAAGGAGTAATTAATCTCTGAAACAACAGGAAACTAACAAAGCAGACCGGCTGAACTCGATTAAAGTTGGAGGCTGTAAGAAAGGGCAGTCCCACCTCAAGAAGTCGGTCTCCGGCTTTTAAACGGCCATCTTGGATGGCGGCCCCTCGGGGAAGGATGTTTTTGACATAGATGGGAGCACTGCCGCCAATGGGGACGTCTCTGGATGTAATGCTGAACCCCAGACCTTCTGGACCTGGGAAAAACAGGAACCAGAATGACAAAGTCAGGCAGTGGTGTATTACAGTGATATTACTGATTGAGGAGGAAGAGGTTGCTCATGCGCATGTCTTCTTTGAGTAGATGTTCCAGCAACTCTACATGTGTTCATAAATATCAAACAAACATTCAAAGGTGAAAAAATAACATTAAAAAAAAAGAAAGTGAACACATCAAAAAAGCAAATGGTAGCAAATGAACACATTCACATGAGTTAACAGTGTGTGCAAAAGATGAAAATTTATACCATGGACTTCAGGAACTCTGAACTCTCCTGGCAAACGTCACAAAATCATATTTTTTAAAAATATAATCAGTGGAAAAATGAAATATCTCACTTATGGGCCAACATGTAACCTATAGAAAAAAAAATAAAAAACGATGCCAAACTACCGTAAAGTTCCAACTTTGACTTTCTGCAGCTTGCCAGACTCCTGAAAGCATTTCTAAAAGATCCTTTTCATTACTTTACATGCAGCTGCAACATGAGAAACCACTGCACGGGGATCAAATTATGGTTTTCCACCAAGTTCTGAACCTCCTGTAGTTGATATAAACAGACTACCATTCAGACTTTTTTGATGAATCGACTGAAGGGTGTGTCTCATTCCAGTTTTTAGGAAGTAAAGATGAAGAAATGTCCCTAACTCTAAAAACAGCATCAGAGCTATGAACCCAAATTGAGTGTTTATGATGAGTGCGTGTGGACTGAAAAGCCACTCTTGCGTGTTATGGTCGGATTAAAGACCGGTTATGGACCAGAATAAGCAGCAGAGAAGTGATCATGGATCACAGAAAGAATCAAAATGTAGTTCAATAGATGTTTTAAATGTTGTGCTCTTTGCCTGCACAGCAAAAAAAAAAAAATGTTTCCTTAATCATCGACCACTTGCCAGATGTTTCAACCCAAAAAAACCTCTGGACTACTGGGTAAAAAGGCAGGTCAGAAGGTTGTGTCTGGGTTGAAGCATTGGCTCTCTATATTGGGATAGTTTGAAGTTTATATCATGACCAAAGCACGTTTATTTTTAATGATGCACCAAGAGGAGCTCTGTGCTCCAGATCATTCCTGAATTTCAAACTGAGATGTTTTTCCTCTTTCCATTGCAGGGACACACATTTTGCCTTGAACTCTGACCTCCTTTTTCATGCATCCTTTGCAGCCTTGAATTTTTTATAAAGACATAAATATAAGGCTGTTGCTCAGCCTTGCTTCAATTTTTTCCAAGTGACCACTTTTGGGGGGAAAAAAAAAACCTCCCCAGAGCCAAATGGAGATCTGGACAGGTTGGTCCAGGTGGAACAGTGAATGTGAGATAGTAATATGAAGTTTGCGCATGAAGAAAAATCATTTATTTATCAGCTGCTCTGATCAGCCGCTCTCAAGATGTTGGAAATTTGGTTGGCTGCTGCTGTTCCCAAGTGCATCACAAGCAGAGTCACAGGCTAACACTTGATTTTCTGGGTTTTTGTTTTTTTTTTTAGTTATTTTTTGGGGGCTTTTATGTCTTTAATGTGAGAGGACATGACAGTGGATACAGCAGAAAACAGGGTGAGAGTGGGGAGTGACATGCAGGAAAGTTGCCACAGGCTGGACTTGAACCACGGCTGCCCACTCAAGGGCTTTCACCATATGGAGCGTGATCTAGACCACTAGGCCATTTGCGCTCCAGGATTTTTTTTAACTGTGCCCGCCCATGCAAAAAGATGGACAGTGTCTGGAAGCACCATTGGAGCAAGCCACCCAGTATAAACCATAGACTGTATAATACATGGACCAATACATTGGGGAATAAATCACCTATTTGTTTCTGAAGGGGAGTTTGGAAATCTTTTGTCGATGGGGGTCATATTGGAAATGCTGAACTCAACTTCCCTTTGATCTCAAGTTAGGGTGAGGAAAAGAGATGGGCCTTTCGCCTCTATGCAGATGACTACAGGGTACCTGCCAGTCAAGACAGACATGCTTTAATATGGGCAAAACTTTAATAACATAGAAAATAATGATATTAATGATAATCATCATCATCTTTTTTGACCTAGGATTGCTGTTTGACATTGACTGAAAACATTGATACACACCTCTCAACCACTTCATTATAACCACATTTACAAAAATAGACCGCTTTTTAGAACAGCTCTGCCACAAGTTGTCCTTTTACAAAGCAAATCATCGCAGAGGTGATAACTGCACAACAAAATTTACATTTGCCGTTTCAATCTTAGTCCCTTACTTTAACATCAAGAAGTTTTCATGGGTTATTAACAGTCCCTTTTGATTTTATGTGAACGGCGTCTGCACATAATCTGTGTCATAGCACATCCAGTCGTACAGTTTAAGTTCATGTTCCTCTTCAACAGAATCCCACTGTGTATACCAAGCATTAGATAAAGTATATTTCACATTCATGTATTTGAAAGTAATAAATGTGACATAATAAGAGACGCTTCAGTTTTGATCTGTGTAGTTTTGAAGTGCAGTTTATAGCCAGACTAAATTCAGCCTTTGAATCTGAGTAAACATTCAAGATACCAGCAGTGCAAAGCCAATTTGCTTCAGGTTTTAAGTCTGACCTTTAAGGTTCATCAAATGAATATGAATTGCAGGTCTGGGGGAAGTAGGCAAACCCAATAATGGATAAATAAGAGGATCTCAAGCCCGACCTTTCCTGTTGACCGGACCTGAGCTTGTCTTATAAAAGACAGAAACGGTTTCAAATGTCAGCTGGGAAACAAGCACAATCAAATCATTCCTTTTCTTTGGACATGTTTTAAACAGAATACTTAAACATTCAACAGGCCAGCTGCAGAATGTTATTAGATAAGTCATTAAAAACAGTGTTCAGAGGGATAGATTTCCACCATGCAAAACCTAGCCGCCGGCATTCTGAACAGCCGAGTGACGAAGTCGCGTCCTGTGGCTTCAGCAGGGACTTTTGTAATGGTAACAGCAGCGATTAGTATTCATGTCAAGTAGAAGCTGCTCATTTCACAGAGCTGTCAGCACCTCTGATGGTTCATCGTGACCTACTTTTCCCAGTATGTCTCTCCAGAAATCTGTCGAACTGTCGTAACGCTGACAGTGATGGTGTTGATGAACAAGAAATACAAAGAGAGAGAGAGAAGCGTGCGCGTCAACCATCTCGTAGCTTCTGTACACAAACAAACTTATGGGGAGGTGATAAAGAGGTTGCTTATTAAGTGAAAAAAGTTGAGCTGTTGAGGAAAATGATGTGCTGTGATCTCTCCATCAATGCAGCAGGATAACTTAGCAGGCAGAAATAGCTGCTATGGCTTACGTTGAATGTTAAATCAGCAGAGTTTGACTTCATGAAACTTAAACTTGTGATACAAGCTTACATGCATCGCAATCAGTTCTCTACCCTGAACACGAAACCTTAGAGGAGATACAATTTGAAAAACGTCAACATGAATTCATGCCGATCATTTCTTCCAGATCCTGACATCTTACTCTCCGTTTGTCACAGTCTGCCTTCTTAATCCTCAAAACCACTCTCTTTGTTCCCCTTCCCACCACGATGCCCCCTCCCTTACTCTCTCCTCTCCTCTCCCCTGGCCCCCATGCAGCCTAATGAGCAGAATCAAACTCCGGCCCATTGTAAGATCTTGTCGTTAACGCTCTCCAATCAGGCAATTAGTAGAATGCATCTCTAATAGGCCTGCAGTAATTAACCACTGACGTCTTTATTTTGGGTAATAGAAGAGCAGGATAAAAGTAATTGTATCCCTTCCTGGATTAGTTGGAATCCTGGCTCCGATAAACCAATTAAACAGCAAACATGAGGAGAGGCTGAGGCACATTAGAATGACTTAATGGGGTGTGTATGTCCTTTTTTTCCCCCCACTGCAGTATTTGATTATAGCACTCTTGTTAATTTGCCATGCAAGATCTGCTCCCGCCACTCAGAACTCAGAGCCACTCAGGCTGAGTCACAACAATTACAACAAGGCAACAATAAAGCTGCTGAGGCCTCTCTGAAAGTACATTATCACTGATCGAGGCTGATGATAATCAGAAGGAACTGTCAAAATGGATTTCAGAGGCACAGTTACTCTCCTCTCTGCTGGGCTTCAGCAATGAGTTAAATTTCCAAAACACCATTTGGATGATAATGCATCTCCTCTTAGAGGTCATGAATGGCTTCAGATTTATTAGATTAATTTAAGGCATGTGTCCTCTTTTCTGCTTGGAGTTCCTGTTTTACACACCGAACTAATGTCTTTCAGCACTCAGTGTCCTCACAAAAACATGGGCAAAGTGGTTTTTCCCGATTAAGATCTTGTCTGTGTTCTTATAAAAAAAATAATAATAATGAAAAAAAAGAAAAATAAATCTGCTCTGTTTTTAAAGTCACATGTATCAAGACTCACTGCTTTGAGGGTGCCTGTTTGGCTTCATATCCCAACCTCTTCCCTGCATGCCACTTCACATTCTCACCCTGTTTCCTGCTCCATCAGCTCCACTCTCCACCATTACTACAACATAAATCCAAGAAGCCCTTTTCTTCAAGAAACAGGACAGATCTTGCTTCTCCGTTAAATTTTGCTGCCTGGCGTAGTGTCGTCAGAGACTTTTGGTCTACAAGCCGAAAATATATTTGTGTTCTC
The DNA here is from genome assembly GCA_030710495.1 of Labroides dimidiatus. Taxonomy (NCBI): domain Eukaryota; kingdom Metazoa; phylum Chordata; class Actinopteri; order Labriformes; family Labridae; genus Labroides; species Labroides dimidiatus. Next base: position 19,270,893 of record CM061161.1, on the reverse strand, counting down.
GATGGTGGCTCTCTCCCGACCCCACCACAGGTACTGAGAATAACAGCTAGAAATGACGGATTTGGGGCGCTGATAATTCCAGTTTGGATTGTGGATTATGAACAGGCAAATATATTAAAGTGAGACTATTTCAAGATCACTTAGAAAGCCTTTAACATGCATACGTATTGATTTCAGTCTGTTTCATGATCCGCTAAAAAATGGTAAATGGACCAGTACTTATATAGCGCCTTTCTAGTCTTTCTGACCACTCAAAGCGCTTTACACTGCTAGTCTCTTTCACCCATCCACACCACATTCACACACTGATGGTCGCACGTTCTATGATAAGAACCATCAGTTTGATCTAAACCATTCATACCCATTCACACACCACTGCACAACAGTGGGAGCAATTTGGGGGTCAGTGTCTTGCTCAAGGACACTTCGACACTTGACTGCAAGAGCTGGGAATCGAACCCTCGACCTTTCGTTTGAGAGACGACAACTCTACCACTGAGTCACAGTTGCCCAAAGTTTCACAGGATCTTTAATTATTCAGAAAAAAGACTTAAAGGTACAGAGTATAGTAAGGATGACATTTACAGGCATCTAGTGATCAAATTCTAGATCGAAAGCTCCCAGTGGGACATGGAGCCCCCGTGACGCATGATAAGTATGATCCTGCAATTGTCAAGTTTTTACTGTCAAAAAATGGATCAATTAAGATACTTCTTTGTCTTTCAACCAGAGTATTTCATGTGCATTTTGAGCACAAATGAAAGATGCAACATGACGGCCTCTGTGGAAGGGAACCTGCTTGACTGTAGATCTTAAAAACTCAAACCGATTCAACTGATACTAAGTCTGTTCTGCTCTTTATCCCTAAGTACTGTGGACCATACCTTTATTTTTTGAGTAAATATTTACAAAAGTAAAAGCAGATCTTGTAGAAGTCCAGTTTTTTTAAACCATGCAGTCTGATTTTTAGAAACAGTAAACAGACCATGAAGAAATGAGGACGCTGGCATCTTCCAGCATCTCCTCGGCTCTGTTTCACCAGAATCAGAGATTTCTGCACCAAAAACAGAAAACATAATCCTGTCCCAGACCAAGTTTGTTGCATTTCTGTGTGGATTTTTTATGAACTCTGTAGGTCTGTTGGCAGCACTCAGGGAGCATCGCCAAACATATTAGAGCAGCTTGTCACCGCATTTCCCCGGAGCGCTTTGCATTTAGCCTGCACTGCTGCCCTCACTCGCTGCACATTTCCCTCAAGCCCGATGCTCCGGACTCAGTGCCAGCTTTCAACCAAACATCTGCTCCCTCAAAAAAAAAGCGAAAAAAGAAAGAGAGGGAGATGGAAAAGTCTTCCAAAAAGCTGGTTGGTTTCACAAGCAACTAATCCTCAATTCATTAAAGAAAGTGAAGTGATGAAAATGAGATAAAAACTGGCAGAAAAGCTCACCACAATGCTTGGCTTAGATAAACAGCAGATTCAGTATCAAAGGCTTGTCCAAGCCTATAAACAATCCAACCTCAGCTAGAAGCAGACTGAGGATTTGAATCTTAAAGTTTTGACTGAAAAAAAAGTTTTCAGACCACGAACTCAGCTGATCTGTTTGGAATCAACCTTCTCGGTTACAGAAAGTCCAAAGAAGGCAGAGATCTTTCAGGGTTTTTATTTTGACTCAGTTTGAGTTGGATAAAGAGAATGAGGACATTAAAGAGAATCACAAACTGAACCACTGACACTGTAGTTATGATATGTAGCAGAAAACATTCAGCCAAGAAGACACTCCACAAGCAGAGTTTTTGTTTTGTTTTGTTTTATTTTGTTTTGTTTTTTTAATATTTCCTAAATGATTAAAGGTTTTATTCCTCAGCCTGTTGTGGGAGATGACACCTTTTTACAGAGGATGAGAGTGTCCTTTGTCCTCTTTGTCTCAATGAGGATTAAAGAGAGGTGACAGAGCATAACGCTGAATAGAATGAGAGAGACGGAGAGAGACAGGTGCTGTTAGCATCTGCTTACTCCCTTGAAAGATGGACTGTTTTATGGTTGACAAATGAGGAGCTTCATTATCTGAATAGAAAAACTGTTTGTGGGTTCAAGTGCGTTTTAACACAATGCTGCAGGATGAGTCTGCTAGATAATCTGTCTGCAGACACTTTGATGCTTCAGTGAAAGAGTTTCCATCTATCCTCAAATGGTTTGAACTTAGTTTTGATGCAGACAGAGTGGGCTTTAAAAAAAAGTATAGCTTGGGTGTTTTCTTACCTTTCTTCAGCTGGATGTTGAATCTGCGACCTTTGTTCTTCAGGTAGGAGCTGTTGGACGGGTTTGTGCTGACCCTGCGCTGCAGGGAGGGGGAGGGAGCCGATGACGTCCGGGTGATCATGGTGTGGGGTAACGTGGTGTACCGCCGGCTGGGCTCAGGAGTGCTTCCTGTCAGGGATCCCTGGTGGCTACAGAGCAACACAAAGAATACAGCTGAATCTGTACTCGAAGAATAAAGCATCAGACACATTGACCGGAGAATATGTTTCACTTCAATATTTCCATTTTTGTTTCACCTCTTTTTCAAGAGTTAGCTTAGCTAGTATGCTAACATTTCAGATACATTATTGTAGATTACAGCAACAATTCAACAGGAACAGATGTCGATGGTGGTAAAACTTAATTTACTTCAAAAGACTTTTGACTTAAAGCTTCTCAACAGTAAATCTTTTAATTTTGTAAAAGTTTTAATACACTGCTTCACTAATCTTTTGTCACAACCACCAGTGAGCTTCCTAATCCTGATTTAGAAACTTGTGGTTGATGTCACTGAGACTATGTCTGTGCTTTATAGATTTGACCCTGTTTAACCCAAAATTTAATGAATTTCTCTGATTTTGAAAAAAATGAAAAAAATAAGGAATTAGTTTATCAACACATTTTCAGGTAGCCTCACGTTTCAAAGGAAAAATATTGGTGGTGGCTCTATATTCAAAGAATCTACAAATGTTGCTGTTTGTAAATGTTTTTCCTGACTGTGGTCTGATTTTTCTCTGCAGTATGAAGTCCTGCTCCTCTCTGGGTTCAGCATAACTCAACAATGTCTCCTGAGCAGTTTAACATCATCAGAATGAAATAATTATTACAACATTATTACAAGATATTTACTCTTTATAAACTATTTACAGTCAGTACTGTCACTGCTGTTCACACAGTTTACAGTCTGCACTGCAGAGGCATCATGACCATCTGCAGAGAAGTTTCTGTCAGTAATGAGACAGAGAGCTGAGCGGCTCTGAGAGCAAATTTAATACCTGCAAGACGACAACATGGGAAGCAAAACTCAAAGAATTTTTTAAGTGTGACTACGGGGTGTATGTTGATCATTCAGAGCTTGCCTGAAGCAGTAAGAACCATGGAATTTTCTCTTTGTTACAGAATTTATCTTCAGCAAATTGTTTATTTTCTGCAAATTTTCAAGGAAGACATGAGAATCAAAGCAAAGTTGTTGAAATTCTCCTGTATTCTTTGGCCTGTTTAGACATCACACCAACATCACATGATACATTCAGGTACATTCAGAAACTTGAGAATCTGATGATTACCCAGGGTTTTATTTTATTTATTTTTTGCCAGTTTTTGGATTAGACTAAGGATTATAAATGCCAGTCATTTAAAAACAAGTGGTGTTTTGATCCTGCCAGCAGGTTTGGGATCCTGAGGGTTAAAGGGCAATCTCCTCACTGAAGGTTAAAGCTGATCTGAATTATTTACACCCTTAAGGATTTTCAGACAATCATATTATCATGAATGTAGTATTATAAATAACATTATACTGTGAGTTCAGTATAGTAAAGGCTTGTGTTGCAGCCATTACTGTCCCATCACAGTAAGTGGACAGCATGTTGCCCAGATGAAGCTGAGAATGTTAATGTACAGCAGATGTACAAAAGAATTAATGGGACCTACTTGTGGTTTAGACCTGGTTGTGGTCCAGACCTGGACATCCGTGATCCGGCCACACTGGACCTGTCGCCCGCCTGCTGGGAGTCTGTGCTGAAGCGGACTCTGTTGGACTGAGGTGGACTAAGCTCGCTCTGGGCCAGAAGCTCGTACTGTCGCTTCATGGCTGCTGGGACCACGTGGAAGAGGATGAGCCGGCCGCGCATCGCCATCCTGAAAATGTTCTGTGCTCTGTGGGGTGAAAGAGAGAGAGAAAGAGAGAGATGAGAGAGGAGGCCATGCAGACAGAGATGAATTAGTCGTAACATGATGTGAGATAGAAGTACATTAATGTGATATCACAGCCTGAGAGATGAAGTTGGATAAAGAAAGGCTGTGCTGTGCTGTATGATGAGGCTGAGCTCAGGCTAGCTTTGCCAACCACAGGGCTACTCACCACTTAATGCTTAGGACAGAAATTACATTATCTATAATTACCAGCATCAAAGCTGGACAAAGATAAGGAGGTTGAGTCGGTGATGAAACATTATCTGTTGTGTAGTTTCAGTGAATCATGATGTATGGGGACTGTGAGTCACTCTTCAGTATGGCTCGTCTGTGCGTTGGTGGTCAGAGATGGGTGGGCATGAGTTGACTAACAATCAAAACAAAGAGGATGAATCATGCATGAAGGAAGCTTTTCAGACCGTGAGGTTACAAAGAAAGCCAAAACACACTTTGTTCCTTACACACAAAATAACAAGAGGAAAAAAAAACAAAAAAACACACTCGCTGAGTCGAGTTTTGGGGCCAAATAAGCTGAGACAAGATCTCGACATCATTCCCTGATACAAGAATTGTTTAGTCTGGTCTGCTGGTGGCACTTAGCATATAGATAGACTGGCTAGGAGCAAGCCACACTGCAGCATAAGGAGCCTGAGGCACTGAGGAGGTCTGGATTCCAACAATCCCACCTCCTGTTTCCAGACCCCCATTACCACGCCAGTAATACCATGCTGATTCTATCCACATGACAGACGCTAAGCCGCTTCCACCGCAGCAGACAGCACTTGATTCGAGCCGTGTCACTGAGGCGAGGTGTGTACGCTGCATCAAGACGCTTCTGTGGGATTTGGTCCCTCCCATCTTTATTCTTATGGTAATTTGCAGAAATCATTCACGTGTGCACGCTGAGAGGCAAAGACTGAGTGTTTGTGTGCATGTTATTGTATGTGTGTGTGTGCGCGCACGCTTGATTGTACGCAAATGCTCCCACCTGCACATATACAGTGCCATCACTCCAGTAATCAGCCTCCACGCAGGCCTGATTGAATAATAAATCAGCCCATCAATGCATCATTACATTCAGTTAGATTAAGCGCCTCAAAATATTTACCCATGCAAAACAATCCAAAGAGATTAACTATCACTTTAAATTGTCACTCTGCACGGCGCACAATCAAGGGCAGGGGAGAAAGTGATGAAAGAGAGAGAGAGAGAGAGAGAGAGAGAGAGAGAGAGAGAGAGAGAGAGGAGGGCAAACAGAGAGGGAAAGTTGAGCTCCTTCACCTAATTTTCATGCAGAATCACAAACATCACATGAATTTGGATGCTGCTGAAGGAGTGTGTGTTTGGCAGGGGAGGGTAAGTGCAGAACGCTACAAAACATCACTCCCTGGTGGATTTGGTTTGTAAGCCTCTTTCACAGTAGAAAGGGCTTGGAAGGGAACCGGGATGTTTACTAATGACAATAGCATCGTTGTCAGAAGGGGAAAAAAAAAAAAAAAAGATTCTTAAAACCTTGGTGGCTTTGTGCACAGTCTAGTGAACACATTAACATAATGTGGTTAGAAAGCGTGGTCGTTTGGAGTTTTAGGAGCCAACGACAAGCTCTTCTTATCTTTGCAAAAGTTTCATCCAAAACCTGAGACAGCTCTGCTCTGCAGATATTTTTTGACGGTGATGCAGATATCAAAGGGGGGAAAAAAAAAATAGTCTGACTCTTCAGAAAACTTTCTGACAGACAGAAAATATGTCAAACGGGAAAACAAAACTGGACTTCAGATAAACTTTTTTTCTCAGACATGGCGTCTGTATTGAGGGTTTGTTCGTTTTTACTGATCACAAGTAGGCCAACGTACACAGCTGAGCATGTGTTTTAGTCTTCTCCTCAGTCCCATCACCATACGTATGTTTCTCCTGGAGCTCCTATATGCCGCTTAAAAAGTGAATTAGCAGCGTTATTTGATGATAATTTGGTTGTCTTGGCTTATTTCAGCATTCTATTTTTTATTTTATTGTTTATTTATTATTTTTTATTCTTTCTTTTGCAGCACATTTCTATTTTTGTGTGTTTTGCAAGTAAGAAATTTGGATTATTATTTATTTATTTATTTTTATCTATCATTTGTAGTACATTTCGCCTTATAAAGCCACCACAGATGTAGTTTCAAGTCTTTTTTTTTTTTTTTTTTTTGAGAAATGTATATACCCTATTAAAACGATGACATCATGATTATGATTTTAATATAAATAAATGTGTTGTTTCCAGTGTGAGGACTTGGAGGCATGTCAAACATTTTTACAGTTAATGGTTCTGTTTGGTCTGACGAAAGCTTTGCTCTTTGTAAACATAAACCTTGGATATTTATTCCTGGGTAGGTTATAAGAGAGAGTTTAGTAAACCTCTGTACACTGCCTGCTGAATCCAGCCTGGTGAAGAAGCAATTTATTTCTCAGCCTAACACAGACACACACATACAAACACACACAAGGACAGATAATGCTGTATAGCTCAGAGTGGCTGTCTGTGTGTGAATGTGTGTGTGTGTGTGTGTGTGGACTTGTGCACAGATGTGTGAGGGTGCATACATTCAGCCTGTGAGGGAGAAGGGTGGCTTTGGATAAATAGAGGGGGTAAAGTCCCGGGTTTTTATCTTCATTCCACTTTAGGAAATGAAGGGCAGCGATGAATCGATAGAAGTGAATTGGGAGAAGGAGTGTAGGTGGTTTTGGATCAGGGGTCGAGGCGGTGGTGAAGGACTGCAGGTCACAGAGACCTATTAGAGGGGAGTCAACAAAAAGAGAGATATTTCTGTTTTATTGTGCAGCTGTGTGGGAGTCTCATCTCCCTGCAGTCTGTGCTCCACTGTCACTGCACTGGATTTCTAACATGCAGACGATGGTCCTTTGATACAACACAGTCTGTGTCGTATTTTAAAGCAGTTCAAGGACTTAAGTCAGCAGGGCAATCTGTGCACCCTACAGGAGAATGACACACTCTGCTTAAAGTGACAGTATGACCTTTGGGTTTATACAAAGTAAAAAAAAAAAAAGATGTCAGACATCATAATGAGTAGGAGGACAGATGTGGAGCTCACTGTTCAAAGCGCAGGTTGCGAATGTCTCCCTGATTAATTCTGACGATACAGTCGTTCTCCTGGAACAGACGCTCCTGCTCGGCTTTGCCCCCACGCTCCAGACGCTTCACCAGCAAGCCCTGAGTCCTGGAAATGATCACAGAAGACATTACAGATGAGACACAATGTAAAGATGTACTGTGGCAATTAAACCACAGAGTCACATGTTACACTGAACAGCAGGCAGAAAGATGTAAGCCTCGTTATCCCTGCATCCTTACATATGTAGAGAAGATGACAGGAAGTGTAGAAGGTGGAGATGAGGAAGAGAAGACGGTATTAAAAGTAACAAGAAGAAACTTAAACATATACTTTAAACCTGATAAAAAGCACCAGGTGTCATTAATAAGTTTGAAATGTCATAGAAAATAACCTTTAAATTGTTGCAACTGTTGAGATTTTCCACCAACTATTAAAAACTGTTTCCACCTCTGCACAGGTGTCCTGCACTCTGAGAGCTTCACTGCCACAGAAAGTTAACTTCCCAAACTTTAGACACGGGTTTAAAGCTGCATTTCCTGCAGGCAGGTGAAGCTCAGCATCACTAACTACATTTTAAGCCTCTGTCCGTCCCTCTGTCCTCCACCCGGCCTGTCTACCTCTCTGTTCGCAGGTTTCACAGAGTGACAGGGCAGGTTGTCTGAGGTAATCCAGACCAGCAGCTAAGAGATCATCTCATGGCTTCAGAAGAAACGCAGCAGTTTCCCATGCTGGAGCTTAAGTCGAGAGCCGGCGGTGCTGTAATAAATACCCAAGCAGTTCTGCAGCGCTGCCATCTCAGCATTCATCAAAAAAAAAGAAAGAAAAGATAAAAAAAGCAACCTTTACCTTCAAATTCCCCCCTCCTCCTTCTCTCCTCTAAATAAATACATCCGTGAGCTCCTTTGGGGCTTTAGTAGGGCCCTGAGGATAACTGCATGCAAAGAGATCTGATGCATGCTCGACGCAGCAGAACTACAAACTCCTCCGTCTCTAAGGCGCCAGATGCCTGAGGTAGCAGGTAGACTGACTGAGAGCTAATGTGTGGTGTCCTTGCAAAAACTGACAAAAAAGTTTGGCGGCTAACTTTTGGAAAATTTAAGATAATCATGACAAATATCAGAGCTAAAACTAAACGAAAACTGAGCTAAGATTTATGAGATAAAGTAACCTCCACTGCAGTCAACAAGGACACGAGCTGCATGCTTCTCATGGTTTCCACTTACTTCCTCTTGTTTCACCGGACACATAAACAGCAGCGCCTTCAAACTGTGATTCTGTTTACCGCGGATGTCAAGGGCAGATTTTCAGAGCTCTTTAGCATCTCAGCCAAACAGGTTCACTTTCAGAACATTGCCCTAATTGGCTGCATAATGTGGATATCCACGCTCCCACTGCAGACTCATCTCAGCTCCTCAATGGGGGTAAATGGTTCAGCATTACGTTGAAATTAAAGATCACAAAAGCCCCCTCCTCCCCCGTCTGTCTCCGACACCGCCAGGTCAGCTTAAGTGTGTTGAGCAGAGAGAAATTGCAGCCGGTGTGGAAGTGGACATGATTGTGCTTTATCTCCATAAGTGTTGGCAGCTTGAAAACAAAGTGTTCCACACAGGGATTATAGCATGGACGCACTCTAATGACTTCTGATCCGGTAGAAGATGAGAGACAGTAGATAAAGGAGTTTTGGTTGATCCCTGATCAGTATTCAGAGCAGCAGCGGGGAGGATTGGGGATAAAGCAGCATCTCTCAGAGATTTGAGGGAGATGCTGATTTTGTAAAAGCACCATTCTTGTGAAGACTCCAATGCAATGCCACCCTCTCTCTTCTTTCACATCTCTTTGATAGTTTCTTTGCAGATTCTGATCACTTGCTTGGGGAAAGCTGGAGAGCTACACCTTAAAAAAAAAATCTAAGTGGCGTTTTAAAAAACTGACACTGACTTCCTGAGTTGCAGGATACACAAACAACGAATTGGTGCTCGTAGGATTATTTGGAGAAAAACGTCCAACGAAATTAGTTTCACTTCACATCTGCATCACACCACACTTAATGGCTCCACTCCATCTTGTGGCGGTGCAGCAGTGTTTGGGGATGATTTCAACGAGGCCACCTGTTCTCATCTGACGCCTTTAATCAAATAATAATCTAATCAGGATCCATCTATGCCTGGCAATTATGTCCACAGTTTGTTTACAATTGAAGCTGGTCATGGAATGAGAAGTTCATTAAGCAAAGAATGCATCTGTGAAAGTGTGTGTGTGAGAATGTGTGTGTATCCATAAATAGAGTGTGATTTTTGTGTGCGAAACACTCAAGGTGGATGTGCACTGCTCAGACATTTTATTTTTTTCAGAAATAGAAGGAGACAGTAAGAGGCTGTGAGGAAACACGGCTCAAGGTGAGTCCATAGTTTTCATAAAGTGCATGGGTGTTACTCCTTTTGCTGGGAAGTGTGTGTGTGTATGTGCTTGTGCATTTGTGTGTGTGTGAGAGAGAGAGAGAGTATCTACTGGAGTGACAGTCTCTACACTCTCCCCTGCAGCTGTCTCCCCCTCCTGCCTGGATCCGACTTGACGTCAGTACAGTGAAGCAGGGTGCTGGCAGCCGGGGCTGGAGAGCTTGCAGTTCCTTGTTTGCTGTCTAGTTTTGCTGGCTGTCTGACCCCCATGGCCCTGGTCTAGACACTAATGACAGCCCGCTGAGCCTAATGCCTCCTGTCCTAGCGGCAAAGCAAACAGGAAAGAGCCAGGCCAGGCCATTAGCATCAGCCCACTGACCAGACGCTAAGTCTTATCATGTCTCAAGTTAATTGAAGGCTCTGATAGCTATTAGTGCCAACCTTAGCTGATGGAGGAGAAATGTTCTGGCCGAGCAGCATTACGGATACATCCTGGAAGATACAGTCTGATAAAGTGAGAATACAGAAGAGCTTAAAGGAGTGTTCAGCCAGTTTTGACCTGGGCTGTCTTATGGTTTAATGACTTTAGGTTGAAAAACTTTTTGATTTGCGGTATCACTTAAAATCTGGGACTGGCTCTGGAGGTTGCAACTATGCAGTTTGTCTAAAAGAAGGGCTTGTTTGACCTCTGACAGGCTTGGATTGTAAGTTTAAAGAGGGGCTATTCTGCTTGCCTATTCCTTATTTTAAACATGGTTATAAACTAAAAGCGTTGGATGTTCATACGAAACGTCTGCATCTTCATATGTTGTAGAGATTTCTGAATCTGTCTGTAAACTGATCAAAATGGTCTGTCCTAAAAAAAACAGCACAAGATCTTTACAAGGCTTGCTGAAATTATGATGTCATGGCATAAGGATGTCCTAAATGGTTCATGACACGTTGAAGGGATGGGCCTCAAACACCAAGGTCTGCCCATAGCGCTGCCTGTGACAGGCCTCCAGAAGTCTAGCCAATCAGAGGGAAGGGGATTTGTGCAGCAGGGTGACTTAAAGAGACAGAGGCTGAAAGAAGGGTTTTATAAAACACCAGTGAGAGAGAAACATTTTTCTTTTTTTAAACTTTAAATCATGCTATCAAAGCTAACTATGAGGGCAACAATGACTCCTTCAGAAACTGAGCTTTTATTATTATTATTTTTAATTTTTGTATTAAAATTTTGCATTCAACCAGAAGTATTTTACTCTTTATGGCCACTTTGTTAATAAAAAAATTACCACCAAGCATCTCAAAGCTATTATTGTCCTGCTGCCTAGTTTTTAAGCGTTGCTTCAGTCACGCTTGTGTGACTTTAGCGTCACAAACGGTAACAACACAACACAAGAACACAAACGAGAAAACGAGAAAAAAAAATGAGTGTTTTTGTCTGTGGAGTTTGGGGTCGTATAGAACAGTGATGAAGTCAGTAGCTTTTCCTGGTTGTTAACAGATCTCACCTTGACTAAAATATCAGATTTGTGGGTGTTCTCTTACTTCTGTTGTTATGCTCAATGAACAACAAACTTAGATTTAAAAATGTTTTAGACAAAAAGTATAAAATATTTTTTTTTTTCTCTCCCCTCAGTGTTATATAATGGAGACCCCACCTGCTCAGTTCCACTGACTTCAGTATCTTTATGATTTTGATGACAAAATGTTGAGAATTAGCGCCTAGCTTTAAGCTCCAGCCACTCAGCTTGAGGATAATAGTTCTTCAAAACTTTAGGATTTGAGAGCTATCGTTTGGTGCCACTCATCGTGACTCTCTACTTCCCTCCTCTGACTCAGGATAACTCAAAGTGTCAAAGCATCTGAGGGAGTCAATCTCACAGGGTCAAAGCTAAATATAGTTTCCTGACACTTGCTTATAAACAGCAATGAGATTAGTGTCCCAAAGAAATGACGCGCAGCAATCCTCAATGACAGCCATCCTCTCTGCCTCAAATGTCACCCCATCTCATCTCCTCTCTCTGTCTTCTCACCTCGTCCCCCTTCCTCCCTCTACCAGCGCTGAGTAGTCACATTCACCTTGGTGGCGTGCCAGCGGTGGCTTGGCGTGCAGCAGGGATCTGTGTTATACACAAGCTTTTAGTTTGATTACATCTGGCCGCTTCCTCTGTCCTTTACTTTTTCTGGAATCACTACAAACTGTGATGTTTCCTCCTCTTGTCCTCTGTCATCAACACTCCTGACTGCTCTAAAAGGCTAAAGGAAGCAGCCTGAGCCACCTTCAAAGAGGAGCAGAAGCTGCTGTGATTAAGGTTAAAAGAAAAGAAAAAAGGCATAAACACAACTTGTGAAAAAGTGCAGTCAAAAGCAGAACTACTTTCATAAGTTTTCCTTCCCACTGGGGGGTTTCAGAGCTGTGGTTATGAGTGTTGCTGAGTTAAGACAGGATATTTCAGCAGTGAGATGCAAAAACTGAACAATACAGAAAAGATGGTCAAAAAGAATAAAAGTCTGTGGAAAAAGACAGCCTAGAGTAAAATGTTTAAAGCAGGAGGATAACAAAGAACAGAGAGCGCGGAGTCAGAAAGAGAAAGTGAGAAAAATATGAGTGAAATGATGAGCGAAAGAAAAATAAAAGACACATCCAGAGGGCTGAGAACCAAAGGATGCAGGAGAAAAACTGGATGGTGAAACTAACTAGATGTTGTTGCAAACTCAGCTGCCTTGATTCTCTTGCTTTCTGTTCGTTCTTTATTTTTTTACCTTATATCCTGTGAACTGAAAGGCACTACGTGGATCCCCAGGGGCCCTCCTTCATTGGACACCTCGACCGGCTTGAGCATGCCTCTGCAGGACGATGATGGATGAGGCCGAGAGAACCAGAAGAGGGAAGAGAGGGAGACATGCATGAATACTAAATAATACGAGTGACAAGTAAATGTAGAGAAGCAGGACGTAGAAGACGACACGGCTGAACATGACAACACGTTGATGGGATGTGGGGGATGGAGGCCGGTGTGGCCCCATGGTGTCTTATTCAAAGTCATCCATTACAAAGTCAGGCTGGTGGACCTGAGGGTCGATTAGGGACCCAAATAAAGACTCCAATTAAGTGATTAAGATCAGGTTGTTGTGCTAAAAGAGAACAAATTAATTGAAAAATGTGTGAAGAGGGGAGGAGGAGGTTAATTTGCGTAGATAAAGACGTGAAGACAAATGAACACAAGCAAGGGTTGATGTTGTTGATAGAATGAGGCGTGGTCTTGATGTGTGCTTTGTGCTGTTGTTGTTGTTGTTTCAGGGATGTGATGTCATGACGTGCGTTGTGTCAGTGTGATGTTAAAGGTCAGATATAAATTAACTAAATAATGCCCAGATTTCAATTTTTCTGAGGTTATACCAAAAAGTAAAAACAAAATAAAGATTAAGAAAAAAAAAACAAACAAACATGAGATTATAAGAATTAAGCCACAAATGAATGAAAATACGGTTGTAAATGAGTACGAATACAAACCTATCTTACAAGAATAACATTCTTGAAATAAATTTCCACTTTTTTCTCATAAATATGGCTTTCTCCTTAAAATTTTGTGACTTACATTCATTTTTTTTTTCCTTTAATAAAGTAGTCTTAATACTCTTTTGGAAAAATGGATTAAAATTTAATGATCATAAATCTGATTCTATATGAAGTTGATCAGTGAAGTAATATACAAGCATAGATGCGCTAATAGTAGCATTTTAATAATAATAATAATAATAATAATAATAATAATAATAATAATAATAATAATAATAATAATAATAATTTTAGCAGTGACATCTGCTCACAGCAACAGCTAAGATACAAGTTCTAAATTTCAAACATCAAAAACATCTACGCCACTAAATTTTATATATATATATATATATATATATATATATATATATATATATATATATATATATATATATATATATATGTATATGTATATATATATATATATATATATATATATATATATATATATATATATATATATATAAATATATACTATCTACGCAGTGGAAACAGCAAGGTTTGGATTTGTTATGTGGACGAACCGAGCCTTTACGACAGACTGTATCATGAACATGTGGTGATGGTTGGGCCACTCACTCGAGGTTAAACACAGGTGAATGCTCCAATGAGGAATCAGCCCGTCCTACTGGCTCGATGCGTTCAATCCTCCTCTCATGCCTCCTTTGCTCCTCCTCTTCCTCCTCCTGAAAAACAAGACAGAAAAAGAGAAGAGGGCAGGATAAATAATCAGATTAAAACTCCAGCAAAGTAAGAACAACTCAAACTCCTTGTGTCATTGTTTTTGTTTGGTCACATCCTTCCTCTCTTGTCCGAATCTCTTCTCTGACTTTTAATCCAATTACCTGCAGGAACAAGTTAAAGACTGTTTTAAATCAGAGGAGACTTTCAGTGAAGTTGAAATGCTGCTGCAGAAGCATCTCTCTCCCCTGACAAAAACAAAAACTTCAACAAACGTTGTAACAAAGTGGCCCTGATCGATTGCTCTTTCTCTATCAATCAGGCTGTGCCCGCGCTGGACTCGCCCGCCTGGTTTTTGCAGTGATGCGATTCACTCTGGAGTAAAGGAAAGTGGTTACGCCTGCTGTCATTTGTTTCTCTTACTCTCTTCATTTCATATACTCATCTTCCTTCAGGCCCATTAGGCAGCAAGGCCGGGAGGCGGTAGCTTTTACAGGCAGGCCAGACGTCTGAGGACTTAACTGGGCTCTGGGATGAGACAGAGCAGCTTCATGCTCTCCTTAATGGGGGATGAAATCTTTATCAAAGCTGTCTTTACGGGGTCGGTACAGACAGAGCCGGGCACTTACATGCAGTGATGACATGCTGCATGTAGGAGGGGGATGTATTTAATCACAGGCTTCAGCTTCATCTAATCATCTTCTGCTGAAGGTTAGTTACGGGAAAAGCCGGGCAGCGTTATTCAACAAGTGAAGCTCTCTGAGCATCACAAAGAAAAGACAACTTTAGGTTTTTCTTTGCCTCTCAGTGGCTGCTGGTCCTCGTGTGTTCTCCTGTGTGTCCGTGTGAGCTTGTCAGCACCCAGACAGCACAGCGTCTCCTCTGAGGGTCTGCTGAAATGCTTTGTTAGCCGCTGCTATTTCCCCGCCCTCACCCCTCTCCTCCCTCTTTCTCTCTCCTTTGCTAAAATGTCAAGCACATCTAAATAGGTCTTGAGCCTTTCTGCTTTTCTTTATGGAAATGGATTCAACCCTTTTCAGAGGCCAGGGTATCTTTGGGAACACGGGAGTGAGAAAGATAGACTCTGTCCCTTTTTTATTTATTAGACTTTGGGGGGTAGGGGGGGACTGGGGGTCTTAGGAGACCTCATCTCACCCTGGCTGTCGGTTTCCCCCTGAAACCACCCAGTTTGAAAATGACTCAGTCAGCCAGTCACCCTCGTCTTTAATCATGTGTCAGCTGAGGGCCCAGGTGTCTTGTGGGGCCATTTATTTACAGAACCTTTTATGGAAGCCCCCCCTGTGAGGATTAGCTGATTGTGAGGGGTCGTCAAAACACACATATATGATGTGCCATTTCTTGGAATCCATTATTTATGACTGGCAGGCTTAGAGTAGTGACAGCATAAAATAAAGTAAAGCTGCACCTGTTTGACTTTGGACGCACACTGGACTGATATGAGCACTCGCACATATCCAACCATCAGTGCTCCAAGTTTCAGTTTGCACATCTCCTTGTAGAGTTGATATGCTTCTTTTAAGTTGCTATGGTTCTGATCGTGGTGCCTTTGGATATTGTATTCCTTGCAAACTGCAACAACCTGGTTGCAGATGAGACAGACTCCTTTTCATCCTTTCTTCCATTTCTTCCATTTCTTCCTTTTCATTGCTTTGGACAGCAACATTTTGTCTTGCTAGTTGGCGATCTCTTGCTAATGTCTCACACAATGTTTTCTCAGCATAAAAACAATAACAGCATCAGGATGTCATGTGAAAATAGGCTGCTTTTCTAACAGATTGACAAATCATCACAGTAAATGTCCTTAAAATGACTAGTATGTTAGTTAGACTCAGAAGAGAGTGTGTGTGTAGAAGAGAGAGTGTGTGTGTGTGTATGTGTTAGTGTGTGTGTGTGTGTGTGTGTGTGTGTGTGTGTGCGTGTGTGTGTGTGTGTGTGTGTGGGGGGGGGGGGGGGGGGTTTGATTAAAGACAGCAGCCTAACAGCTCTAATACATCAAAAGAAGCATTGTCTCCGTTGTCTCCGCTCTTTATGTTGGTCTGTTATGTTGTCATCAAGCTAAATATGATCCTGATTTGAAATGGTTTGTTTTATTTTGAAAGTCTCTAGGTAGGTAGTTTCCTGCAAAACTTCCTGTCCCGCTTGATCTGCACCATGGTAAATTGACTGGAAACCTATCTGATCAGAACAGTGATGGAGCGGAGCCGGACGACAGAAACATGGTGCATTTTAGCCGTTACTATTGCAAGGTGACTGTCTGTTTCATAATGCAGACACAGTGTAGCAGTCTGCAACAAACTGAAGTAAAAAACCCTGTCACATTGCAGTTCTTGTGCGATTATAATTGTTTTAGATGAGAAAAATTCTTTTTGAAGATCTTATTTTGGCCCACCATTGAGTTGGTTAGAAAAAAAAATGGCTTGTATATACATCCTTAGTGGGAAAGATAGGAGGGCACTTCTCTTACACCATTCCACTTCATAACCCAGGGCTCTGTTTTTAGACCCTCCCACATCTCATCTCATGCACACATATGTTTGTATTTGTGACTTCAACAGTATCTTAAAGTTCAGTCAGCACTTAATCAGCTGTGGAAAACCTCCCTTTCTTAAAGAAGAAACATGCATTTAGCTCAAATTAAGATATGATACAATGGGGTGTGATGCATTACTACACAATGATACAGTTCAGTATGGTGCATCAGTATGATACAGTATTATTGGAAATGATTTGATATCATTTTCAGTGCAGTCCTCCCTTTCTACCAGCTGTTTTTCATCACAGGTTATACACTTACAGCTGAAAAGTCAATACATTTACATACATGAATGAAAAGAATGATCTGGTACAGGCAGACTTATAGGTACGCATGTGACATAACCCTGAATCCAACCCAATCTGATTGATTGATTAGTAATTGCAATATAAAACCTGATCATCCAAAAGTCAAAGGACTTCTTGACTCAAATATATTTCCATTTAAAGATGCAATATAATGGACACAACACACTTTGCATCTCTGTCTCATTAGACTCCAGGAAGATCTGAGCGGCGAGCTGATTCAGAGTGTATCATCACAGAGCTTGACATGTAATTAACTTGGATAACAGAAGCGCTCGGCATAAATCTCCTGTCTGTTAGCTTGATCCTGTAGCTGCTTGTGTCTCACTATACAAGCCTCCTCTTGTTAGCATCTCTCCGCTTCTTTCTGCAGCCAGTAAATGAAGGCAAAAGGAAAGGAATGGAAAGGTCTCTGTGAGTATCACCACCGAGAGGGAAAACTCCACCTGCAGCAGGCCCAAAGCTCAGAGCAAGCAGCTTCAGTGTGACTGTGACAGGTGAAATGTCCATTAAATGACACCCATACAGCAGATATCAGAGCAGCACCACAGCAAGCTGTTTTTATTCAGGTAAAGACTAAACCAGGGGTGTGGAAAGCTGCAAGAATGGTGACAATGACACTAAAGAAAGAGTAGAAAATGATGAATCAACAAAACAAAACAAAACAAGAAAAAAATCAAAAATCATGCTTGAGTAAGAATGGCCATTGTGACTGAAGCAAAACACGACCAGAAACTGCTCGGGATCCTGAGGGTTACCAGAAAAGTTTTGTTGTTCTGATTTCAAGAAATTTGACGAGCAAGTTTTTCTTATCCCACAGGCATTTTTTTTTACTTGTTGCAAGCAATTAAATCTTATTTTTGTCTTTTAATATCTTAAAACAGGACTTTTTTTATTTTTCAGTTAACTGTGGCTCATATCAAGTATAATAAGACTTCTTTTTTTTTCTAAAAGTAAAACGAAAAAAATTGCTTGGATTTCAGTTCTTCAAGTGCTGAACCAACTTGATTGAGCAGGTCAAATATTTGGTTTAAATCTGGATTAGCTCAATGCATTATAAAAGGATGTACACAAAAATAGCTGTAATTTAACTGTAACACATCGGTGAATATCAGAAATTCAGCAGAGTAGAGGATCCTGGCACATGGAGGAATAAGAAGTCAGCTCGAAAACATCTTCACTGTGAATCAACAAAAGACTCATGTCTCTGTTTTTGATGACATTTTGAAGGATTTTCTTCTCTCAGATGACCTTCACTTTACCTGACATGTTTTTGTGGTTTTTATTGCTTTTGCTCATGACTGTCTGTGAAATGGTCCTCGTCTTCTGGTCTGAAGAATTTCAAGCAGAAGCTTGGTTGCTGTGTTGATGTAACAGCCTTTAACTTCAACCTTCATTGAGGAGTCAACCGATGGAAAACGACTGAGATTTGAGAAAGAATTCATGACAAACAGCTTCTATGCGCAAAGTCATGGCCTGGACATAGATTTAAGCAAACTGGACAAACACACCTGACTGATGCTGTCCCTTTTTACTGACACTTTATGCTGTTTAATTCTTGAGGAGCTGCACTGGCAGAGAGATCAGTGTCTCCTCCTGACCTGTGGCAGAGGAGAGGCCGTCTTCCTACATTTTCACAGCCGACCCACTTACTGTCTGTCCTCGTGTCAGTGATAAAGCCAGGCTCTGAGTAACAGCCGAGGAAAGACACGGGCTGAGTTTACATCCATCTGTCTCTGCCTCTCTGCTCTCTCTCTCTTTGTCCCTCCATCATTCTAAATCTCCTCTTTGGCTCTCATAAAATGTTCTTTTTCCTCCTCTCCTGAGTGCTTTTAGCACCCTGTTGATCCCTCAGTAACCACTGTGGGGGATGTAACACGGCTTTCATGCCTTCATCGCGCTCATTCCTCCATCCCTCCGTCCTCTCTCATTCTTTGGAGTAGGAGCCTTGATCTGTGGCCAAAAATACAACAGCTTCTTTGACAATAAAGAGGAGAAGTAGAAAAAGGTTATGGGCTTGGCCATGGGACAGCTGCAGCATTAGATTATTGAGACTCGTATAAGAAAAGGGAATAGTAGAGTAACAGAGAGAGAGAGAGAGAGAGAGAGAGAGAGAGAGAGAGAGAGAGAGAGAGAGAGAGAGAGAGAGAGAGAGAAAGGAAAGAGTGAGAGTTGTAAAGTGCAGACTCTTGTTACCTTCAAATGGACAGATATGTTTGAAACAGTAAAAGTGGAGCGGGGTGGCTAAAGGTAGCAGCTGCTCAGAGGGGAATACACTGCACACACACACACACTCACACACACACTCATAATGAACCTCATTGCTGGGGGGTTAGGGCAAAGGATGTGTGTTGAGGAGCTGTCATCCCCCATCAACCACTATCCTACAGGAGACCTGTACTGTACGCATGTGTGTAAGCCTGAGATTCTGTGTGTGTGTGTGTGTGTGTGTCATGCCATTAGCCATGGGCAAGTACAACATGTAGCCGTTAGGGGACAGGGTCTAAGGGTTGGGGACGCCCTCCTGAGCCCTTCCCCGCGTCAAGGTCTTAACAAGGACGAGTTCAAAGGTCATAGGGAATGGTGTGTTTCTCCTTTTAGGGCTGAGGTCTACATGTGTGTGACAGCTTTATGTGCAGAACAGGCCTCCCTGTCAAACGGTGTCACATGGTCCCTTACAGTGATCCGCCTGTACCAGGCAGAACAATCTAAAACACAGGATACAAAAATGTCTCAGATGCAGCAGGAGTATTAAAAAAAAACCTAAAGGAAACAAGCAATTTAAGCAGAGCATTTAGCAAAATGGTTGTTCAAATATTTACAAAGTGTGCCCTCCCTCCTCCTCCTGCTGATCTGGCCGGCTTCAAATATGAAACATTAATGGTGCAAGGTGACATACGCCCCTTATGGAAACATTACACCAGCCAAAGGTAACAAACGATGGCAACATATGAAAACAATCCTGTTTTTAGCAAAGAAAAAAAAACAGAGCAGGCTTCTCTTCTTCTCAGAGAAAGGTTAAAGAACTGTAATTGCGCCCTCATTACCTTCAGTTAATGCAATTCAGACTAACACTGTACAGCAGACAGGACTAAACAGGGTTTCATTGGACCGCTGCTGCTGTACACAATGGCAAAGACAAGCTGCCAGTAATAACTCCTAATAGTCCTATTAACGTTTTTCTGACCTCGCAGAGTAATTACCAAAACTTTACCTTCCCTTGCCTGAGCCGGAGACTCATGGTTCTCACTCAGCACTTCAGGGAAACTTTATGGTCTTAGACACAAAAAATTTTCACCTGTTTTCCAACAAATAATCACAACTTCTGTGTGGGAAAGTTGCCCTAGATGTCTTTTTCTATAATTACAATTATCTTTGGTTTTGGTTTGTGACTGCCATCATGACTGCATTACACCAGCATGTGGAAAATGTAACAAATCCCTGAGAAAATATCTACAGAATTCATGCCATCTGCAAGAAGAGTGACTGCAAAACACATTCAAAGTCAGGATTTAAGTTAAGTTGTTTACGTTGTTTACGTTGTTTGTTGTTAAGCTAAAATCAACACAGCTGTCTGCATGTGTCTGTTATCCATCAGGTAGCGTGGATTTCATGTCTTGCATACTAGTTTCAGTCTGTAGGGAACATCAGGACATGGCTCATGATCATCTTTACGTCTCACTAACTGTGAGCTCATCAAACTTATTCACCACTTAAATTTTGATCCCTTTTTTTATTGCCATTTATAGTTTGAGCTACCACACATTTGATCTTTACTCTTAGTCAAAACTTTTCCTTTAAATTTAATTCTAAAGCCCGTGAGAGAGTGAAATTAAAGTTGTACAAAGCGTTTTAATCCACAACGTTTCCCTTTCAACACTTTCTCTTGTGTAACATCTTAGTGTAATAATTTATTCCTCTCTCTCTTTTCAATGTAAAGCTGCTGTGCTGTCCCTGATGATCTATAGAGTAAAAAAAAGGTCTTTATACACTGATAGAAGTAGAGTTCTAGAATAATGATCCTCTTTCTGTGGACACTGTGGCTCTATTTTTAAACTCTGGCTTCAAGCTAAAGGGCTATGGATACAAAACAAAGACTGTTTCACCCACAGACTGTATAATTAATGGAGGTAATCTCAGCAACAACACTAGTTTGTTTCATCAGTCACGTGACCCGAGCTTTGCCTCTGATTGGACGAACTGGCGATCTTAATATCTTGTTAACTGCCGAGTTAGAAAAAAATTCACCCCCTGTACAGTGCATGCCGTTAGTGAAATTAGCAATTCATACGGGAGACCATCTTTGTACCAGGCTGTAAACATGTTTATGTCGATTGTGAAAATGACCCTTCCTTTGGCTTGGTGTGCATGTGACTTTAGCCAGTCTCAAGTGGACACTCGACAAACTGTTGATTTTAGCCCTACCAAATTGTCTCATATTCTCATACCGAAGGCTGCCGCTTGGTGTCACCTTTACAATGGTGCTTAAATACACCTGCAGTGACCAATGCATGGGATGGTTCACTGCACTTCAAACTGCTTCTTCATCTTTGGTGACGAGGAGTTGACTTAAACTTCCAAAATTCTGAATGCATCTAACTGATCACCAAACTACTAACTGAAGATACAAAGCTATAAACGATAGCAGCAGCAAGAAACATCAAACACTGAATATTGAATGTCCAACCTATAAATATACCAACGTCGTTGTCTTGTCAAAAGAAACAAAACATTTGTTTGTCAGAGTTTCTGTCATCAGTGAATTAATTTATCCTATCATCGTCAAACAGGCCAAAGATTCAACAATATCTGCATTAAATAAACAACACACAAAGTAAAGGCTTCATCCCTCCACACAGACACACACGCTTTACAGACATATCTGAAGAGTAATGAGAAAACATTTTGACCCCCTTCATGATCCTGCAGGTAGACACTGGGATCACAGAGGGTTGAAAGAAAGCCCACAGTGCTGAAGCAGGGACTGAGGGGAGGGTGAGATTTGGGGTTTTCTTTTTTTCCATGGTGGGATGGCAGATGGTTGTTTGGTGATGACTGACGTTTGTTGGTACACGCTGCTGTGGAAAGTTAGTGTCATCCCTTGGTTTATCCTGACATGTGTTCAGACTCCATTGTTTTCTGTATTTTCAGCACAGTTGGCAAAGCAGCGCAAAGTAGCTCTGTAATAATCTAACTTATTTAATAAAACTTAAATTAATAAAAAAAAAAAAAAAAAAAAAAGATATCAGTGCAAAATCAGCTCATGACCCTCACACAGGGGTCCATTTTTTTCTCCTGCTGTATTATCCATCATATCAGTAACTGAGGAATATTTCCTCTCTGAAATGGAAATCTTTATAAAAGATTTTCAAATTGGTTGAACTTTTAATCTGATTAGAGTTGGACAGTAATTTTATGATTTATCAGGATTAAATCTGCTCACTATTTTTGGTCTGAAGGAAAGGACATTTATGCTCCTTCCGTCATCCAGTACAACGTTTTATGTTTTCTTATCTTGGTTTCAATCTTTCAGTCAGAAAAGGAAGAATGAAGAGTGTTCAAAAGAGTGTAGCTGCTGATGAGTGTGTGCGTGTGTGTGATGACCTGGACACAGCTGTAACAAAATGTGCCCCACATGGATTCTTCTTCATGTTACAGATGGTCCTTTATGCCTCCCATCCATCGCCTCAGAGGAAAACGCCACCAGGGCCAAATTATGCACCAAA
Organism: Labroides dimidiatus; assembly: GCA_030710495.1. Lineage (NCBI taxonomy): Eukaryota > Metazoa > Chordata > Actinopteri > Labriformes > Labridae > Labroides > Labroides dimidiatus. The sequence continues at coordinate 19,248,361 of CM061161.1, read as the reverse complement.
ATGCTCCAGTAAATAGATTAGACATGACTGCTGCACCCAATGACCCAGCCCAAATATCTTCACCATCCTTAACCCCTCATTCCCCAACAGCCTACTGGACTCCAGCACCATTACAGCAACCCATACATCCCCTTACTGAGAAGATGAGACACTTATTTACATTGATGCTGAGGATAGGGGGACATTAAACAGGGCCGGGCAGAGAGGTAAACTAGTTAGTGGATGATGAAAGGGTTATAATGACCCCTTCATTCCACCACAGGTTCACTAAATGGCTCTTAATGGGTGTCAACAGGGAGGCAAAAACCTGTTTCAGCATACTTTCTAATCTTCTTTATATTGTTATGATCTAAGTGATCATGTTGCTATAAGCTAATGGGGGTTTCAGTTCACAGCAGTGAGGGTTTTGTGTGAGAATGCACAGATTGTACAAGAAGTACGCAGCACAGTCTTGTGCCCTTTCAGCAATAATATAGAAAAAAAACTTTTTTCTCATTTTTTTGGCACACTAGGCGCCTCTTGTTGGACTGGAAAGTACAAATCAGGAAGAAAATCAAAGCAGAGTGACCCCGGTGTCTGTCTTGCTTTGTGTGTGTGTGTGTGAGTGTTTGTGGTGTGGTTACCACAGTCCTATGTTTGTGTGCCAAATGGGAGACGCTGAGGCAGTGTCTGTCCTCTGATGAGGACATGTGTTGTCTTTTATATTTCATACCCTGTACCCCGGGGGCTCCAGCCTCGCTCAGAAAAAAAAGCCCCAGTATTCCTGATAACGTCCTGTTCCTTTTGATAATGAGGAGAAGTAGTCAAATATGTGTTGTTGTGCTAGGTTAGGGCAGCAGGGAGGTGGGCTGGTATCAAGAACCTGCTCTGAAAACCCCTGCCAGTTTTTTTCTTTTTTTTTATAAGAAAAGGATGTGTTCAGAAACATCCCATTTGATTCTCCTCACCAACACCTGACAGAGAAAGTCTGAACTGTGACAAATAAATCTCACACTGCTGGAGCAGAATGAAACAGCCTGATATGACAGATTTTTCTGCAGCATGGTTTGTTAAAGGGTTGTTGAGTAGATTTTTTTTTTTTTTTTTGTAAGTCCACACTCTTCACTGAGACAGGTTTAAAGTTGACCAAGAACAAATCAAAACTTAAATAACCTCTTGTGGCTTTATGTCTGTCACAGTTCTCAACAAGTTACAGTCTAACTATGAGGAGAGATGTATTTTTTTATTTATTCATTTTTGTTGTTTTTTTTTTTTATTTTATTTTAAATAAACTCCAATAGGCTGTTGTTAAATGTCAGTTTGAACACTGCCTCTCAAAGAGTCGGGACCCCTTTGGAGTAGTGAAACGCCTTCTACAACCAAAAACTATTCACAATCACATTTTTTCATCCATTACTCTAAACACAAAAATTAAAATACAGATACATTTCAGTTTTTCACATTTCTTTGTTAAAGACCCCTGATGTGACTAAACCAGGATAACGATGGTAACAGTGGAGGCAGATTACTCAACACGGCAGTATTTGCACATAGGTAGTGTCCTTTTCTATCCATCAACCAAACTGAGTATCTTAGGTCGATCTTTTGGTCCATTTTTGAACTGACCAATCAGTGTGTTCCCACAGAAGAAGGTCGTCAGACTCCAACACTGCTACTTTGGAGGTTGCAGGATAAGGTAAAAGATAGAGGAGTTCTCTGGGAGAGGAAGAGTCACAATTACTTATAGGTGGAACCAAACACCAGAGGTCACACCTTTGACCTTTGACCTTCAGCCACCAATGTCTAATGAGTTCATCACAGAGTCCAGGTAGAGTAATCTCACTAAATTCAAAGACATCTCCTCCAGGACTTCCTGTTGCTGTCAGGACGGTGGGATGTCACACAACGAAGCCTGCCTTTATCCAGCACTGTTCAGTATATCAAATGTACAATATGTACAATAACTAATAGCTGTGTTACAATAAGTGTATGAATTCCTGAGCATTAGCCTTAGCAAGTACAGAAACCCTTTACTTTAAATCGCTGAATTCTCATCATTTTGTCTTTAGGTTAAATTTTCCTGCTAACATCCCTGAGACACAGCATCAGAAAGAGTGATATGGAAAACCTGAAAACACACCCAGATGTCTGCATGCTGTGCTGCTTCTTTATTTAAATATAGTGTAACTCTTCCACACAAACACCTCCTTTTAATCAACAGAGTTGTCTAGCCTTTTAATCTGCCGGCCTTTGTTTGGGTTTGAATGGAAAAGTCTTTTGGCTCATAAAAGTTCAGGCTCTGACGTGGATTTACTCGAAACAAATTACAGGGACAGACAGGTTCCTGATGCTGTTAAGCAAATTAGATCAGAGATGTGAGGCTGCATTTGTCCACATCAGGACAGAGAGCGGGGGGATGAGGAGGGGAGGGGGTGAGAGATGGACAGTACCGTTTGTGGCTGACATTTGGGAAAACAAAGGCCTGTCTCTGTTTTTACTCCAATCATTTCCTCTCTTTGTCTCCGTGCTACAATCTCTGTCTCTTCTTTTGTCTCTGCCCCGGTCAGCGAGAGACCTGCCGTGTGTGGAATACATCATCTGCCAGCGCCTGTTTCATATCAGGCTTGGACTGATCTATCAATGACACAGCTGCCTTTGCCTTTGCCCACTGTATCGTTAAATTGCACTTTAATTAAATTAGGCCTGCTAATTATGAGGGCTTAAATCAATCACCAGGTCAATAACAAAGGCTCAAAGCGCACGGAGAGGCCCGAGATTTTTTCCAAAGCTCATCAATAACGGCCCCGACCTGAGCAGACCGCTCCAGTAGCAGAGAACAGGAGGTTCAAATGGGCAGGAATTACTGCCAATTGAGTTATCGTCACCAGCTTTTGTCTCAAGCTCGTCTTTCTCCTGCAAACTCTGTGAACAATATTGTTTGAATACAGAAGTACCAAAATGCTTTAAAGTGTTTGAATGTGCGTGGCACTTTGCATTGGAGAAGCACTTCAAAGGGGTGTTTAAGGCAGCTTTAGGGTTCCTGGTGCGTAATAGTTCAAAGAGATATTATGACTTTCCAGACACCTGGCTTAGGTGAAGGGAGGTGGTTCTGAGCAGATAATCTTGAGAGCTGAGAGCACAGCCCCTCTGAGCGGACGGTCCCAGCTGAATCCTTGGTCTTTACCCATGCATTAAAAAGAGCTCTGTGGTGCTTTTCACAGATTAATCATCATTTTGAGCTTATTGAGTGGGAGGACAGTCTGCTTTCCACTGCTCACAACGTTTAATCCATCTTTCAAACTGTGAAGGTCAGTGAGCCAATGTTACCCCTGTTGAAATAATTGAGGGTGTTTGAATTTCAATGAGGGCACCCATGGTTTGGTTGTGGATTGTAATTAAATATGTTTCTCTTTTTTGATTATTAGCAGTTTTTTTAAGCAGTTCCTGCAGTTCAGCCGTGGAACTCACACTGACTTATTGAGTGGAAAGGTAGCTGCAAATAAAAGTGCCAGATGTTGCATCAGCAGATTGTAACTGAAGTCTTTTGGAGGTTGTGGAAATCTTTTATGTAGACACAACTTTTGTTCATTTTCACCATTTTTTTTTTTTTTTTTTGACCTCAGACCCGTAAGGCTGCACAATGAGGAAGACAGAGATGATGACGAGGGGATGAGGGTGAATGATGTCCAGCTATGAATAATCCAGTGGAAGGTAAAGCTTTGGTACACACAGCAGTGAGTTATTAAAGAGGGTTAACACTCCATTCGACATATGAGCCGTTGTTTGCAGCCTTGTTTGAGCAGGTGGGATGGGTGGCGGGTGGGGGCTCATCTGTAGTGCCATGGGAGCAGCAGGGGGAGCAGGGTTGGGGGGCTCTTTCCATTTCGTTTTAATTGGAAGCTGAAATTCTTGGATAACGCGGAGACAGAAAGCCATTTAGCTGAGTCTTCGCTCTCAGCCGGGGCTAAATGGAGAGGGGAGTTTGGAGATGAGAGGCCTGTGGAGGGCCAGTAATGAAGAAAAGTCCCAAAAGACCCCAGTACAGCCATGGTAATCTAGTGGACCCACGGAGGTGGTGCTGGTGTGGGTGAGGGGTGGTGAATTTAGTGGCAAGGGAAGGGAAAGGAGGTCAGAGAGGGTTGGTAGAAAGTTGGGCTGTCAGAGGAGCGCTTTGTGAGTTCAACTTCCTCTTATTTTTTTATCATTTAAACTCTTTTTGTGTGCGTTTATGTTTTGCTTCTAACTGCAATGAGGGCAAGATAAGAGAAAATATCAGTACATCAAAGAGCTGAGCATGTAGAGCTGAAGATTACTTCCTTTGCTAAATAAGACAAGTAATCACACTCAGTGACAAGATAAGAGCAAAGGGAAAACTTCAGTGTCACGACAAACATGAGAGATCAGAGTGAGGACAGTTAGTCTGCAGCAGGTAAACATGCTTAATATGCACACCTTCATCTCTGGAACCCTGCAGGCAGAGGGTCCTCATCAACACGCTCTCATCCAAACACAGCAGCTCGGTCCATGACCTTACCTTTCAAAATATGCCAATCCTGTATTGCTTTGAAGTCTTTTTTGTACATGCAGGGCAGGGGGTCAGGTTAACAACAATATGCATGTCATATCAGCTTAGACTTTCACAATAGTTCAGTCAAATCTGTATGAAAATACTGAACACGGTGCACTTAAATGGTGCCCTTTTAGTCTGAGACAACGTTCACAGTGCAGGCTTTGTGTCAGATTTATTGTTAAGATCAGATTTCTGATTGGCTGTTCATAGTTATCTTTAAAGGTCGACTGTATCAGATTCCTGTCAGGGTCCTAAACTGACCTGCATATGCAAAAGAACAACAAAGACTTTCCACATGCAGCACTCAGATGTTTGTCAAGGTAAACATGGGAGACTGAACAATGATTAGAAAAAAAAATATATATAGAAAGATGTGATATATGATGATAACGATGTCAAAATTATTTCATCCAAGCCTCTTTTTTTCCATGACATAATAAGATGCTAACAAGCTAAACATGGCTCTGTGCTGAAACATGGCGAGACGTTTGTGCGTTTTTGTTGACCAGACGAGACTGGAGGAAAATGTTGGTGGGTGGTCTGTCAGACATTCGAAATGCATGACATTTCTCCCTAATGTGCGTGTAATCTGTATCACACAGACACGCATTGACACTTTGAGTTTATAGACCCCTTCATAACCTACGTCATCATAAAGATACACACGTATTTGGGCACAGAAGAGGCGTTCAGCTCATACATTCAGACGAGTTAGCAGTCTTTAAACAGAACATTTAAACTGTGAGCAGCATAAAGATGTCCAGGTGTTCTGTGGTTGGTTGTCAGAAATGATGGTTTAACCACCAAGTCAACTCACTCAGGAGTGACACTTAAGTCGGGTGTTTTCTGATCTGGCTGTTCAGAATGAGTGCAAGGAGACCCAGTTGGACATGTGGTCCAAACAAATAAACAGATATGCCTTTCTTTTGCCTGCTGTGGCAGTTTAGTCCAAGGATGTTTCAAACCTCATTCATACATTTGCTTTTGTACCCCCACATATACCCTGACACTCACACACACACACACAAACAGATATTCATGCATTAACTGTGCTGCCATACACGGTCAATAACCGTTGGGTTATTGGTAATATCTCTGTCATTAAAAGGACAGCTAGGGGTCCAGAACCCGACCACACTTTGACAAGTAGACTTCAGAAGATGGGGACCTGACTGACAACGAGCTGCTGAACGACCTCTTTTACTGAGTCACTGCAACATGTTTTAAGAGTCATGAATGTGAGGCAGTAATTCATGTTTGTCTCATGGTTCAAAATGAAAGTAGGTGATTAGCATTCACCAAAATAACTCAGCCTTGTTAGGAAAAGTATCACACCTTAGGTTTAGATAATGAAAGCATTGCTAGAGGCTACCATAAACATGAAAATAACACATCTGCTGTAGGTATAAAAGCAGCATTACAATCATACAGATTTCACAAAAACAAACACACTGAGTATAACTCTAAACAAGGAGTCAGCGTTGGCTTTCAAAGACCTTTGACCTTGTTTCACTTCGAACGTTGGATTGACAGATAAAAGTCTTTGTTTTGTTTTGCCTTCATTTGCTCCCAGCAGCCACCCTGAGTAAAATTCACAGAACTCAAACTACACCATCTGAATTAAACAGCACATCAAAACAAAACTAGATGAACTGAGGTAAGAGGTGCGCATTGCTGTTGGATTTTGAGGCAGGGGTCCATTCCTGCGATATCGAAGGAGAACAAGCTGTATTCATGAGCATACTTAAGTATCACTGTCGGAGTTCATATCTCACCCAGTCACATAACAACAGCTGCAAGAGACTCAACTCCCAAGCCAGACAAACCTGACCCGACCAGACACGTCTGTGGTCCACCGTTTTTAAATGGAACAGGCTGTCAGCGTGGTTCTGCTTGAAATCATGGATGTATGTGGGAATACTGGAGTGTGTTCTGATGGAGCCCAGCAGGGGTGCTGCTCTGCACAACAGCTCCCATGTCGAATATACCGAGGACATAAAGAGGAGAAAATTCCGATGGAAAAGTGCTCTGCAGGGAAACACACGGCTCATTACAGAAGTGCTCCTTGCTGGAATGACACCATTACCTCCATCTGGGCTATTTCAGATTCAGTGTGGGCATCCAGTCCTCAGACACTCAGATGATACCACCGATTCTGCATGTTTCACTGCAAAATACTTTTTTTTTTTGACAATTTCAGTGTTCTTTCTGAAATTGTCAGATGGCACCTGGTGTCCTTTCATTTCACTGAGAAACGAGAATCAGAATTGTTTTGAGATTGGTGATTTATCATAAGCAGAATAATGGTGCCTTTATGAAAGGTTATAAATATTTTTATTGCAAACTTCATCTTCTTTGCTTTAACATGAAATACTTCAGATCGAGCTAAGAAACATCCCTCAATTTTCTCTTCAGGTTGGAATTTCTGATACAGGAACTTTCTGAAAATGTTGCCAACATCTTTTATACTTTTAGCTTCTTTATAAATAAATAACTGATTGACTGACTACCATGCTTAGTTAGCTGAAAGTGACCAGTAATAACCAAGCAATGATTGAATCAATCCCATTACCTTCCATGATTACTTTTTCCACTTACAGGTTTTTTGTTGTTGTTGTTGTTGTTTTCCCAATTTAAGAAGCTATTTTAGATTTACTCTCACACTTTATGCAAAAAAGCCAATTAATTGAAGTTACAGTTTGCTCAATTTTGTCATTTGTGATATTAGTAAATGGCAACTCAAAACATAGGAACAGGAATAATCTAGCCCAGAATATCCCACCAATGCAGCCAATCTTTCTTTGTCCACTAAGGTCAAAGTTACTGAGCTGATAAAAACTAAAAACATCTCACCTGATATACTCCCCAACAGATCACAAACTGTGTAACTATTAAAGCTCATCGCTGACTATGAGAAAGCTGCAAGAAGCACGTCAGAATTTGTACTTGTGGTGCACTTGTTGCACTTGTCGCAGACTGGTGTCAAAAACACAATCAGACTTTGAATATTCATCAGCCCATTGCTAACATTTTAGTACCGTTGTGAAAGCAGAGTATTTTTTATCTGTTAAGATCATCTGTTAGCTTGTTGCACTTTCTCTATTAAATAAAGTAAATAAATAATCTTTTAAAATTCTAAAAATCTAAAATTTTGTATAATCTTTTAAAAAAATGACAGTAATTTATCATTATACCTGCTATAACCACTTTAACTTTGCTACAAAAACAACAACACCAACAAAAAATAATGAATCGTCATTGGAATAAAAATGCCGTGGAGCTCTGTTGGGTGACACAAAAGTCTGTGTAATCTTTTATTTAAGTTGCTGCAGGGTTTTCTTTTTGTAGCGCTGATTTAAAACTAAACAGAAGTGTTGCAGCACAAGTACCTGCTGCTGTTGACAAACTTGGCTACAGGGAACAAAAATGGGCTGATTGCCCATTAACATATCTGCTTCTTCCCTCTCTGTTTTAAGAGCTTTTGTATTTTTCTTTCTTTGACTCAAGCAGTTATTATTTTACATTTACATCAAACTGTGACCACTTTTGTTCCTCAGCTGATGCAAATGAAACGGGTCTCCTCGGTCATGATACGGTGAAAGCAGCCCCTGCTCATGTTTCTCAGTGGCCCTGAGATGTGGATGTTTACAGTCCGCCGGGGCCTTATTACATTCCTTCAGCAACTTAAAAGCATCGCCCCCCTAATGGGACCTATAAAACGGTGAGAAAAGCCTATTGTGACAATGGACCTCATTGTGTCAGAGTGGAACTCATTTGGCACTCTGCAGAGAGTGGAAATGTGTGGCACATTAAAAAAAGGGCAGTGAGGGAACAGACGGGTGTGAAAGTGGGAAGAAATCAAATAAATGGGGGTGAATGACTTTGCGCTGTGGGAAATTCAACACTGTCAATCACACAAGTCCAAGTTAGTGTCTGTCTTAGAGAGAGCATAGCTGCAACAGCCTGATCTTATGAGCTACAATATCTTCGTTTCTCTACTCTTCTTCTACAACAAAGGTACAAAAATAATCATCACTGATTATGAATATTAATGATGGGAACAGGCATTTTTTTAAATAATCAAAGCCACAAAAACTACTTTACAAGCTGTATGAGTCAGATAAAGTCTCTGTGGCATCCCCCACTGATTCCTGAAGCACTGCTATGCCTAAAAACAATGGTCACCAGATTGGAAATGCTCACTCCAACAAGTTGCTCAACCCTTAAAGTGTTCATGGACAGTGAAACCAGGACGTACTAACTTCAGGATGGGTCATAAAATAAACCCTGCTTCCTTCAGGTTAGCAGATGGGACGCTGGTCAAACTATGAAATTAAAACAAAAAAAGAGATTAAACCCATTTCTCTTAAACATGACTCAAATAAATTATAGCTACTGCTTTACATGCTGAATGATGTCAAAGTGTTTGTAGTTTTTAAGCTCTGTTTCAATGTGTTTTATTTTGAAAGGCTGATTGATTGACAGCTCTGTTGACAAATGGGTGCTCCTTCAGTGAACACCAGAGATGAGGAGAAACAGAGAGATCTGACGAACATTAACACAACACTCATTGAACTGTTCATTAACACTAGCAGTTTTATAATAAAGTTATCAAACCCCATTGGAATAAAGTCTCAAGTCCTAAGACAAGAATCCAAGTCGAGCCCCAGACAAGTATCTAGAATCTGAGTCAGGGTCAAGTTGTATCATCATTGTTAATATTATTTATTACAACCAGTTTTGAACCTGGACTGCATGTGTGGGATAACATTTAATATGTTAATAGTAGATTCTAATAAATTCCTGTTCGCATGTCTGGAGATTTTAATTAGATATTAATTAAGTTGCAAATGAAAACACAACACAGTGTTTTGTAAATACGAATGTTCTCATGGGTTTAAAAGATTCAGCCTTCAAACAGATGCTAAAAAAACAGAAATGAGGTGAACTTTTTTTTTTTTTTTTTTTTTTTTTTAATCTTTATCAGGCTTGAATGTGTTTATTTCTGCAATAATTTAGACATGTGATTATGAGGCCTAGTGGGTATTCTTTGGCTTTTGGAGCCAGCCTCCAGTGGACACTTGAGGAACTGAATTTTTTTCAGTCCCACATTATATTTAATTATTTATACCCAAGGAGGCACTTTGGTCCATCTATGAGGATGGGAATGCTCGGTAACTTTATAAGAGTTACACCTTGTCTAGGGACAAGCTTTTCTCCTGTAATAGACTCTGCACTTCTCTCCTGGACCTCCACAATACCACCACCACTTCACCACCCAGGTAAAATCTGTTTGCTTCAACTGAAATTGTTGGAAAATAAAATCTAAATGATTTAACTTTAAGAGAATATGTTACAAATGTGCATCTTACTCTCACAGCTTTATTCTTTGCAGCTACGCTGGTTTGGCTCTGCGATGACAGCCCGGTTTTATTCCCTGAAGTCATTATTGTCTTCGGCTAAGGTGCCCCTGCTCCCTGTGAGTTGTGGGTAATGAGCTGGCACCCCCCTGCCCGTGTTCAATTATTCTCATTGAGAAAGTGATTTCTCACTTCACGGAGCAAATCGGAGAAGGGAGAAAGCGTGAACTCTAATCAAGAATTAACACGTTCACAACCAACGGTGCAGAGAGGGATAGCCACCCTGACAATGTAGAGGTGGTGTGGGTGAAGGAAGAAAACAAGAGAAAGGGGGGAAGAGGGAGGAAGAGGGACCAGTGAGCTACATCTACAGAGGTAAACAGATTCTTCACCCACTGTTGAAAAACTCTGTGACAAGTACACCGTATGTCTGAACTGCTTTCAAATGAGAGACAGGATGAAGCAAAACTTTTCAAAGAATAAGAGAAAAGACATCTGAGCAGTAGTTAAACATAAAGAGGAGGGAGAAGAAGAGCGCAAGCTCTGGAGACAGAAACAGAGATGAAGAGCACCCGTAGCTCAGAGACTACTAATGACCTGACAAGAAGAACAGAGGAGAGAGAGAAAGACAGATTCAGCACAAAAAAGGAAGGACACTGACAAAGAGCTGGGGAGAGAATCATATTAAACTTGAAGTTCAATGCAGGAGCTTGCTATACCAGTGAAAGGATATTTTCATATTATCTCTCAGGTGGTTGTGTGTTAGTTCATCATCTTAATGCATGGTGTCTTTATTAGTTTGCAAAGCTCTGCATTAGATGTTTTTCCAGCACTGCTTATTTCTATGTTTTACTAGAGTTCTTATAACACTTGAATACTTAACCTTGATATGATACCAGTAAAAGTGGAACAGTGCTAAACCTGGTTTGATGCTACAAAAAAAAAAAAAAAAAAAAAAAATTCCTGGACATCTGGCTCATTTTGTTGCGGTTGTTGCTGGTTAAGAAAAAGTCCCCTAAATGGATCAACACTTGACTGTTAGCCAGTGAAACATGCACTTGCTAAAAGGAGAAGTGGGGAGTTGTTGTTGTGCACAAACACATTTAAACTCTTAGAAGTTTATGATGGTAACAACTTGATAAATTGAGGTTCATATTGATCATGCATCACAGGAGCTTCTTGTCTCCAGTGGCCATTGTCACTTTAATGATGTAAAGGGTAAGCATGGGAGTTATTCATTCCACGATCTTAGACATTTTGGATATCCGAAATGACGTTTTGGATATCCGCAATGAGTCATCCAATACACATGAATGGCAAATGTGCTGTAATTTCGCCTAGGCGAAATTGAATTCAGGATATCTGTAGTTCTAATTTCGCCTAGTCAAAATTGAAATATGGATATCTGTAACTAACATTTCGCCTAGTCAAAATTCGAATTTCGGATAGTCGAAATCAGCTTTTAAATGTTAAAACGGCTTGCCATAGGTGTGTGAATATTTAAATCAGACCAAAAGAACTTCATAAAACATCACAGTTTGCCAATGTGTGACTGAGAACAGTTCATGATATTGAGTCAGTGACTGAGGGAGGAGCAGAGACACGCTGGAAAAAAGGGATGTGACTTCAGCGCCAAACAGGTGGTGTTAATGTGTTAGAGGGTGAGGCCCCTGGTGCTCTCTGATGGTCTTTCTCTATCTCTCTCACATTATCTGTTTTCTCCCTAAAGCAATGGCTTTAGGTGGAAGACATGACTGGCAGCTTTTATTTCATAAGCTTTGGTTCTTTCAGTACAACTTAAGACTGTAAAGCATATGATATTAAAGAGTACTGGAGCTTTTACCAACCTAAACATTGACGACTGAACAAAATCCCTCTTGTAATCACAGTGATACGAATGTTTCATTAACTCTTGCTAAATTCAAGCTGCATTCGCAAATAGCAGGGGAACATTTGTATCATGGTTGTCAGTGTTGTTGTCCCTTGTTTACTGTTAGTCCCCAGACTCTTGCTGAAACAAACAATGCCTAAAGAAATGAGAATAGTTTAAAAAGAGTCAAAACTGAGAAACGTCATTAAAAAAAGCTCTCAGGAGCTTTAAAAACATTGCTATCAGCTTTCAGAAACCTGAATCTGTCAAACTCTAATCTGAACTGTCGAGTCACACACACTTCCAAACACAGCCTGCAGAGCAAGACAGGTTAAACATTTTCAGGCTACAGCTCAGCAGATAGAGAAAAGTGTGGGCACATCCTAAAAAAATGTCTGCTGTCACCTCTGTTCAAATGAGATAAGGGAGGAGACACAATTTGCACATTTTTCAATAAAGTAAGAAAGGAGAGGAAATAAAAAAGAACAAGAAAAAAAAACAAGAGATAACTTGTTTAGAGGGTAAGAAAAGAGGGATGTGGTATGAAACTGGGCCAGGGAACAACAGAGTGTCAGCCTGATTTGTCTTCCTTCTCTCTGTCCAAAAGACGCTGATTCACATTTTCTGAACCTGTCTTTGTCTCCATCTGAGTTGGCTGTCCTGAGGAGCAATGTGTGTCTCCACAGTCAAATGTTTAGAATTATGTTGTTCAAGGTTTTATGAGTTATTAGGCTCTTATTTCCACCACCTTTAGTCTCTGCCTGCCTCTGTATGTTGATGTGTGAATGAAGGTGAGGGGGAGCTGACCGGACAGCTGCTATATAACAAACATAAGTGAGAAGACTGTATGGGAAGTGAAAGCCGTTGAACACTGTATTGTCCTGAACTCAATATAAATCACATCCACACATAGATGGAAAAGTTTATTTTAGTGTAAACTCCTGTTATTCTGCTGTTAAAGTGTTTTTTCATTTTCTGTGTATAGAATTTAATAAAAGGTGGACTTCTGTCCTTGAGCTGTAGTCAAGTGGAACTGTGCAAGTTGAGTCACTGAGTTTCTAACTTTTTTTTATTTACTGCAAAGACTTTCTTTCTGTACTTAAGAAATGATAACACACAATCAGTGTTTTTGACATCTCATTTAAATATGTCTTGAGATTTAATTTGTTTCCTTTCCCAATCTCAGAATCACACTTCCTTCCAGTCACTACCGGTGTTCCCCAGGGTTCTGTATTTGTATTTGTCCTTCTGTTCGTCATTTATCTACTTCCCCTTTGCAATGTCTTCCATGAATTTGACATCAATTTTCACTGCTACGCAGATGACACCAAGTTCTACCTGTCCTCCAAACCATCCTCCATTCTCCCATCCACCTCCCTCTCTGATTCCCTTCAGTAAATAAAATTGTGGTTCTCCAACTTTCTCAAACTTAACAGCGATAATACCAAGGCTGTCCTCATTGGTACCAAATCCACCCTTACAAAATCAAACAGTTGATAACTCCTCCGTTTTCCCTCCCATCATGTTAAGAGTCTGGGTGTCATCCTCGACAGCACACTGTCATTCCAAGCTCACATTCGTAATGTCACTCTGTCTACATACTTCCATCTACGTAACATTAATCACCTCCACCTGTCTCTCACTCCCACCATCACCTCCGTTTGTGTTCACACCCTAGTCACATCCTACATCGACTAGAGGTTTCTCTCTCAAATCTCTCCATAAACTTCAACTGGATCAGAGTTCTGACGCCGACATCATCACCAGACCCCCCTCCACGAATCACATCACTCCTGTCCTTCAGCAGCTTCACCGGCTCCCGCTCAAACATGGAATAAATTCAAGATTCTTCTCCCCACTTTCAAGGCCATCCACCGTACCACTCTGAACTCCTGCACACCAACACACCCTGAGTCTCATTCACCTTACCATACACACCGTGTCTACACACCATGTGGTTCATTTATGGATTTGATTTTTGCACTGCTCTTCATTTTTAAGTCTGCCTTGTAAGGTGACCTTGAGTGCTTTTAAAGGCACCTACAAACAAAATGTATTATCACTATAAAGACAATATCAAACATCACTTCTAAACTTTTTAAAAGAACTAATCAGTGGAGACTTCAGAAGTGGTTTTGCCCTCAGCGTGACCTTTTCCTCCTCTTTCAAAACAAAAACCTGAGAAACATACTACAACCCAGACCAAACAAACCAGTGATACTACATTCAAAAAGCAGGTAACTGCATACAAAAGCAGGATGTAGTAGACAGCTCTGAAAGACGCCTTAAATGAAACGGAGTTCAAGAGGCAGAATGTCAAAATCTTAAAAAAAAAAAAAAAAAAAAAACATCCTGTACCATAGGAGAGAAAAGAGGAATGGGCTACCTTTTTTTTTTCAATAACAAAAATCAAATAAATAAAGTCTTAAAGGGACATCTTTAAGATCCACATGGGCACTAATCTGAATTCCTCTTAGTGGAATTCTTCTGTGCACGTCATATTTGGTCATTATTAAGACTGCAGATTTATAATTTATCTTCGTTGCCCTGGATCTAAGGAGGTTGTGTCAGCTGTTTGTGTGTGTGTATAACCTGCTCTAAGTCTCTGAACACACACTTTAGTACCATGTTAGAAACACTGACACACTACGGTGTATTTTTACTGTTAATTGTGTGCAGGATTAATCTTTACATATTTAGTTTAATCCTTGTGAAGTTATTTTGGTCATATCCTCTCTCATATTTGTAATTTCTGTTTTGAATTTAAGACTTTAGGTGAATCAATAAGAGTCCAAAGCACAAACAAGCAGCTAAAAAAGGACACATAACTAACATGACACACAAAACCGGCATCACTATTTAAAAATAAAGGAGTATTCACAAAGCTAAGAGCCTGGGCATCCTGAAGGTGGACAATTAACCTGCCCCCGTATGACAGATGCCATGAAGCTGGTTCTAACATGTAAAGAATGAGCGATTAGTGTGTTCATGGACGTCTCAGGATGGATGGAAATTCAAATCACACTCAAAACATTCTGTCTCTAAAAAGTTAAAGTTTCTCCTTTGTTGGAGATATAAAAGCTATCAGTAGCAGACATGTTACATTCTGTTTTTCTCACAGAGAGACGATTAAAGTGTCTTTTTTGTGGATTTTGCTGAGAAAAGCCTCCTTCATCTCAGCCAAGCCCCCAAATATGAAGCATTTATGCACAATTATTGGACTTACACAGGTTTAATGAATGAAGGAAAAAACATTCTTCACATTAAGCTGTAAACATGTTAACCTCTGCATGTAAAAGGGATCTTTATGAGCTTGAACCTGGTGTTAATTTCTAACAGCCTCAAGTGGACACTAGAGGAACTGCTTCATTTTCAACAGTGGAGGCTGACACTTGTTTCAGATAGTGAATGTGCATCAGTTCCTATGTGAACAGCTCTGCATGGACTGTGGTTGCTTCATGCAAACATGCACAGCTGCACACTTCTTTTTTATTCTTTTCATGTTTCAAAAAGGATCAAGAAGCAGGTCCATGATAAGTACAAGTCTCTCCCTGCAGACACAGGACGGTACAGACAGGCTGACTGCACTCCTCCTGAATGTGGGTTCCTGTTCTCCTGCACAATCTCCTCCACAAAACAACCTGCTCTCTGTCACACACGGACACAGATTCATCTGAGCTGTATACACGGGCACAGACAAACACTGCAGATACAGGAGACAGAGACAAGGGATGGATGGGTTGAGAGTTCAGAGATGAACAGTTTTCAAGACAGAGAGAGACAGGTGCAGAGACACAGAGTCAGAAAAAAAGAGAGAGTGTGTCACTCAGGCAGAGTTTGGGGTTATTGCTGTGTTTTCTCTCCACGCTCAGCTGCTCTAACATTGCCTGCAGCTTGCCTCAGGGTCTGCACACTGTGTGGGCTTCAGCAACGAGCTAGTCAGGAGAGCAGAGGAACTTTATTCATCAACAAAAGCACAAAGAATAAAATGTTAACTTTTCCCAGATTTGATTTGCCCAAGGGTTTCAGTTTCATATTTCATTGTGTTTATTTATTTGGGATGTTTACCCTGAAGATCATATTCTGAGTCGGAGATTTTAACAAATCTACTCACTATATTTTGTATGAAATTAACTTATTTTACGGCACGATGTCATGAGCTTATATATCTCCAGTGTCATCGTTGTTCAGAGTCCCTGTGTTCATGTTGAATATTCACACTAACCCTTTTTAGATGCATTTACACGCTGCTGGATATAGGAACTGTCCAACTCCAGACAGAGACAACTGGGATTTCTACTGAGCCACAGCTGCCTAGTTGACATGATGTCATAAAGTCGACTTCAAGCCCAGATATGATGGTAGCTAACGCTATCTTTGACTTCAAACATGTCCCTGCTCTCCAGCTTTGACCCACCATAAATGGTTCTTACAGCAGTGAAGATGAGTTGTCTTCTTTTACCATTACAAACTTTGATTAAAAAAAAAAGTTTATTTGTGAGGCTTTTATTTCTTTATTCAGATGATAAAACACAGAAGAGAGAGAGGAAAATGAAATAAAGCAAATAGCCTCTGAGTGGAATCCAACATTTGTAATAATCAATGTTACTAACGTTGTCCTGATGTCAATTTGCTTTTTGCTACTTGTTTCCATTTAATCACATTTAAACAAGAAATTGGAAATACTTGTATGTGAAAAAAAACAAAAACAAGAGATGCCATGTTTTCTTTCATCATTGCAGCTGACTAAGAATAAGATTGATATTGAAAGTTGAAAAGATGGCAAAACAAAAATCCACTGTGGGCATTTTCACACTGAGGATCTGGGCGCTGAAAATGGCAAAAAAAAATAAATAAATACTAGGGTCAGTCGACACAGCTCCTCAACAGAACAAAAAGCTGCATTCTTTGAAGACCAGCGACACAATTCAACATCTGTAGACATCGACTCCAGAGACAGCAGCAGACAGAGGAGAAGAAAAGCAAAACAAAACAACGTGTTGACAAATCAGTTCAGAGATGCCAGTCTGTGTTGGTTTGATGTGAGACTAGAAGAGGAGAGGAGCGCGTTCACGCTGCTCCTTTAGCGGCTTGAAGTTGAACGGACTCATCTCCTTTCATCACGCTGCCTCCATGATTTAGCCGGGCACCTCGCCACTTTGGTTTCCTTTAAAACTCGCCAGACAAGGTGTCTCATTTAGACAACAAAGAGAAGGAGGCACTCCGGCGGTTTGAGGCCTGATCAAAGATGTCTGATCAGAGCTGTTTTCACCAACACATGCTGTTGACTCGGTTATGTAACACTTTGGTTTTCGCTCTCGCTCTAAATCATTATCTGTTTTGATTTGGTTCAGGCACAAAGCTGCCATTTCAACAGCTGCAGCGTAATAAAATCTAACAAATACACACTCATTCAAAGCATTGTGTTTTATGAATCACATGATGATCAGTACCATAAGAAAGTCTTTCTATGAAACTAACTCCAAACCCCCCCTCCATACGAGACACACTGATTGGTTTAAATCTTTTTTGATTGACAGCTGGGGTCAGACAGGCTCTGATTCACTTCTAATGGCCTCCAGTTCCTCATCAAGGCCACAAATAATACAGTGGAGAGGCACTCAGCCAGATCCCAGTGTGTGTGTGTGTATGTGTGTGTGTGATGCTAAGCAGGAAGACCCATTAGCATTCATCAGTGGGATAATAGGACGGCGTTTATGTCAGCTGTTTATATAAAGAATAACTCATAAAGCCTTTGCACATATAGGCTGATGAAGCATTCATTTTTCCACGCCACATTTGGTGTGCTGTGCGTGTGTGTGTGTGTGTGTGTGTGTGTGTAAAAGGTTGGCAAGGGATTCAGGGCCTGGGGCTCCTGAAGTCTTGGATAAAACGGTTTGACACTGCAGTGAATTTATGGACTGCTTGGATAAACATGAGGAACCTTGTAATCAGTGTGCAGAGATGAATCTGGAGACGTCAGTCTGTTAACCACGACGAGTACAGGGAACAAAAAAATCTTCATCTAATTAAGCAGCAAGTGATGAGACATTATAAAAATGCTTGTGACTAGTTTAAAACAGAGTGCCAGCTTTTCAAAGGACTTTTTGTAGCTTGTATCTGCCAGAGGAAATTAGGCCAGAAACGTAAATTCCACTTTAACCCTCAGGAACCTAATCCTGCCGGCTGGATCAAAACACCACTTCCTGGGGGTTAAAATCCCTCCTAAAAGCATTAAAAGCACCCAATGAAAGTGTTTAAAGTGAAACAGAGATAAGTTGTCTTTTAGAAATCTTTAAATTGTTCAATTTCTTGTCTTTTGGTTCTTGCTGTGCTGTTTTATTATGCTGTCAGGACCTCACAGATTTCATTCTTCTGTCTGATGCCTCACGTTATCAGTTGTATCCACTTTGTCCTCTTAAATTTTAAGTTTTTAGTTCTAGTAATTGTACAGACAAAGTTATTCATACGATTGGAGCTGCTTTCACGAACTAAATATGGGCATTTTTGTTATTGTTTGTTGGTAGATAAAGCTTCCAAAGGGGTTGATGGGAGCAATCATCTGTTTTCTGCTCTGCTTTGAGTGGCTCTTTACTGCACTCTGTCATTGGCACACAGAAAACAACATTCCCTGCTTTTTTTTTTATTTATTTACTTCATGACTAGTTTAATTTGTAGTTGTCTGTTCATCTATTTTATTTTCCTTTTATTTTTTAGATATGCAGGAGTTTCATTTGCTTCACCTCTAAACAGGTCAGATTTGAAGGATTGTTCTCTATGATTTCAACTTCCTTCAAGCTAAGCAGTCTAAAATTAAACTCTGACACACCCACTCTGCACACCAGCTTCACGCGCCTCTGTGAGTTGAACAGTCTGTCTGGTATTTTTAGGGTTGAAGTCAATGTGTGGGTTTTAGTCGACCTGACTTCACATTCGTAATTCATAGCGGGGGGCGGAAAGGCCTGCTTAAATATAAATGGTGAATAAAGCACTGTGAGTGCACCAAACGGTGCCGTGCAGAGCAGAGCAGAGCTGCTTCACCGACATCAGCCATGAAAAGAGTGGATGTTAGAGGACGGGCTAAACTTAACCTGCCACCTCATAGCTGCATTTTTCTTCCAGGGATTCAAATAAAAGTTAACATGGATGGCTTTTAATTCACTGTATCTGTGTGGCTTAAAGAGTCATTGCTTGTGAATTTCACATTCTTTGCAATAAGTCTAACTTTTCCAATATAAAAGGCCCAATCCGGCTAAAAATAGATGCTTAATGCCTCATTTAAATCTGTGCAAACAGCATAGTGTGCTGCACAGCTATGCTGTATGTTGGTAAATTTAACCCTTTGCTTTGGCCTTGGGATTTAGGTTGTCGTTTGGTTTCATTTGTTCGGGTTTAGCAGCTGCAAAAGCTCTGCAGTTTGTGAAGCAGATCCTTAAAAAGACATTTAGATTCATAGAAGAGAGAATGCATTATGAAAAATTATGAAAAAAAAATATACATAAAATAAAAGAGGCAGTGTAGAGGATTCAGACACCCACACGTTTATGTTGTCAAAGTAAAGAGTATTCTTTTCTTCTTTGTCTGAATGGAGTTTGATGTGTAGTACTTTCACAGTTTTCACTCCTGTTTTCATTTTCTTTCTTTAATCTTTACTTAAGAAGCAGAACAATAAAGAAAAGCAGACGAATAATCCATGATAAACAAACTACAGCTAATTAGAATGATTTTCCTAAAGCCTCGGTGTATACGCATGAGTTCCCTCATTATCTCTTTCAGTCTCTAGAAACTGATCACAATTGTCTTTAATGAACCCGCATGGTGTATTTTTATCATATCATACAGCTGTTCAACGTGCCAATCAAACAGACAAAGAAGACGGAATATCAGACAGTGATGTGTGTGTGTGTGTGTGTGTATGTGTGTGTGTGTGTGTGTGTGTGTGTGAAGGAGAAGCAGCGATCAAGACGAAGATACAGTGAGTCGAGAAAAGACACAATGAGGCGACAAGGTGCCTCTTTGAAAAGCTCCACTGTGTCACCTCTAATGAGCGGATTTGTGTTTTGTGAATCATTTGTGTCAAACTGTTGTCAGATTACAAAGACACAGATTGAACCAAGAATTAGCCACCAGGTGGAAGGGGATTATTCACACACTGCGACACTCCTGCTGTCGTTCATTAAAGCTGCTGTGAGAAGTTTTCACTGGTAATGAAACAAACTGAGTTTAAAGCTGAGGCCTCCACATGACCTGTCAATGCAAACCAGAGTGTCAGGAGTAAGAGACCTTATTTCTATACATATTTCTAGTCTCTGTCATTGTTCTCATCCTGCCTTCATTCACATTTCTTACAGCAAATAGTCACAGCTGATGATACTTTTTATATGTTCAGACAAGTAAAAGCATGTTTTTTTTTTTCTTCCCTACAAAGGCTGCTGAGTTTAAAAAGCTCTTTGACAGTTTGGTGCAATAAACTAATGTAGAGGAAAAAGGTTTAGATAAAGACTGTAAATAACAATGACTGGAACAACAGGATGACATAACTCACTGCCAGAGTTTCTAATCGTGCTGATTGTTTTTTATCCAATCCCTCATCAAAATATCTTGTTACACTGAAAACGAGCCACAATGACTTGACAAGTCCAGTTTTGTTTTAAGATATTAACAGCCAAAAACAAGAGATTTTTGATTTTACAGAGTAGAAAAAAAGTGCTTGTCTTTGGCCACTAATATAGTCACATAGATGATGAAATGGACTTGTCAGGTCAGTTTCTCTTCTTTTTCTAACTAAAGAGAAACTTTGACTTCAACGGGAGACAAACGCTGTAAGACTGAGAGTTTGTTGTGTTTGTTGGTGTCAAGCTAGGCCTCATTTGAGGCTTCATAAGCCTCCATGCTATGAGCTAGATTTTATACTAAACTAAATACTCTGATTGAAGAATTGCTTCCTTTAAGAAACTTTCATAAATCAATGCTTTTAACAATGCTTTTTAAGCTACATAATTAAGGCTCAGATGCACTCTTCCAGCTTTCTTTTTGTATTAAAATCTGACTATTTACTCATCCTTCACTCCTGTTCCCTTGCTCACTCTGCTCTTCTCTTTCCGTCCTCTGATTTGTTGGGACTCTGAGGAGGTTTGTCATACCTGGGCGCAACAGATGATTCCCCAAAGGGGAGTTTTACTCATTGAATGTCAATTTCATCAATGTGCAGATTGTTAAATCATATCCTTGATGAAGTCAGATATTTTCATTTTCAAAAAACAAAATATTGACTCTAGGACAAAATGTGACCGCTCAGTGAAGGCCAATGTTTCATGCACTTGACTCAGATTGAAAACAACAGCTGCACACTGTGGAAGATTGCAATATATGAATGTGAATATTTTGTCCTTCTCTTTTATGCATGCATTAAATATGAGGTGAATACAGACAGGAGTACGTACAGACTAGAGAGCAGAGGAAGGCACACAGTTAAAGGTCATAGTAGTAGAGTCTAACCCAGACATGGGCGAAATACGGCCCACGAGCCACATCCGGCCCTTTGGGCGTCCCTGTCTGGCTCGCACGAGGTCAATCATAAATAAGAAAATAAATGGAAAAAAATATATGTCACGCATGCAATAAACCTGTGTTGATTTGATTTTGAAAAGCATGACATTTGCATTATTTCCATATTTCATCTGCGCGCATGAGTCCTTCACATGAAAAAGGACAAGCAATATAATTCAACAAGTCCAAATACAGATCCTCTAACACTTCTGGAGGAAATTTTCTCACGCTGGACGCCAAGGCGTACCGAGACCTGCCGAATCCAGCTGCAGTCCTGTAACAGTCGCATTATCAACGAGTGTCGATGAAGCTGTACTCAGTCTGTTTTCAGTCTGACTAAACTGTTTCTGTGCATTTTAATAGTCTGATCTTGTGCAGACTAAGCTCAGTCCGATTTCTCAAGATGCATGTAAACGTACTGACTGCGCTTATTCAAATGCTAACACTATAATACTAACGCTATGATTGTTTTTGCATTTTGTGTTTGTTTGTTTGTATCAATATTCACATATTATGTTATTACACTATAAAAATGTTATACTGAGCTGAATTAAGTTCACTTTATTGTTAGTGTGGCCCTCTGACACAGTTCATGTTTCTCATGTGGCCCCTCATAGAGATTAGTTGCCCACCCCTGGTCTAACCAGTGTTCACCACGCTGAGGACTGTAGCCTCACAGAGCTTAAGCCCTGAGCCAAACCACAGAGGGATGTTTGTGTAAGGCTGAAGATGATAATGATGCTGTTTATATGATACAGCTATGAAAATCAGCCAGGAATCCTGATGTCGAAGGGTCACAGGCTGCGGAGGAAAACAAATTACTGAGACGCACCAGCAGTGAGGTAAATTGAGTTCAGTCTAGTTGAGGATGCAAATAATTACTTTTCCATGCCCCTGATTTGAACATTGAGGTTGATTTTGTGAATGCCTTTGAGTCTGAAAATCATAAAAATAAGAGGCCAAGGTTAGAGGAGGCTTAGAGACTTACAGCTCCAAAATGTTTTTGTGGATTGTTTGACAGTCAGACTTCACTTGTCTTCACAGATTGTCACCAAATTGTGTAACAGAACTCTGCAGAACTACAGTTTCATAGGCGAGGATGTCTCCGTCAGAGTGACATAAACCCTTATACCTCAACCCTCGCCAGCCTGGATTTTCAAATAAACTGCTGAAACAGCAAGAAATCCACATTGAAGCCATAATCCAAGCAGGCTGGAAGCACACAGAGAGTTGTTTATGAAATATGTCAACAGTAACTCCTTTCAATCAACTCTACTTCATCCAGACTCTTTCATTATCTCTTAAATTACTCACACACCTCTTCCCACAGCTCAATATCTCACCCTGTCTCTGCCCCTTTTTCTTTTTTTAACCTGTAGGAGGGATCTATTAAACACCTCCCACAGATGTCAGAGCGTGCAGCAGAGGTAGTGGTCGGCAGAGACTGACACACATTACTGGAAGAAATCCTCTTCACGCATAGCTCTGCGTGTCTGACACCTCCCAAGGTCAGTCCCGCTCTCTCTGCAGAGAGCCTCTGTCACTTTTAATAACTTTTAAAGGGAACATTTTTCCTCTGCTCTGACAGGCTGAGGAGGAGAGGGACCCGTCGCAGAGTGAGACAATCACAAAGCGCCGACAGAGCGAAGAGGTGTGAAGTGAGGAGATGAGGCTGCGATGACTTACACGTTGTAACTTTATAAAGGAAAGTACAGAGTCTGATGTCATCTGTGGATCGTGTTTCAAGATGTCCTGGGCTGTGGGCAGTAATCACGACTGTGTTTCCCGTCACTACTGTTCAAACCGCTGCTCTAACGTTTTGGCAGGACTCAAGACATTATGACAAAATGTAGTACAGTGTGCAGTCAGAGGTACAAACACAGCGACCAGATGATCTGAGGAGCTCAAGATGTTGGTAGTAGATCCATTACCTCCTGGAAGCTGCAGACTTGGTTGTCTTCAAATTAACTGACTGGGCAGCTGTGCCTCAGAGGACGGGTCAGTCATCTCGATTAAAAAGCTTGCAGGTTGTGGGCAAGACACTGAACCCTAAATTGCTCCCAGTGACACCATATGAATGTAATGAGTTGATGCTGATGGTCCCCTACAGAACCATCCTCCATCATTGTTTCCAAATGGAGTGTGAATAGATGGATGTGACGAGTAGCGTTTGAAAAGACTAGAAAAGCTCATTTTCTCAGTTGAGATGTGAAGAGGATAGAGGTCAAGTCAACAAAGTTAAGTTCCTACACGCCCTGGTCCAGTTCTGATGAACATTTGTCCACCGTAGACACTTTGTACAGCAGACAGAAGTCAACGTGGGAATCCACATGGACCACATGGGCTTTGCTTCCCACATATCAGTGAGCCTGATGATCCCGTCATTGATTCACCAGTCTATAGAAATCTATCCCCGATATCTCGTCATATTTTAATAATAATAGAAGAAATATGCAATTGTTAATCCCAGCCCATCAGTGTTTCCTGATCCCCACTTCAGGAACCACTGGTCAAGCCATCACAATCTTGTCCAAGGAAAAAAAAAAAAAAAAAGAAAAGAAAAGTGTTCACATCCTGTTTCTCATCCACTTCTCTGACTCCTTCACAGAACACTCTGAAGACAAAATGTTCACTTGTGGCCCAACACCCACGCAATGACAGGTACCATGACAGGTGATGTGATGATTAGTGTTCTTTCCTTTACCTGATGATGGTCATAATGTTGACTCATCAGTGGATGACGCCTTTCTATCCCTGAGTGGTTTGGTTACTAAGGCTACACGGCTGTCACACTCCTCTGAAAACTGTTTGAACATGTAAAGCTCCTCAGAAAGTTGTGTTTCTGCGTTCAAACTTATCTGTTTCCTACCTGTTCCTGTCTGTCCAGCCAGCGGTCCACCATCGGATGGTTGGCGCTCAGGGACGATCGAGTCATCTCTCTCTGGAACTGAGTGGACCAGCCACTCGCATCTCGAGGAAGACTCCGGTAGGCGTGGGCTCCTCTGCCCTGATAAGGAAGAAGAGGTTTTACTTCAGGGTATGACTGAAACACAGAGAGGGTGATTGCTTCTGAGAAAAATCATTGAGTCTCAGCTGTCAGGATGGGAATAGTATTATAAAATGATTCTCATATCTGTATCCTGTGATACAAATCTTATTTGAACCTAAAAACAAAAATGACACCTGAATTGTTTGTAAAACATCTGCCAATGGGGTGAAAAAATGATTCCACTTCTAAAGTTTTCTGACATGTCTTCATATGATTAACTGAACAAGTGCATTTTTTCACTCCATTGGCAGATCTTTTTATTTGATATTATTTTATTTCATTTCATGGTTTGTTCTGTTATTTTTTTTTACTCTTTATAAGCAATCCAGGTGTTATTTGTCCTCCTATCATGGTGTAAGACATTTTCTGGACTCGTCAGGCTTTTTGTTCCAATTTTTCTCCTTCCTGACCCAGGAAGGACCCAATAATTGGCTGCGAAATGGGTTGGGCCAACAATCATAAATATTAAATTGTTCCATATTTACAAACAAAAATCTTCATGTGTGTGAGGAAAGCTGACTCCCTCAAGTGACAATGACTCTGTTAGTTGTGACGTAGAAGGGAATGTAGCCAATCAGGAGGCAAGCTAACTGAGGAATGAGGAAGCAGATGTAAACAGATTAAGCATGGAAAGTTTGGTGGACCTCAGAAATGGAGGACCAACTCGTTGAGCTGTGGGAAGCCTGAGAATGTCTTTTACTGTCAATTGAATTATTATTATTTTAAATATCTAACAACAACTGTTGTGTTACTATGCTAATAACATCAATCATTCGCTTTATTTGAGAACAACTCACCTCTAGCTTGCACAGTAGGACTATAAAGTCTGTGTTCTGGCTATCTCCAGAATTTTTCCACAGAATTTTCCGTTAATAGCCCCAAGACCACCATCATTCCCTCCTCTGTGTCTTCTTCCATGTTATGTTTGGTGTTAGCTGGTTGCTGCTATGTGTTGCTATGTTTCTTCTTTTATGTTTTTGTTAGATCACGTTTGGTCACGTGAGATTTCTGTCTTGGAGGACGAGATTCAAGATCGATGGTGGGACAGAATCATTATATGTGTGGTGAGCTATGTTGAGATTATCGGAGCACACCACACACAGTACGATCAAAACTGATCGTCTGATTTTTTGATCTTCATGTGTGGGCTCTCTAACAGATGAAAAATAGCTTAAGATTTAGAAAATCGTTATGTGTGCACCCCGCTTTGGATTTCAGTTTTTTCAGTGTACAGAAAATAGTATCAGAGGAAGATAAATGTTGCTGCCTCACCTGAAGCACCACTTCAAATGGCCTATAAACAAAATGTTTCCACACTGATCCATCCTCCGTTCATGAGCAGACAGTTGTGTTGGGTGGTGTGATCCACAGCTGCTGGATGATGGACATTCAGCTGTGTAAGTTGTTGTGTATCTTGGACTTGTGCCACACACCAATAAAGTGTTTTTTATTCTGGTCTCACTTCATTCCGCCCTCACCCCTAACCTTCCCCTCCACTAAACCTGAGCCGCTAATAAGAGGCCTCTTATAATAAGACAGCCACAGCTGAGCTCTTCCATTACAGAAAAAGCACCTTCCAAAATGCTGCAGCCAAGGTAATGTCAAACATCGGCAGACCTGAGCAGACTCATTACAATAGCCACAAGCACAAAAACACATCCAGCACACCGGATTACATTCCAGACATGCTAGCTTTGGCATTGAAATCCAGGCAATGGAAGGTCAAGGTTGCAGAAGCTATTTGAATAAAAATGAAAGCAAACGAATACAAAAAAAAAATCAAAGCAGAGACAGTGAATACAGGGGCTGACAAAGAGAATAATTTAAAGTCTAATGAGTTACCAAACCACAGACTTCTTTCATGAGACATTGAACAGCATGAGATGACAGAGAAGTTGATAAAGAAAAACAGTTGTTGCACTACGAGGGGGAGGAAGGAGTGAACAATGGCAGGAGAAAACAAGTGATAAAACAAAGGAGAGAAACACAGAGAGCACGGCCTGTGCCCAACAGTAAGCCATGTGTGTTTTAGTGCTGCTGAATGTGGCGTGACGGGGCCTGAGGAAGCACTGCAGACAGGACTGTAAAACCCAGCCGGACATTTCGGCTCGACTCAGACGGCTCCTGATAGCCATCGCGGCCCCTGGCCCCGCCATGCACCAGAGCACGACAAAGGACCCCCTCTCCACAAACAGTAATGACACATCAGATCGTTAAATTTGGAGAAACTTGGATCCCGCAGAGGTAGCAGTAAATCAAAAAGCTCATAGGCTCCCGCTTTATCCCCCAAGGTGACTGTGCAAAGTGTGCAGGACCCATAGAACGAGGTATTGTAAAGTCATTGGGAGATGTGATGAGTTTACAGTACGAGCTGATGAATGAAGACTCCCGTTGGATTATATTAAGGAGATTTAGCAGAGCTGGAGCGATCGTGGCCGGCTGTTGTGTGTTCAGGAAATCACCACAGACAATGAGGGGACACTTTAGTTTATGACTTGTGCTCATATCATACATCATTTGGCACTGATGTATGTCTGCTTTTGAGAACAATGTTTGCTCTGAGACAAAAATATATCAGTCCGTGCTCACTAACATGTTCAACATCTGTTGTTGATTGAATAAAAATAGATTCATCTTGGCCGGATGGTGAGTATGTGTCAGCTGGATGTATGGCAGAAGGATGTGGAGGATTATATGAGAGACTTTCACTTTTTATTGAAATAAATCCAGTGGTCCTGTCAAAAACCAGACAGCCGTCCTCTCAGTGTGAGCTCATTACATGTCACAGCAGTCACCAGTGACAGGAAGATGATTTTAATGGATCCAATTCAGAAAGCTGGTCACCTGCTGCAGATGGAAGTCCAATCTTGGTGGTTACACTAAAGTTAGATTCAGTCTGGTTGTATCTTTTTTATTTTTTTGGAGATTTTTTTTGTTAGAATTCAAAACTAAAATCTTGCAAAATAGAGTATCCTTAATATCTAAACACTTTCTGTCTTTTCTGCTCCCTTCATCGAAAGAAATCAAATAGACGTCAAATTTGGTCTTACTGTATAGTTTTATTATGACGTTAAAAAATTAAGGGTTTTCACATCTGGCTTAAGACTTCCTAGTTGGGGTTGATGATGGTTTTATTTGTTGTTTCATGTATCCGATGTATTATAACTGTGATTCATGTATGATGATGGAGAAAGCCATGAAAAAGTGGGCCTGAATATCTGGATTTCTCTTTTTCCATTCCAGTCGTCAAGGATTTGAAACATGAATTTTACTTGAAATCAAAAATCATGTTACGATCACCAAAGATAGGTGCCAAACAAAGGGACTAAAGGTGTACTTCCACTTTGGGGTCAAGAGAGTTTTAGATCCTAAAAAGAAGCTCCCTTAAACTAAAATGTGTTCGACCATGGGGCTACAGTAGATTTATTATCCCAGACCTAGACCCCAGTTTGGACTGTTGAAATGCACACAGCTCTGGGGGGGGGGGGGGTTCCTCTGGCTGAAACGCAGCTTGAACTGCGTGCTTTGAAAACATGCATTATTTCTACATCCTCCAGCACAAAGACAGGCAGAAACTGAGGCATCCTGACAAAATAAAAGTCCCACCTCTTACTTCTTTCTTCGCCCTCCTCTGAGGAGTGTACTGTTACATTGTTGAGGCTCTGACAACTAAAGTGTCTTTAAATAGGATTATCAGTCACAGCTTCCAGACACATTAATCACACCAAGGTTTGCAGTGTCACGTTTCAAGCACTTAATCACGTCCCTTTTTTTAACCTCGCTGTTTTATTCCCCAACATATCTTTTCCCCACCAAGCAGTAAAGCCTGTCAGCGCCATGTGGGGGCAGCCATTTTGGGAAGTTAATTGGCTTTCTTTCTCTCTCAGAAGCTGCAGGGAGGACGTACCTGAGCTGTGCTTTTTTTAGGATTTATAATCAAAGTGCAAGTGTGTCTCAGAAAAGGTGAAATGGGAACAAAGAGGAAGTGTTTAACAATCTGCGCTCGTCTGTTTTTGGCAGATGAGATGGGGTGTTATCAGAAAGAACTAGTTTCAGATAAAGAGTATCTCTGTCACTGCTGGATATCTGCAAGCAGGGCAACGCAGGGTTCATATCAAATGTTATCTCTTTGATTTTGGGAGCAGAGGAGAGACAAAATGGAAATAAAGAAAGAAAGCAGTAAGAAAGTTGAAAACAGAGAGACCGCTGGAGGTTGGAAGATTCCATATCTCTGACATTATAATTGATGCAACTCCAGTTCATCTGCTGCACCACAAAATAACTTCTGGCTATTGAGCTGTTTGAACCAGAACATAAGGGAGGGCTGTCTCAAAGTGACTAAGTCAGTTGTTAAAAAAGTTTTATCCTGGCACCGCATCAGATCAGTATGTGAAAAGTGCATCACTTATCATCTGGTATCATGAGGACCAGCTGAGCATAGGAAAAAACATTTAAAGAATGTAGCTTTGAAAAAAAAATTAAGTTTAACCATTTGGTTGAATCTGGCCACCTGCTTCATCAGTTAGTGCTGTTTCTTTAGGTCATACATGAAGGCAAAGCTGCAGCAAGGTGTTTATAGCCATAAAGAGTCAAGATAACAGACGCATAAAGTAGGTAAAACGTATCATTTCTTCCTAAATGAGGGTTTTTTTCTGCTTTCTCATATTTAAACATGAATATAAAGTCACAATGCTGGATGTTCAAACTAAACATGCCGATTTTCAAACCTCTACATATTCATATGTTGTAGGAATTCCTGAATCTGTCAGTAAAATGATGAAAACAGTCCATTCTAAAAATAGCATGAGATCATCGTGAGATTTTCATGAGACTGCTACAGGGGTGGTACCAGAGAGACAAAAATAAGCCCATAAAAGCACAACACCTCCTATTTAAGCAAAAACAGGTGCAAATTATGTTGATTTGGGCAAACTACTGAGCATAAGTTTAATATAGAGTCACATATTTTTAAGGCTATTGAGTATCAGAACCTCTATAAGTCCACATAAACATGACAAAATGATATATTGTAGTTAGAAATCTCTATGAGGTGTTCCTTGGATAGCATCCAAAAGTAAAAGCCCCAAAACACACTTCCTTCAGTGCTTATCTAACCAGATCTATGTTACCTTTCTCTCCAGGCTGCCGGTGGCGGCGCTTGTGTTTGCTTTGTGGTTGTACTTTTGGAAGCCGGCAGTGGTGGACCAGCGAGCGGGGTTCTTTCTGGACGGTTCCTCTGGGATAACCACGACCTCACCAAGAGGGAGGCCAGCCAGGGAGGGGTCACTGCTGCGACGGACACTGAGAGGCATATCTGCGAAGGGAGGGTGGAAAGAATAAGAGCGAGAGGAGAAAGTGAGTATAAAGACGAGTAAAAAAAAACATCAAACCACTCACTGCTTTGTTAATATAAATCCACAGAGAACTTTCCATCTCAGTGGTCCAACAGTGGCACGTTTAAGGGGCCACTGCTCTGTCTGGAAGCCATAAGACCCCGACATCACCTCTCTGGCTGCACTATACGTCAACTTCAACATGGGAAGTGGTGATTATAAGTACTGTTGTTTCCATAAAAGGCCTATTGAGCCCAAAGGAAACATTGTACAACTCAAGTATGAGAGGTTTGGCTTGGCTGGAGTCCTGCTGTAGTGAAAGAATTACACTGTAGTTACACTTTTATCTGGAAAATTACGCCAAGAGCCATAAATAATGTAAATATTAGGAAAAAAGGTGTATGTGAAAAATTATCCAAACTCCATCTCTCAGCCTAGCCACCTTAAAATAACAATTACATCTGTAATTACAGTTAAATTGCTCGTATGTTATGATCTGACAGAAGAAAGAGGTCATTCGTACAGACTGTACAAGCCACTGAAACCAATTCTGGAAAGTTTCCTCAGATTGAAGCAAGGTCCCACAAACTAAATCACTCCTGCCATCAAAGATCTACTCGGAGCTCCTTTAGGAAACTGTGCTCCATGTTACAGCTGCCGCAGTGACCGATCTGCAAGCAAATCTTTGTGTCAAGTTCTCAGATTTGATCAGAGCTGCCAAAACAAGTAGAGGGAAAGAATTAAGTCCACACTTCACACTCCAGCTAAAACATCCAGAGAGAAATCCAGCTGATGTCTGATACACAGGCAGGGCTGTAAGTAAATCCAAGAGCTGTAGCGTGAATCGTCTGAATTTTCCCGAAAGGCCATATGGATTTGTTTATAACATTCGAGCAGCCTGCGCGTAACACCCATAATTATGCAAATAGTTGAGTAACCACCTGTCATCCATCAGCGGATCATTGCAGTGAGCATATGCCGGTGCTAAGCTCCCATCTGATACACCGGAGACATGTCTTAGTGGTGGAAGCGACGCATTTTAATCACGGC
The DNA here is from genome assembly GCA_030710495.1 of Labroides dimidiatus. Lineage (NCBI taxonomy): Eukaryota > Metazoa > Chordata > Actinopteri > Labriformes > Labridae > Labroides > Labroides dimidiatus. The sequence goes on along the minus strand of CM061161.1, from coordinate 19,217,601 downwards.
TTACGCTGTGCCGCAACTCGTGCATTTTTTAAAATATTGTGACAAGACTGAGGAGCTCTGAATGCTGCTGTAAGTGTTTCTTATGACCACCTGCAGGGTTACTGAGAGTGAAGGAAATGTAATTATGGATAAATCCACAAAATAAAGGTGAGATAAACATGTTTGTAAGCGCCTTTATATACTCCAGACAGATGAATCACAGCCCTGATCTCACTGTTTCATAAAACAAGCGTCACCTACGCTGGTTTAAAATGCTCATGTCAAGAAAACATCCCTAATAATACATCCTTCATTCTTTACCTTTAAGTTCACTCCTGCTTTGACTCTTTATTCCTGAAGTTTACAAATAATGAAGGACTCTGAGAACACATGAACATATTTTTTAGGTTTTATTTTTCTTGGTTTTAATTTTAATGTAAAAACAGATAGAACCTTCTGTTTTAATGGGTAAATCTATGCAGTTGGTTTATATCTGACTCAGCAATTTATGAGACAGCTTTTTGGATGCCTTTAGGCTGGGAACACTGACTAAACTTTAAACCCACAGTAAGTGGACAGCAGGTGATTCAGTACAAGGTTGGACAAAGAGCGGGATTAAAAAAAAACACATAAATATTTCAACTTTGAGTTATTTAACCCACAGCATGAAGTGCTTCTGAGTTTTAACCCAGTTTCTTTGATGTTCAGGAGCAGGGATGGGGATTGATAAGATTTTATTGATACCAGAGACCTTATCAGTTCAGCTTATCAGCGCCTCCTCTGACATTTCTGTGTACAAAAAGTAGGTTTTACAGGTTTTCCGTGTCAACATTTTACTGAGTTTGTAAGTAAGTAAATATGACATGACAGTCTTGGTTTTTGACATGCTGGTGGTGTTGCTAACCTTGCATAATATTGCAGCGTTGCATAATATTGCACTTTTTGTTGTTAGCATAATTTTTGGTAAAATGACGCCAAGCTTCCAATTGTCATTTGCTTCGATCGCTCCGCCATTGTTTTTGGAAATTCTGCTGCTGACTGAAGCATGATTGACAAGTGGCACATCATGTGATATCAACGCGAGGTCTGGCCACTCTGGCGTAATGTAAAGAACCAACAAGGGAATGGTTAAGCATAAAGACGAAAGATGTCGATAGATCAAACCATTTTTAACTAGTTCCTGACAGGAATCGGTCACTGATACCCCTATTCAACAGTTTCAGCATTTTCAACCAACGAAAAGAAAAGAAGACAAGAAAAAGAAAGACAAGAAAAAATCAGAAAATCCACACAAAAATTCAGCAGATAAGCAAAAATGTATTGTCATCAAAATATTTTTTTATCTCGAAGAATTCATGTTATTTTTTTGTTGTTTTTTATTTAACAACCACAACTAAGATCATAATCCTGCCTCAAACAAGTATATGAAGCTCCTGTCATATCTTATTCCCTTTCTTCCAATAACATTATGATTGGAGAGACAAAGAGGAATTTCAAAAGCACTGGTAATAAAAATGCTAACATTTTCCTTAACAGATTTTTATAAAAATGTCCGATATTTGAGTTTTTGTTGGGTGCCGAACTTCAACAACAAAATATGATGCTGTCTGTCTTGATGCAGGAGGGCAGTCAAAGGGTTAATCTGGTCATCATATTTCCAATAAAACATGATTACACCACTGTTTACCTGTAACATGGAGATGATTAATTTCAAACTGTGTTTAAAAATCTTCCTCTCTTTGCCAGCTCTCACGCTGGGTTTGATCAAGTTTCAGTCTTAGATTTAAAGCACCCACTATAACTCCTGCCAACACAGAAATATTTGCGCCTTCATTCCTTCGTTGTAAAAACGATCAGTTGTCAGCGTTCGTCCCGCTGCACAGTCCTCTCCTTCCTCTGTGAGCCAGGGGACCCTGACAGGCAGACTTCATATGCAAATCACTCCATCATGACATCTGGAAACTTCCAAAAACTTTCTCAACCACCAGGAAAAAGTAGAGTTGGAAATTTGGGGTTTCAAACCTCATTTCTGAAGTAACTTGAGTTAATAAAAGTTGGTTTCTCAGGAGGGAATCATTGCTGCAAGACAAATTTTTATGCCCAAACAGGTAAAAACCACAGCTTCCCCAACACTTCCTCCTCAGAAACCGCTCCGTCCACAAAGAACAGCAGCAACAGCGGCAGCTTTCATTCTCTCCATTCCTCTCAAAGAAGTGTTTCATTTATTCTGGCCAGTTTCTGAAGCCTTCCTGAAAAGAGACTCGGAAATTGAGTAAAGAAACCACCGCTAGCAGCCGGACGAGCAGTCGTTGTGCATCTACTTTTAAATTAGGTCGAAGATTCAATAATGGCATTTAATAGACCTTGCCCCCCCTTGCGGTAACCGCCAGTTCACGTCCAGTTCAGGGCTCTAATGGGGTTCACATCAGACAGCGGGGGTAATTAACGTCCAGTGTTATTCTACATGACAGGATTAGAGATGACACGCAGACACAAATGCAGAAAGACGGCGAGTGAGAGAGAGAGATCCATGAAGACAGGGAGGAAAATAAGAGAGGTTTCAGGGAAGTAACGGATAAAAAAACAAGAGGCTGGGATATCATATGAATCAGAAATGTCACATCCAATCAATTACGGTGTTTTCCACCTCAGACATCCCATAATACCACTGATATGTCTTTGATGTCTGCAAAATACTTCAAAATAAAGTTTGATCCTTGTGTGTGTGTGTGCGTGTGTGTGTGTATGTCTGCAGCTCTGTACAGTGCTCTGCACATTTCTCTCGATGTGAATTAAAAGCCTCAGTGTTCTTCTCAGAACGCTGCAAAGCTGGACACGTCTCTGCTTCTTATAGAACTGTGACAGGACCAATCTGTCTCAATGCAGCACGACTGGGTCCAGATGCTCATGGACTAAATACGTCTGATACCAGGAACTATTCATGTTTCTTACCATTTAAAAACCCACTCTGACACAACTCTCATTAAACCAGAATGAAACAGAGAAGTTCAGATGTGACGGTTTTCTGCTTAACTTTTGAATTTCTCTGTGAAATGTCTTCTTACATCATGAGCTGATACAAGATATGATCTCAATTTCATTTAGTTTCCCGTCATATATCAGTAGTGAACTATCTCTGTTCATTTCAATTTCATAAACGCACAGATTAAAACATAATTACAAATGAGGATGAGGGAAAGTTATAATTTAAAAGATGAGCAGAAGGCTTTTCTTTCTCTCTCTCTCTTTTTTAATTCAGAAAGGAATTTGTAGAAGGAGTGGAATGTTTATATCCATCCATTTTCTGCTCCTTATCCAAAACTTGGTCATGGTGGCAGCAGGTTGAGAAAGTCGACCCCTGCATCCCTCTCCCAAGTAATGCTTTCCAGCTCCTTCAGAGAGGTCCCTGACTCTGCCAGCACATAATCCCTTCGGCAAGCTCAGAGTCTAAGCTGGGGTTCCCTTCTAGTTGGAGGAAAACCTCCAAAAGGAGGCATCCAGGTCACATCCTGATCAGACACCTGAACCACCTCAGCTGGCACCTTTTGATGCCACAGTAACAGCTCCACTCTGACCTCCCTCTGGGTGTCCTGACCCTCTCTGTGGCTGAGCCGCCCGCTTTTCAGATGAGACTCATTTCGTTCTGTTGAATCTGTTATTTTATTATTTCTGTCACTGCTCAAAGCTCAGGACTGTAAGTTAAAGCTCAAACATAACTTCTTTTTTATCAATCCCTCTCAAAGGCACAGACTTAAGTACATAAGTGAGGGATAAATAGGGATAGAAAAGCTCCCGAGAGACAATAACGATACTTTTAATATCTGACAATAAATTCAAGTATGTATGTATTTATTTTCTTGGCCTATGTAGTTTTATCTATCTATCTATCTATCTATCTATCTATCTATCTATCTATCTATCTATCTATCTATCTATCTATCTATCTATCTATCTATCTATCTATCTATCTATCCATCCATCCATCCATCCATCCATCCATCCATCCATCCATCCATCCATCCATTTAATTTAGCGCATTTGGATTTTATTGTAAATAGGAATGTTCCCAGGGGTCGAATATTCAACTTTAATGATCACTTATTCCAACTCCTGATGGCTGATTCATCTCAAGGTTAGAATACTCTCCAAAAATTGTAAGAATTGAGCCCAAGAAAAATTATTTTCTGTGAAAATTCTTACTATGAACAAATATTTCTGTTTTGAATATGACCCATTTTTTTCCATTTACTGCTCAAACCTTTGTCTAAATCTGATCTACTCTAAAATTATTATTTTTTTCCATGAGATTACTTGCTTTATGGAGGAAAGAGCCATTATTTCAACACACCTAGCACCAATAATATTGGCTTTCACATCCACTGGTAGCCATGTATAACTTCGGACCCTTCAAAATCCACATTTAAAGACCAAGACTGTCCCACTGTCCAAATCAGGTGGATCTTTTGCAGCCCAGCTCATCCTGTGAATCTTTTGGCACCAATTCAAACAAAGACGGAGGATGCTTAAGATGCCAAGTAACACACTTAAATCAACGTATTTTGTTAAAACAGGCTGTTATAGTCAGCCAATTTTTGGATTGTGCTCTGAACAGTTTGGGAGCCCTGAACTAGACCGTCTCAGTTCAGTTCAGTCCACACAGGCTACATAGAGGCTGCAGGCCCTGAAATTTAAACACTGACAAGCAAGTCCTCTTTGTTTGCATACACTCTCTCTTTAAAAAAGCTGATCCATAAGAGCTCACTCCTCTGAGATGGTCATATGATAAAGAGCAGAGCTCTTCAGCGTGTGTCTGTTTGTGTGTTCGATGTTTAGAAGGTCACAATATGAAGATCCTCCCCCTCCTCGTTTTCCCTCAACAATTTCCCTCTACTTAATTTGTGATGGGATTATCCCCGCAGTCCGAAGGGTCTGGTTGGTCCCACATTTAATAACCAGCACGGCCACTTCAGACCGGGCCGGCCATCGATCCAGGCTGGGGGAGAGCAAAACGATTGGGGGGGGGACTTCTAATAAGAAGGGGCTCTAATCCAGCCTCTGTAGTGAGGGATTATAGCCGGGTCGTGGGGTCATACTGATGTACACACACACCATAACTCACCGCAGGGGGAGGTCAGACTCTCCTGAGGCTATTACCTTCTTTGTCTTTTATTTATCTTTCACCTTGCGTAGAGGAGAAGAATATATATTAGCTTGTTGGTATTTACATTAATAAAACATGACCTTAAAAATAGGATGAAAGTCAGAATTAAAGGCAGTATGAGAGGCAGCCAGATTAGGCTTCAATTTCAAGATATTATGAAGGAAAGGTGCTTGGGGTTCTTTCTGACTCGCTGTTCAAGACGTCTTTGTTGCCCTGGTGTATTTGTGGATCTAGATTTCCCTTGAGCCTTTTCTAACTAATATGCTAAATACGCTCATTTAACTTCCTGGATGAGAGTAGAGCTTTATTTCTTCCACATCTTATTTTCTGCTGATTGAGTTTGATCACCTCCGACAACCTGCAAAACTTTTCCTGTACTTTTAAGAAAATTGAGGGGTATTAAAAATTGCACGCTAATAAGCTAACACCACATAAAGACACTTTAAGCTATATTTTTTACACAGTCGTCTGTGTTTGGTGATAAACTGTACCAACCTGCAGCACATTTACATCCTCCTCACATCGCTTCCCCACTCTCCTCCTCAAGTGTCTCTAATAAGACTGCTAAATCAAGCACAAAGTTAGTGGAGACAGAGGTAGAGGTCAGCTCTAATGTATTAGCTGTGGAAGTTTCCAATCACTAAAATGGTACGAAGTGAAGAGAGAGGAATCTTCCTACACCTGAAGAGGGAGGAGTGGCCTTTCCTCCTGACTGCTTGCCAACTCAGAGTAATGGAGTTAATGCCTCAGCATCCGGAGAAGGTTACAGAGAGGACACGCTGAGGAGGAACCGTGTCTGTGTGTTTTGAGCTCGAGTATTTCTGCACTAATGACGACCAAAATTTACTCACAGAGACAGAAAAACAGGAAACACTTCCTTTGTATATTTCCTGTCACTTCTCCCTGCCATGAATTTAGAGTAAGGCAGGTCATTTGCTCTGCTTCAACATCTGTTTAATTATCATTGTATAAAAGTTTTCTGGCGGAGTCAGGAGAACTTTTGAGGAGTATAGATAGAGGGTTTTTTTTTCACGACTTAAAAAAAAAGTCTACTGTTTTTTGTTTTTTTTTTTACTTTTATGCATTTTGAGGTATTTTTTCTTTATCTATGAGTCACTAGTACCCAAAATATTGATCTAATTATGAAAACTTATCTTATATTTTCTGATAGGAGCTTCTGGTTTGCATCTATTTTGACCCTGGACTGCCACTACTACTACTACTTCTTTCTTCTTTTGATGAAAACTGTCATCCTGCTTTCTCTAATTACTCAAATCCAGCACTCATCTTGAATCACTTCCATGGAAAATGTAAAAAAAATAAAAATAAAAATAAAAAAATAAAAAAACACTGTTACTGCAATGTTCTGTTAATCATCAAGTCTGACCCCGACCCTGCAAGAGCCTTTACAGGCATAAAAAATCAAAAAAATAAAATCTAAATGGAGAATGTCAATCTACTTAGCCAAGGTCCAGCTTGATAAAATGCTTTATTGCATCCAAGGGTTGCATTTCCCTTGAAGGTTTGATAGATATGGGTTAGAGGTTATGAGAAATGAGCGCTCCTCTGGTATTCAAACACAAATGTGTGCATACAGTTTGTATGAGGGCACTATGAGAGATGAAGGCAGTAAAGCGGGTGAATTTGGTATGTTCCCTTGTGGCCCTGTGGCCTGGCGTAAGAGTCTGTGCTTTCACATCGAACTGATTTAAATATAAATGCCTTGTGACCATGGCTTCATGAAATCTCTAAAAGCTATTTTTTTTCCTGGGCTACTTTGAATACTTCAAGCCTGGACCGGTTCAATGTCTGAATAAATTATGGCACCAAGCCATTTTAACTCCTCTCAAACCACTGACTCTATATTGATGTGTCTTGTGTGCAGCAAAGGGGGATTTCCACTGAATACAGCCTGACCTGAATGATCCACAGGGGGACAGAAATGTTCTTTTTTGGGGGGAGAGTTAGACAGTTTCTGAGTGGTGGGAACCAGGACTGTGGAGAAGGAGATGAAATATGTAGAGGACTCAAGCGAAGGCCAAACAGGGCCGTGAACACCACTCTGAGTGCTTCTGTGGAGTGCTCAGCAACGTCTACAATCTGATTTTTTTTAACGTCAGAGTCAGACAAGAAAAACTGAATAAACATAAACCGTCGACCTTTAATAATGAGGGGATGAACTCTATGGATGGATGAATGAATGAGAACCAAGGGGCAGCATCCAGTAGAGAAAAATGAAGCCCATGTGGAAGTGCTGAAAGTTGCTGTTCATAGAGAATCCACTAGAGGCTGGCTGCAAAAAGTCAAATCATGTACACACCAAGCCAAAAAAAACAGACTTTTACGGCATTAAAAAACATATTTACAGCCTGCTTCAAGCTGCTCAGACTGAGCTCTTAACAAATGAAATGAAATGAAAGCACTGAATATTGAATGTAGTTGAATGTTGAACAATATTGCCGATATTGAATTTTAGTTGTGGCTATATTATTTAGATGGAATTAAAAAAAAAAAAAAAAAGTGGGGGAGGGGTGGCCTCCTTCGGCACTTAATGGCAGAGCACCTGTGGCCCTACAAACCTGAGGCAGGTTTACTATGGTTGTTCCTAGAATTGTAGAGATGTAACCAGAACATAGCTGTGCACCTTTCTAAATGCTGCCGCATTGCCATCAACCCTTCATGTAAAAACATTACACTATAGACACTCCACTAAAGTCAGTTTTGCACCTGAAGGGCTCCACTGTCACGCTAAGAAGAGTATAAGAATCATAATTTAACCAAACCTAAAGGCAGAATAACAAGAGATGTCTGATTATGCTTTCAAAAGATAACTTTAAAATTCAACAAAACATTAAACACTGATTTTATACAGAAAGTGAACCAAGGTTAATGAAAGCAATTACTATCTTATTGTCAGGGTTAATGCAGATAAATGTTTCAATATTTCTGGGAAATCAATAACTTGACAAGTCGTATATCAACTTTGTTCTATGATTTTCTCATTTGAGAGAGAAACGTAATGAAATTAAACCAGCCGAGGTCAAAGATGTTACTTGTAAAATGTTCAGATACCACATGAACGCAGGGTCTAATTAACAGTCCTGCTTTTCTTGTTATTTTCTGGACCAAATGTCTGATCGTATTCAAAAGTAAAAGATTCTGGCTGTGATAACAAAGACTATAAAACAGGGACGTAGTCTTCGCGACGTCACCCGTCTGTTCCTAATACAGTCAAATGAAGCCAATCATTGGACAGGGCCATCTTGGATATTACGCAGACTTTGAGCTTCTGTTCTAACAGCTATAGGGCGCTCGTCAGTCACGTGCGATGAGCTGAGCCTCTGATTGGACAAACTCGAAAGCTTCTAAACCGCTGAGTTAACCAGCTCATATTTATTGATGCTTAACTTAGCTGCTTTATGGAAAAAAAAATGATTTTTTAGAGAAACACAGCTCATGCTTTATACTTTTATTTTGCTCTAGCAGCAAACATCCAACCACTTAAAAATAAATAAATAACACAAAGATGTGTGTGTTTGTGTTTGTGTAGGTCTACACTGCTCACTGCTGTTCCGCCACACAATGAACATCTCAGATTGGGAGGTGGAGTGGAGTTCGCTTTCAAAATCAAACCCGACTCATCCAGGTCATGGCTTTACTCATGCGAACACTCCAGAGAGCAACACAGCCTGGGTCCATGCGTGCATGTGTATTTTTACGTGTGCAGGGGAGCTTTCTTAGTCGACAAGTTCAATGCCTCCAAAGTCTGGAACTCCTCTGGTCTGTTGGACAATAAACATACACCTCAGGTTTGTTTGTTTTGCTCATTCCTTATATCATGTGAAAGTCAGATAAAAGCTACACCTCTACTGTTTGGTCCATTAATTTAAACAAAAAAAAGTAATAAAAAAAATTGTTTGTATGCAAATTATAACAATGTTAACTGTTCTAACAATGTCTTTTCAATGTGTGAGATCTGTTTCCTTCAAATAAAACAATCATGTTTAAGAAAGGATAAGCAGATATATTTCAACACCCAAACTCAGACCAGACTCACACACACGCCCTCCACGCTCAGCCCCTCTGGGACTCGCTAATCAGCAAACCAAACAACCCTCAGCCGGCCCAGGAACAGGTCGGCAGCAGCACCTTCCTTGTAAACACTATTTTGTGTGTTTCTCCATTACGGCCAGTCTGGAGGTACAGGCTCTTGGAGAAAAGAGCCCATAAATCTCACTCAGCCTGATATGTGGCCAAGTCGCTCACGATTAAAAACAGCGCTTTGAAAATGTCATGAGCCAGGCGGGAGGGGAGCAGGCTGGAGGCACAGACACAAGCACCAGACTTTAAACATTTAAGGATTCAGAACAGTTTGGAAAAACAAATTATCACTTCTGCAGCAAAATTCACCAACCTGGCAAAGCGAGATAAATAAAGTTTCCCTCCAAACCAAAAGCTCCTCTTAACCCTGGTATCTAAATTCAGGAGATATCTGTCGTCACATTAAGAGAGTCAGTCTGTTAAAGCTGCAATGAAACCTACCTCGCTCCTCATTAAAATACCACTGCGTGATCTTTAAATCGTCTATTTATGTGGCCTCCATCAGTGCCTCTGAATGCCTCTTTGTGTCTGAAGAGATTTTGCACCCAGTTAAAAATCTCAGGGTCAACACTGAACACTTGTTAACTCCACACAACGTGTTTCAATGAGACAAACTGTGTCTTGGCTTTGCAAAGCATTGTTTGCATTCTAGCATTTAGAAGAAGTTTTATCAGACGTAGTTTGAGTGAAGATGTTAGATACTAAAAATATGAAAATCACTTTTCAAGGATTGGAAAATTTTCTTTTATTTATTTATTCATTTATTTTTACACCTGTTTTTCGCTTCAAAAACATAACATCCAAATCACGGTTCTTCACCACAAATAATTCAGCTATTTAGCAATAGCAGCTAGTTCTACACCACCTCCACATCTTTAGTCTTCAACCAAACCAATACTGACTCATGTGACTTCACTCAAGGTAATCTGATATCACACAGCCTCCTCTAGGGCCTATTTCGGCTTCACAGAATTATTTTAGCTGTTAAAATTGAACATGACCTGCAAAAAGAGTGCAATAAGTCATGTAAGAGTGACTTGAGAGCTTGAAACCTGCACCTTCAAACTCACAGCTCATCCAACTCAAAAGACTCATCTGGGCTTGATCATAACTCAGGTGCATCACAACATAAATTTTAGTTGAATTACAACTAAAATACAAAGCCCAAAAACAGACACATAGAAATGCAGATGATCTTTCAACCAATCAAGAAAAAGCAAAAAGGTGGAAAAACAGCTAAATCATCCTTACTGTCAACTCAGCCCCTTACTTTGAAAACTATGTATCATAAAATGTTACTCTCTGTGCAGTTATCTTGATTCATTTTTATTATGTATTAATTTTCTTTCCAGCATTTTAACAAAGGGGGTGAGCAGTGGTCAGCTTTCACAGCAGGCCCCTGGTGGACACTTTAGAAACTGCAGGGTTCCCTATTGGCGCATTTTCAAAACACAGACTTTTGAAAGCTTTTGATCACTCAGGCACAGACGTTAGCTTCTTCCGTCCTGTAGCATGTTATTTTATTGTCAAATCGGATCTTTGGGAAGAAACTGAAAGTCAAACAGTAAATAAACGAATTTTAGTTTCTGGCAGCACAAAAAACATCCAGCCCATGGGGCTGATTCCACTGCAGTTTCCAGACAGCACGTACAGAAAATCCATATCAAAAACATTTCAGCCTCAAGAACTTCTGCCTCTCTGAACAAAAACATCTTCAGCTTCTCTTTTTCAGCGCAGATGACACACAAACCATCTTCTACCCAACTTTTTTTTTTCTTTTTCTGGCCCTTTGATGCTTTTCTGGGGAAACAGAGACTTATTTGGTGTGAGGGATAGAAGGAGAGCTGCAGGAGGACTGATATGAACTGTGGAGTGCAGCCTGGGTTGATCATTGTATGGAAAATAGTGGGTTAAAGTCTGTCAGTCATGAAATGCTACAGAACACACAAGCTAATCTTGAAACAGCTCATACACATGCATAAATCCATTACTGACCAAACACACACACACATGAGGTCTGAGTATTTTACATGCAACAAGTTGAAGCACATCAGGGAGGCCTTCAGAGCAGCTCGACAGAGGTAGAAACAGAGGAAAACAAATCTGCTCCTCGGCTTTAAGGGAAGAACAGGGTTCATGAAACAGATGGTGCTGTGATGTGCAGACTGTGTTTTGGTTGTGCGTCCCTCTGATCTGACCTGCAGTGTCATATAAGCACATGAAAGTTTCATAGAGGTTTGAGGGACAGACAAGAGAGGGTTTAAAAAAAACAATCTAGTAGTCACAGCCGTTGTGAGCACTTCAAGAATAAATCAAGTAATATGACAACAAGGTGGGAGCATGTATGATGTGCTGGTTCTCATAGTGCTTAAATATGAGGATAAATAATTTGCTTTATGTATTAAGTATTAGTAACTGGGTATCTGGAATGTTAAAGGCCTGTGTTCACTGATGGTGTTTCCTGTCAGAGTTGAAGACCTCAAAGTCAGAGTGAAATATCAATGTTTTCGTGCAGCACTTCTGCTTCCCTCTATGCTCAGTTCGGAGTCTCTAACTTATGAAAAAAAAAACAAAAAAAAAACACTGATCCTAAAGATGCTTCAACATCTCCCTGAGTGCTGACAATGCTGATCTGTATTGCAAACACACACACACACAAAAATAAAATCACAGCTTGTGGCCTTAAAAGTGATGCACTTCAACTTCAACAGATACCACGCACTGCTCTTTCTGAGTGTTGGATCCCACAGAGATTAAACTGGACTTGGTGTGTGACAAAAAGAGGTTTGTCCTCAACTTTTCGGAAAAAGAAGAGCAATGGTCTCTAAGTTCATGGCTCAAGTATCCAGACTTTCATTAAGTTGTGGATGAATGTAGAGAAAGAGCTCAACTGAGGTCCAAAGTTGCTCATGCCTGAGAAACGATAAAACCTGATTCCAAACTAAAGGTGTGCAGAATGATGAAATATGAGGGTAACTTTCAATAATCGCTCAGCTCTTGAAGTCCCAAAGCCTTGACCGTGTGCTGAGAATCATGAACTCTTGTCAGTGTTTCTTCTTTCAGTTAAACGGATACACACATTTTGGTTTTGCAAGAAAGTAAGAGGCTGACTTTGAGATGTTCCATCATGCTGAGGTTAAAGTTTGAAAACTGTTTCAGGTCTTAACACAGCGTTCAGTCCACAGGATCAGGCTTTATTCTGTCCCTCTGGTGCCCCTGTAGTAGCTCAGATAAAACTTTAATTTAGCTGTCTCTTTAAGGATCCACAAACCCCCCTCCATCTGATTGGCCAGAATCTATACTTTATATCCACATTTAAAATATGGGAAAGCATAATACCCCTCTTTCAACAAAAACTTGACATCCTGACCCTTTCTCTTCTTCCCGCGGTCTTAAAGTTTAATGTTTATCTCATTGTGTTAAAAAGTTTGACAGGTGATAAGACAGGAGGCAATTCTCATGGCTAAACAACGCAACTTATGTCTAATTGAAGTAGTATTCAGTTGGCAACAAGCGTGCTGACAGCAGAGCTTGAACCTAGTCTCCATTTGAAGCGTGGTTCGTGTCATCACCCGGTTCAAAAATGAGGGGGCACCTCCTGATCTGCAGTCAAACGCTCTGCCCCCCTCAGAGTATTCCCAGACCTCACTGAGGAGATAATATGACTCAGCGAGTCGTGGGTTTGATCTCTGCTTTCTGGCTAAATTCCACATGACAAAGACAATTTGGGCCAGCAGGCTTTAGGAAGTGGGCATGAAATACGAGCCGTCATACAACCCAAATACAACCTGCATCTGTTCTGCTAGAATGAGGCGGTAAAAACCAAACCAGCTCCAGAGAGACTTTCCACAGCTGGCAAAGTGCTGACAAGACCATGTGTCAGACGACTTCCTCTTTTCACGTCTGTAAGGAGTTGATACTTTTGATACAAATGTGTTGCCATGACAAAAGCAAAACCCTGCCTCTGATCAGAGAAAATGTAAAAAAAAGACTTCTCAAACAAAACGTGACCAAGGTTGTTTCTGCTCTTGAAAAGCTGGTAATGGCTCCTCTTTTCATGTGTTTTTGCTCCTCTTAAAAGTATTTCAGCACATACTTATAATTTTTCTTTCAAATCTATTCAAAAGAAAAAGTAGCATTTTTCTCCTCCTATCCAAACAAGACAAACCAAGAGCTCCAGCCCAGTTTACCAACATGTGGTCTGTATGCGCCGCACAAAGGAAGTCCGCCTTGTGGTCGCTGCATATCGTCACATTAATTTCCCACCAATGTTAAAATGTTGGCAGAAACCGCTCCACAAGCAAGAACAATAAATCAAGCCGAGTATGTGAAAATGTTTCTCTTTGATCCAAGCTGTGATTGTGAGCCAAAGTAAGTACTCTGAAAGTGATCATGTTTGCTGGACGATGGGAATGTGGTTAGGGAGTGTTCTGGGATTTCCACAGCGCTCTGGGGTGGACTGTATCTTTGTTGATCTGATGGAAACCAGGAGGAGGAGAGAGGAGACAAATGACTGTGGAGAGCTGAGGCCAAGAGGATGCATCTCCCTCTCTCTTATAAGCAAGTCCAGACTATTTAGAGGACTTTAATGAAGCCTTGAAAGATTTCCACTGCGCTGCTGTACTTCTTGACTCTATTGGTTTTAGTGTTTGTCAGTTTTTGAGTAACTCCTTGTGTTGAAGTGGGCGCAAAAAAAGAGTATGGTGGCCCTGGAGTTCAAAACACTATGACAAACACAAAATACAAAAAGATTTTTTATAAAAAAATTTGACAAGAAGAAAATGCTCTTAATGCTTTTGCATTTGAGGGCCACCGTAAAACTTGTTTCGTAAACTGCAACAAGCCAAGATCAGTTAAGAAGACACTTTCCCTCTTTTCATATCTTAGTAATACAGTGTGAGCATTTTTTTGCACATCTATAGTATTATTCGCAAAGGATTAGTATTACATGAGGACCTCTGGTGGTTTCAGAATTACCCCCTGACATCGGTTTTTGTTGTGGCGCATTCACACGTGATAATCAAAGTCTGTAAATAACTTGCGTTTCTCATGTTTCTGAAATCACTGCACAGACCCACCGTGCTTTAGCGGCAGCACCTCACTCTGAAGCGCACAGCCAGCCGTACATTCAGAAAAAGATGTCCACATCCAGCTTCAGTCAAACGTTTTGGGGTTTTTTTGTTTTTTTTTCAGTCAAACAATGTGCATTGAAAACTTCTGAACATGCTGAATAATTTTTTTTTTTTTATCTTAAAACTAAAAGCTACTACAATAAAAGATCAGCTCTTATTGAGTCCTACCCCAGATTTTATCAATAATATGACTGTGAGCTCTGAGACAGCACGTCACTGCCAACCAGCTGCACGCAGACAGACTCCAAATCACGTTTTAGGTTACCTGTTTTAAGACCTCTTGAGTTATGGAGCTGTTTAAATATCTGACTGCAGTTTGTTTTATTTGTTTTAATCATGATTGTGTTGTTAGCCTAATATCCTGTGAGTGACATTAAACCAGTGACGTGTTTTTTTTTTTCATTGTTATATTTTCGTTTATAAATGAGACTTTTTATAGTGTATTTACTGATGACATAGGGGTACATAGAGGGTCTCATTTCATCTCATGTCTGTCCAAAGCACTGTTAAAACCTTTGTTTGAAATACCCAATGCTGTCTTAATTATTTTTGACCAAAAAAATTACCTTGACATGTAATGACTACAACATTCCTGCATGGTGTTGTTGTAACCTGTCAGCTGTTTCACAAAGGGTTTGGTCGTCCTACCTGCCCCCTGTTGTCCAACAAATTTAGGACAGCATCCCAGCATGTAGGTCTTCTCATCCTGGTTCACCGTCCTCTGGGCCTGCTTCCTGATCTCCACAGCACCCCTTTAACCAATGCTGGTACTTGTTACTCTTTGAGTGGATGACTTTGGCCTTTTCCCAGTCCATGATGTGGCTTTTCTCGCTTGCACTGAGAGTCTGATTACCAGTTTTCTTAATCCATTTTTTTTGCCTTAGTCCATGTGTGAATGCTCCAGATGTTTCTTTTATCACTTTCTTATCTGTTTTTATTCTTTTTCTGTGTTTTATTGCAGGAAAGGCAACAAATTTCCTAAATGACATTGCTTTTACTTTCAGGGTCAGTGTGATCCTTTTGTGTAAACCAGTATAAATCTTTAAATCAGCTGACAGACGATTCACAACAACATCACAAGACTCTTCTGAGGAAGTCTGCAGGAACTTTATCGTCCAAACATGTGAAGGTAAACAAAGAGCTCGCACTGGTCACGTTATACATGAACTATTTAACTGTAATACACAGTGTCAGAACAAATTAACCTTTTTGTACATCAATGACTTTCTTTTGAAAGTGAAAAAAAAACATTTCTGCACATTCATTTTCCATATTTATGTCTTGTTTATTACTAGAACAAAGGAGCCCTCAGCCGTCTGACCTGAATGTCGTATGCACGTTCACAGTGCTCTCGTGCTGTTTGCATGTATACATTAGACTATCTGTCTACATTTGGATGGTGTAAACACTCATGCGGCTGCCAGCATGTGCCTGCCTCTGGGTCTAAGCCTTACATGTGTGTCAAGCAGCTGAACTTCACAGGTGACCTCCCTGTGGAAGACAATGACAGCAGTGAGGGATGGTGGGGGCCTACAAAGGGACTAATGAAGTGGGTGGAGGAGTTGGGGGGTCTGGGGGTCCACGGGGACGAAGAGCCTTGAGACAAAGAGATGCTTAACATCTTCAAACCTTTGTGCTCTTATCCCGCTGAGAGGCATTGCCCTTGGCCAAGTGACCCCCTCTGACTCGTCATGGACTGTGTAAATGAAGCACAAAGGGTCTCACTGACTAATGAGGGACACGAGAGGAGGAGACACAAAAGTGTTGAGCTATTAATAATTTCAGATGGAAACAACAAAGACTATTTTTGAATCCATCCATTAAAACGACTGGAAACAATAATACTTGAAATAATTATTTTGAGGTGTAAGCTTTTGTTTCATTGATGAGTTAGATAAAGCACATTTTTCCCTTCTGCATACTGGGATTTTGTTCATTTTGTCTTGTTTTTGTCTAGTTGTATTTTATTCAAATTTGACTGATAAATCATAGTTTTAAGTCATTTACATTTGAAGGTATTCATTGTGAGTCCCTGGTTTAGCTCAGTTGGTGGAGCAGACGCCCTCTGAACAGCAGACACGGTCCTCATTGCACTGGTCATACAAATGCTTCCTGGTCCTCAAAGTATGTCAACAAATAATATTTTGTAAGTGTTTACCACTTAATTTTAGTAAAAAAAAAAAAAGATTTTCTGCTTAATATGAGACTCATTTACTTATAAGTCCAAAAAAATATCTAATTTTAAGATTTAAAAAAAAATGGTACCCAAAAACCTGTCCATATCTTCAATCAAGACATTTGTTTCTGGACTTGTCAGGTGAATATGGCTCATATTGAGTCCAACAACATAATTTATGCTTCAAGAAAGAGACACCTGATATGGTGACATACTTTCAAGACCATGAAGCCATCAGTGCAACGAGGAAGAGTGTGATCTGTGTTCATGGGCATCTGCTCTACAAGCTAAACTATGTCAGAAGTGAATAAAAACAAACAGTGTGGAAGTGACAGGACATGGGGAGACACAGAGGGTAGAGACCTGCACTACAAACTGCTGCAAAAAACTGAAATCTAAGAAACTGTGAAGGCTAAGAGCTCAAAACATGATCTTAAAGAATGAGCTCATGACTCATACGATCATGAGATGTGAAACTTTTATTTATAGAAGTTCTGTGAGAGGTGTTAAATAAATGAAGATAGTTTGCTGTGAGCCTTTGGGTGTTATAATGTTATAAATCTTCAATTTGGGCAAGAATATGAATGTTAAGAAGCTATCTAGATATTTAATTTAACATTTGACAGCTACGAACAGACACATAATTCTGAAAAATGTTTTGCTGCAAAGTGTTAAAAATGCTGAGATGACTCCAGAATCAGAGAAAAACAAACACTGGCCCCGTTCCCATGCTCGCTGTCATAGGGTTACAACCAGCCTCCATCTTTGTCTGTTTCTGCATGTCAGAGAGTGTGAACGACTTTGTTTCCCAATCAAGACCTCCCTGCTCCTCTGTTGTTTTAAGTGTGACACGTGTGACCCGTGAGCACTGATCTCAGGCCAGCTCAGGAAGTAATAAAGCAGTCAACAAACTCACACACACACACACACACACACACACACACACACACACACACACACACACACAGCTCCACATGATTCAGCTGTCCAGCCACTGCTTTATTGGGATCCCGGTAGAAGTAATAATGGGAAAACTACTGGTAGTACACTCCCAGCTGTGCTGAAGGGAGACTTTCACCACTCCAAGCACTTCACACTTCATTACCAAAACACCGTCGTCACGATGTAATGGTGCAGGCCGCAGCAATAATTAGCTGTAATAAGCCCTGGATGATATTATGACAGTATGAGTTTTTTTATGACTAATATTCCCAGTGATAGTGAACTGAACACCCACTCCTCAGCAGTTTAAAGACCCACACTGGGCACTCCCTCTCTCCCCTCTACAAGCACCAGTATGATTAAAAGTTGACATAACTAATAGCCTCTCTCTGCTAACTCAGGTAGAGTAAGGCGCTTTGGAGTCTCACGAGGGCTGATGGGTTTAAAAGTGCTTTCAGTGTACTAATGATGAGCGTGCTATCTCCACATCTTCACTGCTGAGTGTGTACTCCACTCTGCAGCTGCTCTGAGAGTCTGTGGTGTGCGGCTGGAGAGGCCGTGGATCGTTGTTGGAGAACGGCTGAGTGGGTATATGAAGGACCACTGTGGCACGAAAACATCCACCCTCTCTTCTATAGACCCATACATTCTGAATAGTGTGGTTTTAATGAAGAATGAGTATTTTGCTGCTCAATGTGAACACCAACGATGGCAGAGAATCGTATCTCTGAGCTTGAAGAGGGGGCAGAGCGCCATTTAGGTCTAGGATCCCATTAGAGTCACAAGGATTATATGTATCTTCTTTGCACGCATAAAACATTAAGGAAAGCTTCAGGATGTATTAAAATTTTTTAAAGAAGTATATAAAAATAGAAATATTGAACACCCACTTGACTGAGGTAAACAAATGAAATTACTATTAATCATTCTCCATGTCTAAATGCATCAGTTTGCCTCACTACTCATATATCCAATGCCTTCACTCAGACCTCCTTTCAGAGAATTAAATATCAAAAATTATTCTCAGGGATTTGGTTACATGTGTTTGCTTCTGTAATGATCGATTAAAGAAAGTAAAGAAAGTTAAAGTTCAATAAAAAGACATTGTTATGGCAGTAACTGAGTTTTCCCTGATGTCAGTGAATGTGTCGGATTGATAACAGAGTTACTTGAGAGGCTATTAGCCTGTCAGTCATCCCTGATATCTATGACAGGAAGCTAAATGAGAAAGCATGCATGTGATTGGCAGATGGGCAGAGAGGGCGGGTCTGTGTTGGTGTGTCTGTCTGTCTGTGCAGCGAACCAGAGGGAGAGTGTCTCGGCCCCAGCTAACGCTAACGTTAGCTTCATAAATTTCTCCTACTTTTCAAACATGAGGATCAGTTAACAGTTCTCAGACACATACCAGACATTTCCCAACATTAAAATGGAACACGTGGACTTTTAACTCCCTACTAATCCCTCCTCCTCCTCCTCCTCAGGTGTTTTTCCCTCTCAGCTGTGCTACTGTTTTGCACCATGAAGATTATGCACTGTTTGCTTTTAACTCATTTTCTGGCTTTACCTGATGTAAAATGCCCACATGCTGAAGATATTTCTACATTTGATTACACGTGTATGATTATTCACCTTAAATGGTCCCTTTTCCTATTTGTAAACAGTCACAGCTTTGCGTGCATTTTGGCAACAGAAGTGCTACAATGGCTGGTCAAGGTTAATAGTTTAATAATATACCATAGTTTAACATTAAATTTTAAATCTGTGTGTTTATTTAGTGTTTAAAGAACAATAAGGATAACAGCTAAATGCTGGTTCCGCTGCCAAAATGTGTGCATCTTCATGATGACATTGACTTGCAAGGGGTCTATACCAGCTTCATTTCCATCATGCTGTGCTCATATTTACACGTTAACACATCGACAATGAAAAAAAAGTTGTCATACTTTAAATAATCAATTTTAATCAATTTTATTAATCAATCGTTGCAGCCCTTCCATAAACCTCACAGCTCAGCAAACATTATCATTTGGAAAAAGCTCATTCACGTGAACATACTGAAATGACAGTATTCATAGAACATAGCTTATTTTCAACTTATAATCAGGAGGTGAGCATTGTTCATGGATCTAGGTATGAAGAGATGCCGAGGATTTGCAAGTTCTTATTCGTCCAGCAGTTCAGATGTAGTTTGTGCTGCCTGATAAGCTGACAGTTGTAAATATCTGGAGAAATTCTATTAACAAATCCCAATGACTTTCAAACAAACTAACTAAAAACTTGTATTGTTAAAGAGAGCAGTAGCTTTTGGAGAATGGGAAATGGTTCACTTTTGTGTTGTTCAGTGTATTTACTCTTGGCCATTTTATGTTCACAGATTTTCTGATTGGTGATGAATGTTGGATCATTTAGCCAAATATTTAGCTTGTAGATAAGATTGTCGTGATGAATTTCTAAGTTTTCAAAGCTGCAGATTTTTTCCTTTGTGTATTGGTATTTTCTTAGTTTTTTCATCTGACATCTGTTTATGACTCAACAGTAGAATGCAATAAACCAGTCACGCAGCCGGACCGCAATGGAACAGATTCAGTGTAAGATGACACATTGACTTGAATGGAAACCTACCTGATCCAGCCCTGTGAAGGAGCGGAGACAGACTGGAGACGCATCTGGTGTATTCCAGCAACAATGTGTTAGGTGTGAGTGTTTGGCATCTGAGACATAAAGAACATTTTGGTGCTCATCATTACAGTCACTCTGATGGTACATCTTCCGTCCATCCATGCATCACATGAACACTGAACCACAGGGACTCTTCCCAAATGATGAATTAGGAACTGTGATCTATTGCACAACACACAGCCACATCATTTTAACTCATTTAATTTTCATGTATGCTTTCCAGTTCAGACATACTGAAAATCATAACTGTTGTCATGCCAAGAATTGCTTGTTGGTTTAATTTTGAATCTTCTTTTATTTCATCAGAGCAAACAGATCCTTTGGTTTAGGATGTGTTTGTATTGAGAGGAAAAGCCAGTCGTGATAGTGTGTCATGATGATGGATAGTATCACTGCACCTCAGAGAGAAAAAAAAAAACAAAAAACACAGACACCTAAAAAGTTATCACTTTTTCTTGAAGCCAAATATAAAAGATGGAGAGAAAGGAAAGAAAACTGAGCTCAGCAGCTGAGGAATCATTTCCTGTTTCTTTGCAATTCTATTACCTGTAATGATAAAACTCAGTGAGCAATGGGGGGTGTTTCTGACATTTGTTCTGCTCTGCTTTTTTGCTTTTGTAAAAGCCAGCTTTACAGAGGTGGTGCGAGGAAGGTGTAAGAGATTTACAGCTTTATTTATAGGTGTACCATAAACCTCCCTGTAACTCACAAAGCTTGATCACCAACCAGCCTCAGAGGGTTACTGCACCGAAACAGAATAATAGGAAGGTGGGTGTACTCGATAAAAAGCTAAATCTGTCATCACCAGCTTCCTGTGTGCATTGTGTTGGGATTAAGATGATAAAAACAAAACAACTGCATCAACAACAAATTTAAGAAATGGGAAAGAAGGGAGAGACAGAAAGATGTAAAGTGCTTGAACCATCAGACAGGACCAATCAGCAAACTCACACACAGCCAACGTTATCAACGCTCTGATTCTACCGATATCTCAACCCTTGCTCGCCGCTGAAGTGAGAGATTGAAGAGGTAGTTCTGGACCAGAGAGTCAGAGTGAGAGAGCAGATGAGAGTGATAAGTTCCCTGATATCAGACCTAGCTGCATGTGGTTCCAAACCTAAACTTGGTAGTTTATCTATAATTGGCAATCATTGACTTTTGAGTCACCCAAACGTTCTGGGAGATCCCTGGAAGAGGTGGTCCACTTCTTTAGATTTAAGTCAGAAGAGAAGGCTGGAAAAAAAAAACCTTTGGGTGTTTATGAGGAGTTATTTCATCAACCGTCTTTATGTTTGTGTTCTATAATCATGCCGCCAGATGCTGCTTGTCAGAGAGGTTGTGTTTCTTCACTGTGCGTCTCTTCCCCTGTAGTGACTTTTACATGGCCTTGGATGGCAGCAGAAAGCCTCTACAGTGACCGACCACGAAGCTAAATTGATTAAATGAGGTCTCCTCTTTGAAGGTGTGTCAGGCAATCTCTCTAATGGCCTCCCGCCCTTTTCACCACAGAGCTTCAAGGAACAAGCAAGCAGAAACTCAAGGACCACAAGACCTGGACAGTTCAGGAGTGGAGTGTTTTTCACTCCATAGGTCTTCTTTTAAGGGAGATGAACCTGAAAGCTAAAAGTGGTCCTAAGATAGTTTATCTATGGGGGTCAATAATGGAACCTGGATTTAATCGATGTCATTTTAGCTCCTCTTCTATCAAAAGTACTTCTGTTTCTCTCATTTCCTGCTTACAGCTGGATGAGGCTCAGTGGAAGAGTCAGTCATGTTAGAGACAGCCATTTTTCAATCACACGCCTCAGACCGAACAGCCTGACACAGCCCCCACAAAACATGTATAAGCATATATGTCTTATTTAGTCTATTAAAAAAAAAGGGCCAGAAGAGAAAAAAATATTCTGTGATATGTGTGACAAGTTTGTGTGGAAAAGTGTGAGGTTAGGGCAAACTGAACAGATTTCCAGACACACCTACATTCATGTAACTTGATAATTTCATTCTTAATTTGTCTTCCATCTGACAACTACCCCAAGTACGCACATTCCCTTGCTTCAAGCCACTTACACCCGCTAACCTCTTACACTCTCTTTTGCTGAGAATTTCAAAATAAAAGGTCTTCTGTAGTCTGGTCTGAAGTATGACGCTTGACATGTTCTCCAGAGACCCGATGCCTTTTCATAAGGAGTCTGACACTTTAGGCTCAGTCGTGAACAACTCTAAAGGACAGTCTTTTGTACATTGGTTCCAGTTTGAGGGCTGGTTCACTTCCCCTCCCTTTTTCCTGGGTGCAATTTCTACAAGTACAAATCTGTTTTGCTACAGACGTCTCACAAAATGTGTTGCAAAATGCAAGCAGCATAGATTTATGCAAGAAGAGTAGTTTGTGCAGTTGTAGCAGCAGATTCAAGAAGTTGTAACAGCAGAGTTGTGTTTGTAAAGGATAACAGGCATTAGCAATAAAAAAAAACCATCTAAGTAAATGTTGGATTACAATTTTACAGCTGTCATTTTATTTGTGTAAATATCAGTCTGCACATTTGTGAATATTTTTTCTGTGACTTCACATTTAGTTAATGCATGTGAGCATTTTATTTGGGTTCAAATTTTAACTCTTCAGGTTAAGATTTTGTCCATTCCATTTGTGACATCAAACTAATTTCACGTGTGTGGTTTTTTTTTATACAAGTAAATATTTTTACATACATGTTCACTTTTTTCCTTCAAGTTCTCACATCACGTTCTACAAGCTCTCCTATTTTAAAACATATCTACCTTTATACGAACAGCTCTCATACCACCAACTTAACAGAAGACAGTCTCAGTAATGTTTCCTTTTTCCATCTGAAAAAGTCATGAGCAGCTAACTTCACATGGTTAACACATTACAACAAGTTTTGCTCTCTTTGCACTTTGCACCTCAAAGACTGTAAGTAACTGTTTAAATGAAGTCTGACAAATGCTAACCTAGCAGCAGTTTGAAACATTTCTGTGTCAAATAAAAGTAACCCATGTAAAATTTAATCTGCAAAGAACACAATGATCATTTCAATGCTACAAGCATCACTAAGACCCGATGTTAATTTAAAGTTTCAGACATTTTCTTTGACTTCTGAAGATTACAATTTAGTTGTGAGAAGGGACAGAGACAGCTCCAGCCTCCGTATAATTACAGGAAAATTACATTCATTATTGTAATTTACATCTCATCTCCAATCCAATTATTAGCAGTTTGACCTGCATGCCACATGTTAGCATGGAAATGTAAAAATGGGCTCCAAAGACAAAGGCAGGGGAGAAGGGAGGATTTAAAGAAAGCATGAGAGAGAGTTTGGGAATAAGGGGGTTGTAGGCGGGGAAAAACAATCAATATGGCTTAAAAAGATGATGATTTTAAATAGCCATAATTCTCTGACTCAGAGCACAGCTGTGAGGGCGCTGCTGCACTTTGATGTCTGATTTGCAATATCGCTGCCAGTAATTTGCTCATCCTCATCTCTAGAGGGACCTGTCCATCTTGTTCATCTTCCTATAAGTGTGCATACAATGCCAGTCAGTCTGTGTCTCTTCGGCTGTCTCCCAGCCTCTTTAAGTTTTACACTCTCACACCCACACTCACACAACTTTTAAGGTACTTTTTCAAGTGGAAAAGAAAACTTCAAAGTGGAGGAGTCGCTGTGCATGGCCCAAAGTCTACAAGAAACAAACGCATCCTGTCAGCAGTGTAACTAATGGTTCTTTTGAAAACTCTGACAGAACAAAAAGTATTATTTTCCATCCTGTCTGCCTCATCAATGGGCCTTCTCCATACTCTTTTCTTACACTCCATTTTCATAATAGTCCTTATCTCTGTAGAACTGCAAAACATCTACACCACCATGAAAGACGCAGAGTGTAAGGCATAATCCACTAGTTCAGCATTTTGGTCCTTGATCATGTTTTTTGATTGGAGCCATAGTGACCAAATTTGGTCATGGAGCTTTAACGCCAAATGATCCCACGGTTTGCGTACACATGTACTTTGAAACACATTGCGAGGTGAAACCAGTTGTGCTCATAAGGGCAGACGTGTAGTGCTGCCAGGGCGTACTGGAACGTTCTCTCAAAGCAAGAAAATGTCATATTTGAGGTTTGCATAAACTGCTTTTGAGATCCAATTTCAACTTAAGTTTATATCATGAAAGAAAGAAAGAAGAAAAAAACATTTTGGACTTTTTCAGTGGCGATCTTTGACATCAATTATTGACTGGGGAAAATTAAAGAAAACTCCACCTTAAAATTTCAGGTGGCTGTCAAATACAGGTCATACGATATGACAGGAGCACAGTTGTTGTTATTACAATCATTACTCAAATCTAACCACTGTAGTTACAATGCAAAAACACCAAAGCATTTTTGTTTTGTTCCTGCTCCCAAAAACACAGGTCCTCCACTGGTCCATTCATTACATCATACATCATCCTCTCTGTGTTGATTGGTTATTGCAGCACAAATTAATGGTTTTAGTACAGACAAAAAACAAACAAACAAAAAAATGATTAATTCAAGGATTTAATTCACTTTATTTGCTTGAATTTACATCACTGGAACCAGCAAATTTGTGCCTCTGGATTGACTTTACACATAATTCCTTTGCATAAGAGATTTCATTCTCCTTTTGCTTGAATGCACCATAACAAGTATGCTTATTTTATTTCTGCTTATTTGGAAATAACATCTTCTGAACTCTGATTTCACAGGAAAAAGAAAATAGTATTCGTTTTGTGAATCATGGGCCCAAATGTGTAAATCTGCTTTGGAATGAAATGCGCTTTTCTGTCCCTATGAGGATGCAAACGTTTGATTCTGTAGTAAAGTAGTGCTAATTTTTTTAGAGATTTATGGGGAGTGACTCACTTTTGGAGATCACTTCAGGCACCATCAAAGTAACTTCTGGTTTCAGCACTTAGCTTCATTTTTGTTCACTATTAAAGTTTTTGCAAGAGCTACACTATCTTTGTTCAGGTTTAAAGGCATATCCAAAAAAAAACGAAGACAGATTGTTGGGGTTGGAATGGGTTGAACCAAGGTCTAGTTTCTCATATAGGGACTTCTGAACGAGGGTTTTCATTTAGCATGTCAAACTAACATACCATGCATAACGTCATTCCTCCATAACCTCATTAAAAGGGATTGAAGACAGCCACATCTCTCTGAAACTACTGAGTGCTTCAGATGCAGGTTTGTTTGTAGTGAGCTCTCAGCAGGTCAGGTAGCTTTACACACACCTGCCTTTCACACCTTGCTACTGCACTCTCAGACTGCCATCGAACCATTCTTTGGAACAATCTCCATAAATCTCCACACACTCCAACAGACAGCTTGAAGCTAGATGGAGTGCACTCTCATGCCAAGGCAGGGGAGTAAAGCCTATTGTTCAATCAAGTGAATGTGTATGTGTGTGTGAATACGTGTGTGTGCCCGTATATGAGCTCTGGTTTGAATGTCTCAGATGTCCTTTTGAAGTTTTCTGACAGCTTGGCTCCAGCTCACTGGTTCCACTTCATGGGACATGAATGTGTGGACATGAGCCACGTCTGAGTCACTCGCTTGTGAATGTGCCTTTTTTTCTATGGTTGCGTGTGTTTTCTGTGAGAGAGTGCATGTCCACCTTGCTCTGGCATGTGTGCTCTGGATCATGCTTGACTGAGCACCCAAGTGTGTCTCCATACCTTCCGCTGTCTCAGTTTTTACCTGTCTGTCTAAGTCAGTGCACTGGCATTCCCTGGACACCCTGCACGGCCTTCACAGATCCTCGACCCCACACAAAACACCTGAAGCATGCTATGTAAAACAGAGCCTTCAGTAAGGAAATAGCAGAAGTTCGCTTTTTTTGCATTTGGCCATTTCTTAAGCTGGACCAAGCAAGCTAAGTTTCGGAGGAACAACCCCGCAACTCATAAGAGTTCACCTTTCACTCTCATCTTTTATCCAACAGTCTGTCACTCTAGAATGCTTGAAACAGTAACACAACTTCACCATTTGAAGAGTTTGAAAGCAATTGGGAAAAGATCCCCGTGAAGTTAAACTACTTCTCTACAAGCAACGTACTGTTTCTTCATTCTGAAATTGTTGTAGCACTTTTATTACAAAATTACCTCACAAGGTCCCAGTGAATCATTTCAAGGCAGGGACACACCATTGACTCTTGCATACTGGGGGCTGCATTAACTCAGTGACACCTTGAGGCTTTGCTTAGAGTAGACTGGCCCCATTCCAAAAGGGAAAAGTCTTTCACATCCACATCAAGATGAAAAGGATCCTTGTGCACAAGGCTCGACGAAAACAACTAAAAGCACTATAGGTTTCATACCTGATCAGAGGATAGTGGGTGTGTCTTTATGGAATGGTGAGTACAGACTTAGTGACTGGGAATGTGTGTGGACAGGCCTGTGGATTTCCTGTTTTCACCAGATTCCAGTTTAGATTTATTTCCTCTCTCATGTTTCCAGTCTTGTTGTCTTATTGCAGGTCTATTGTCTTCCTGCCCTGTGTTTCCACTTCCTTGATTACCCTAATTTGCCTCACCTGTGTCTTGTTATCCCCACTCCTTTTTAAACCAATACTGTGTCCCAAATTACGTACTTTTACACTTAAACTCACTATTTTGAGTGCATAAGTGTGTTCACACTTGAAAAAACAGTGCATGTTGATTTCTCGGCTGGCCCATTCAAAACAGACAAAAAGTTGGTTGTGGAACTGTGAACACGATGGTTGATGAGAGGGTCCGAACAAACATACAAAAAAGTATTTTGATATGTTAACTAAATCTTCTGCTATTTAATCAATGAACAACAGAAGAACACCTGTCAATCGTTGTCAAATGCCATGGTAGTTTCCAGTAAGTACAAAGCCGCATTGTTTGATTTGAGACATCATTCAACACAACTCGTACCCTGTAAGGTTTTGTGCACTTTTCCAGTTAGTGCAGATTGTACGCAGTGCACTTCATGTAAATTAACTGACAAAATTACGTGATTTGGGACACAGCAGACGTTTTCCCTCTGTGTCAGTTTGTCTTGTACTTTTGTCAGCATCCCAGTAATTATCTATTGTGTCTTCTTCATTGTTTTGGATTTGTTTTTAGACATTGTCCTAGTTTAAGGTTTTGGATACCTTTGCCTGTTTGTTAGCCAGACTGTGTACCAAACTCTGGATTAAAGAAACAGCTGTTGAACTCTCTGCCTAACTCATGAGTCCTGCATTTTTGGTCTTATTGATAGAACAGCATTATAAGATTGGAACCCCCAATTGGTCCCTCTGTTGGTCATGAGTGTGTGAGGCAAAGAGTCAGTGAATGTGGTATGGATGGGTGAATGTGACTTGCAGTGTAAAAGCGCTCAGCTGGTCAGGAAGACTAGAAAGGTAGAATATAAGTACAAGCTTACATGATTTCACTTTGCTACCATGTTTCAAAAGTTTGCATGTGTAAATAAATGGCCAAAACATAACACCAGTTTACTCTTTTCTACAGAGTATATTTATGTAAACATCCATCTGCAACTCTTTCCCATTCAGGGAAGCACTTAAAGTAAATAAAAGTCTCATCTATCCCCAGAGATATGGGATATAATCTTAGCAGCACTTTATTTCCAGGTCACAACTTCAGCTTCTGATTTAAAAGCATTATATATATATATAAGATACCGAGATGCCAAAATATGTTAAATCCCTGATGTGGTTGAGGTTTAAAGTCACCTGTATTGATCTTTAACACAACTGAGTTGTTAAACCTGAGAATTATTCCAGTATGAAGTTTGCCTTCCACTCCTTTTGCTCACTTCCAATCAGAAGTTCTGCTTCAAAAGTCACCTTTCATGTGCCTGACCTTTTCAAGTCTTACCTTTTGAATTCCTGCTTGCTGTATAGATTACCTGCTCGTTCTTACAAAAACACAACACAAGCCTCGGTGAGCTCCTCATGCTGATGCAATACTTTATCTTTTTATCGTCAGAAGACTCTTTTCCTTTGGTGCGCTGAACTTTTGAACAATGACAGCTACTTTTTACTAGAAGGGGGAGGAAACTGCTTCAAACAGCATGGAAGTTTTATGAAGGAAGTTAAGAACAAGTACTGCTTTGATTTGGTTTGTGGTATTTCTATTTGCTGAGTATTCTTAAGAAGCAGAAAGTGTCGGGAAGTAATCTTCTGCTTGTGTATTGAACTGCACAAAGTGATGTGATTTCATTGGTGTTATTTTACTGGACTCACTGGATCGCAGAGCAGACGGGGTGACCTCGATCTCACTGTTGGGCTGGTACGGCTGGAAAGCAGACGCTGAGCTCATGTCACTGGCGAAGGGTTCGGGGCTCTGCGTACCTGAGCTGGCGCTGGTACCGTCTCCTCCATTGTGGGGATCCTGCTCTTCATATACTGCTACCAGCTGGAGAGAGAGAAAAAAATATTCATTGGCATCAGTGTGTTGGGAGATGATGGGGGATAGTGGTCATGTGACCAGAGGCGTGTACTGGTACACATGAATGTTTCTACTTTCACAGTTAACTGGAGGTCTACCTGGAGCCACAAATCAAGCTCCTAAACACACTTGTTGGGCTGTTAATGGTCAGACTCAAAATTTGATTTTGTGACAGAAAACTCCATATTTCAAAGCTCTGTGCAGCTGACAGATGGCTCTTCCTTGCTCCCCTTTCCCTCTTCCTCTGTCTCTTTCTCTGTCTCATCGTCCATCTCTTTCTCACCTGTACCTGCTTTTTTATCACTCTGTGGTTTTTTGTCTCTTTGTCTCTTGACTCCAACATACTATCATTTGGAGGTAGGATACTCACAACCCTGCTACATCTTATCTGTGTAACACACAGAGAGAGGTAATAGTGGACCAAGCTGATTCTGACCCTCCCTCTGAGGTTTTGACAGGCAGAACTGGGGTAAGATGGGGGCTGTGGCTCGCAGCACTTTGTGTAAATTTTGTATGTCTTAGTGTGTGTTTGTGGCATCCCCACTGTATGTTTACAATCTGTGTCTCTTGCGCTTCCGCGGTGTTGTATAGCGATGTGAAATCACAAACAGGGACACCATTGTTGCACCATTTTCGTGTGCAGTGTGAAAGTACACAGGCATAACGGTGGTGGAACTTGTTTCCAGGCTCTGTTGCAGAAATACTTCACCCTCTCTGTCAGTCTTCTTCACTGCAACATCTGCAGTCATGTAGCTTTGGTTGTTCCAGGTTGCGAGGTCTAATTCCCACAGAGAGCAGCTGCTCCATTCCAACAAAGGTGATGCGCGGCCGTGTTTCTCAGGCCGGTAAGGAGAAAATAAGACCACCCAATGCTTAAAGACCATTAAGTCTTATTCATCTGCCTGAGAGAAAAAGGTAGCTGTAACACGCAATGGACGGATACAACCTGTGATGATGAAGTCAAGGCAATGCTGCCAAATGTTTTCATTGCAGCATAGCCTGTTACTAAACCTCTCAGAGTGAGATTAAACTCTTAAACCATCCAGACAGAGCAATCACACAGCAGCAGCTTGATACACGCTCTGCAGAACAACAGTGTGTACATTACAGACGTGAGATGACTTCCTCTTCATGTCTTTGTGCCACAGTCGGATCTTTATGAAGGAAGGCCGTGGATGTGAGGGGAACAATCAACAAAGAAAGCATTAGCTGCAGCCGATGGGGAGCAAACTGCATTTCTACATTGCATTTGTCTGAGGGTAAAAATAGCACAAGTGTTTTTATGTATTTGCTGTTTTTCATCACCCAAACGCAGAGAAATCTGCATATAAACAAGTTTAGGAGCCCCTGCTCTTTTCTTTTATTTAATTCATATGCAGAAGAAGATGCTTAAGAGTGTGGTTGTGCATCTGTGTCTGGATTTATGACGTATGTGTGAGTGTGCTTGTATGGTTAACTGCGGCTGTGATTCACAGAGACGTCTCTCTCTCCGGCTTTGCACAATTAAAGCATACTACGCTTTTCTTTCCTCACATGTTTTTCGTGCATCTTGATGCCGTTTCTGAGACGTAATCGATCACTGAAGGCCTCAACCGTTTCCCTCTAATCACTTCCATTCTGATCCCAAAATTACATTCCTCGGATCGTGAGGGGTTTATCACATATTCACCGGCGAGGCAATCAGGAAGAAAAGAGAGCTGCTGTACACAATAAGAAGGCATAAATGTTAGAAATCAGGCTGTCAGAGGAGGTGATGTGCTGAGTGCTTGTTAGCAGGTAAATGTGTGCAGTCACGAGTTCAGGCATTAAAGTATACTTCACTGACTGTTCAAGGGCAAACACTGAAAAGCGATGAACACAGATGCTTCAGAATCAGGAAACTAGTGATTGGTATCTGTCAAATACAGGCTGATGGGAACTGGTCTGTTATTGGCTATGTTATGTGTAGTTAAACCAACATCTTACCACATGACTGGAGTGATGTGTTACATCATCACACTTCATCTAGTAGACGCTTTTTTTCCAAAGCGATGTCCAACCCAAGCAAGAATTTAAACAAGAAGGAAAAACCTTGTTAGGTGTGAAGAAATGCTTCAAGCTAATTGGGCCACAGGTACTCTGCCATCAAGAGGAGAAGGGTTAGATTAAGTGCCAAAGTGTTCCCTGAACAGGTGAGTCTTCAGACCTCTCTTAAAAGTAGAAGGGAACTCCGTGGATCGTATGGGGTTGGGAAATTCATTCCATCATTTCGGAACAACAGAGGAGAAGAGTCTGGTAGAGATTTAGAGCCATACTGGGCTGGGAGCACCAGGTGTCTCTAGACCTGGATGAGGGACTCCAGGTAGGAAGGAGCCGTTCTTGTCACTGTTTTGTAAGCCAGAAGAAGAGCTTTGAATTTGATTGGAGCTGCCACTGGAAGCCAGTGAAGAGAGATTAACAGCTGGGTGACGTGTGCTGTTTTAGGCTGGTTAAAGACCAGACGTGCTGCTGCATTCTGGATCATCTGCAGAGGTTTGAAAGTAGACACAAGGAGGCCTGCTAGAAGAGAGCTGCAGGAGTCAATGTGTGAAATCACAAGAGCCTGTACCAGGAGCTGTGTGGCCCGTTGTGTCAGGTAGGGTCTGATCCTCCTGATGTAATACTGCAATAAACTAGACGGACGGTCAGAAAGACAAACAGACAGATGTGTGAGCCATGGGTGGCTAACCTTGTTGTGCAGCCTCTTCATTTGTTGTTTAAATGTTAACTGACTGAATAGAGATGACAGAATAGAGGGCGCGTCATGCTGCTGTGATTCCCTCAATCTCACGAGACAGTGAGAGATTAAAGATGGCCGCGCCCTGCTGCTACTTTTTTATCTCCTTGGACCCAAAACTTTCCTTTCTTTCCCTTCTCCATGACTTTTTGCTTATATTCCCCCTTTCTTAAAAAGCCAGACAACTACTCCAATCGACCTGGATCAACTTGAGGATCATATTCAAAGCTGCTGCAACACAGATTAACATCTGCCCGACTGTTTTTATACTGCTATATACTGTTATTAGGGATGCACAATATATCAGCATTAATATCAGTATCAGCCGATGTTTGTCATTTTTTAACATTCCGGCGTCGGTCCAATGAGTAAAACTGGGTCAACATAAACAACCAATGTTTATATCCGTCCAGTAGCTGTTTGTGTTTGTGTCTTGAGTGGGTTGCCATGGATACTGTTAAGTTTGTTAAGATAACTTTGTCAGAATATTATTTTGATTTATGATCCAGACTTTCTCACAGGAGTTTTGTGAGTTGAGAGCTTAATTACACACTTGCTACAAGTTGTGAGGGCTGCTAAAAAGTAACTCTGTTGGTTACTTGTGTTTATGGTAGCCCTGTAACGTTCTTATATGAAAGTGAAACACCTTTTAAAAATAAAGGAAGACATTCAAAAACTCAGTTTGCATGATTTTCAGTCCGTACAAAACTTTATCATCTCAGAAACTTTTTTTTTTAACACATATCAGTAGATATTGGTCATCGACCATAACACAAATATTGGATATTGGTATCGGCCAAAATTTCCATATTGGTGCATGCCAACTGTTATTATTACTATTTTTATGAGGCTCTGCCCCTACTGGGTCAGTTAGGGGAGCCTATCCTCTGGTCTCCCTGCCCCTCCAGTCCTCCCCTCTTCCTCCAGGCTCTGCCTTGGAGTAGTTCCATGTGGCACATCCCCTTTTTTTTTGTTTCTGTGCACTTCTCAAGTTTAACAAAGGTTAGGGATACATAAAACATACAAACCCCTCATTCTGTTTTTAACGCACCACATACACTATGATTTTAATGAACCACATGTATTCATATATCTAAGAAAGAAGAAAAGGGAAGAAAAAAACAAATATGGATAAAGGGCAGGGGATTGAGTTGCATGTTCTCTGGGGGCAATGGCTGGGAGAGTTGGGAGCGACAAAATGGTCCTCTGGAGATATCCGGGGAAATTAGAAAAAAAAAAACATTAAAAAAATACAAAAATGACATTAATCTCAGATTGGTTTCTCCCATCCCCTCCTCACCAACCATTTTCATTATTGATATTGTTTTTTAACACTTTTATTAGCAACACCCAAGTTATTATAATTATTCTTATTCTTAGTCTTATTCTTATGTAATTATTATCATTATTATTGCCATTACTATTATTGTTATTGCCTTGTTAACTGTATCACAGTCATCATTATCACTAGTGTCATTATGAATATCAATAGTATTACATAAATGGACAGTATTATTTAAAAGCATTCTGATCTACCTTTATTGTTTTTATTTTATATTTTCTTTAATTCTTTTCTTTTTCTTATGAAAGCTCTGTAACAGTTATTATTACCATTACTGTCACAACTATCACTGCTATCACCACTTTGTCTACAATCTATTTGTCTGTCCGTGCCACTGTCTTGTTTTTGTTGCATGATTTAAAAAAAAACAAGTATGGTACGGCTGTTAAAATGTAGTTAGTGCAGTTATTAATCGAAAATGGTCGTCGTGGAAACAGGGAATTTTTTTTGTTATGATTTAAACCATGGACACCACAAAAGAATCACAGATGAAGGGCGATGACATCACAAAGAATCACAGATGAAGGGCGATGACATCACAAAAGAACACGGACGTTTTTATAGACTATCAGAAAACACGACACTACCTCAAGACTTAAGCCAGAGAGCCGCAGTCACACCGAGTGAAGGAAACCTCGAAAACAACAGAAGAATCACAAAACTTCAAGAAGATTTTAGAACAGTTGGTTGACTGGATTGTCACCCTTGTTGAAAGAGTTCTGTAAAGATGAGGACAGAAAAGACTCAAGACGTCCCTCAGAAAGCACCCTCCATGGAGGAGCGTGCAGATCAAGATCAAGCTTTTGAGGAGACCAAATGGAACAAGATTTTTTCCTCTATGGATGAGATCCTCTGCAAGTCACTGGCAGACGAAGCTGACTCTCCACCTCCAACTTCTCTGGCTGGTCCTGAGCCTGATGTCTCCCAGTCAGCAGACAGTCAGGAGGGAAAGTCAGAGGACAACACAGAGTTTGAAACTCTTCAGCTCTTTGACCCACCGAGCACAGCACTCTGTCTGAGCTCAGAGTTTGAGTCACTGTACCAAGAGGACACCATGGTGCCAGACAGCATGCAGGATGAGGCATTCGAGTTCAACCAGGAGCAGGCTCTGCCCTGGGACTCACAGAGAGCATCTGAAGCTTTTTCACAGCAACAAGAAGAAGAGCCATCAGGCTTTCCAGCAGGCCTGGATCAGATCCAGCAGCCTGCTCAAGAGCTTGCTGAAGATCAGTTGTCTGTGGTTACAGCAACAGATGTTCCACTCTCTGTCTCTGCTGCTCCTCTCTCCAGCACCTCAAACTCAAGAAAGAGGATGAGAGAAGGAATGCAGCAAGAAAACAATGCCTACATCAAGAGACCACGCAATGCCTTCATGGTCTACATGGCGATGCAGCGGGAAAGTGTTCCTGCAGAAATCAGACAGAAAGGGAGCGGAGAAGTTTCCAAGTACTTAGGACAGACATGGAAAACAATGACGGAGGAAGAAAAGGCACATTATAGAGAAGTGGCTGAAAATGAACGCGTGTGCCACCAAAATCTGCACCCTTCATGGACAGTGGCTGAAAACTATGGCAATAAGAGGAAGAGAGAAAGACAGAATGAAGATGGCGTGTACATCAAAAGGCCACGAAATGCCTTCATGATGTACATGTCCATGCAGAGGGAAAGTGTGCCGGCTGAAATTAAACTGAAAGGGAGTGGAGAAGTTGCCTCATACTTGGGACGGATGTGGAAGGCTATGAAAGAGGAGGAAAAAACAGTTTATAGAGAAGTGGCCAAAAATGAGCATGTGCGCCACCAAAATCTGTACCCAACATGGTCAGTGGCTCAAAACTACGGCAAGAAGAAGAAGAGGACGATGGCAGAGACAGCTACTGCTGCCCCTACAGCTGTGACAGAGCCGAAAGGTGTCACAGCGTACGGTTATCCACAAACAGCTTGGATAAGATATGTGCCTGAGCAGCCTGCAGTTCAACAGCTCATCTTGTTGGACTCTTCTTCTTCTTTCTTGACCGACCCCTCCTTCAGCCAAATGGGCTCTGCACCCCCCCCAAATATGATCTGGATGCAACAGCCAAACACAAACACATAAATGATGGAGCCAGGGTGTCCATGTGCAGCCTCCGGCAGGACAGATCTGCTCCACCGTACCAAACACCAACCACGTCGACACAAGTGAGTGTCCACATCAACTCATGTACTCATTGTTCGATCTCCATGGGAGACTATATGTAAATAGAATGTACATAGAATGTACATAGAATGTAAATAGAATGTAAATAGAATGTAAATAGAATGTAAATATATTGTAAATTAATTTTATATAAATGTAAATAATATATTTTTATATATACATAAAATGTAAATAAAATATATAAAATTTAAATAAAAAAATATAAAAAATGTAAATAAAATATATATAAATGTAAATAAAATATATATAAATGTAAATAAAAATATAAAAAATGTAAATAAAATATATATAAATGTAAATAAAAATATAAAAAATGTATATAAAAATATATAAAATGTAAATAAAAATATATAAAATGAAAATAAAATATATATAATGAAATCAAGCATTCCTTTCCTCTGTTTTGCAAATGACTTGTTGACTGAAATATATAAACACCAAAGCATTTAAAAAATAATAAATAAATAAATAAATATTACTTAACTGCTGCATTCATGGTTTGTCTCCTATTTATTGGTTTGCCATCTTCAACTAGCATTAGCAGAAATGAAGAGCTACACTTCACATTCAATTGCAGTTGTTGTGTGTCCATATAAAGACATGGATTAGTGAGATTGTTAGTCTCCAGAGCCAGACAGATACTGAACACTTACATAAACTGTCCTGGTACCAGAAAGAACTGGTAATAACTCTCTGACCCTCCATTTCTCTGAAATCAGCCAAAGCAGGTGGATTTACATTTTTTCAAAATGCATTCTGTGTCATCCTGATCTTTACTGTGTGTGCTGGAATCAGGGTTGCAAAATTCCTGGAATATAACTGGGCAAGCAATGGCTGACTTGTCAAAGTTGGAAACTATCTATGTGAATGTCAGTTTTTCAGGAATTTATATTAACTGCATTTATCTGATCATGTATAAATAGTAAACATTTCAGTTTCTTATAAGACCACATGCACCATAAACATGTCTGATCCCCAATTCACACATTCAGTGAGAGCACCGCAGTCTGTCAGTGGTGCACGCTACATCATACTTGGAAACCACTCTAGTCAATCATTTCATTCACACAGTCCACGCTATGGTCTGTCTTAGGCACAACACCGTGTCTTGGTGTCTTTGGTTATGTATTTGTCTTTGCTCATTTTGTGTTAAGATGCAGTAAGTTATGTATTTGTCAAATTGATACAATAAAACGCAATTAAACCTTCAAATTCTGCCTTCTTACCCTTTTAAAAGATCTTCCGCATTAAACTAACGTTGTGACAAACAACCTCACAGTGTGAGACAACCATCCCTGTGATTGTGGTTGATTTCATTGTGGAAATCTCTTCACATGCTTTAAGTGAATCATGGACTTTGAGTTAAGATGACTTAAAAAAAAAGCTTTATAAATACTGCTATCTCCTCTGAGTTGGGCTAACAGGCCTAATCCTGCTACATCCTCCTGGTGCCTGAGCTAACAGGCCCTAGCCTGCTACATCCTTCTGGTGCCTGGGCTAACAGGTCTAAGCCTGCTACATCTTCCTTTGGAGTATCTGCAAGAACTTTAAGTTGTCCAGAGGTCTCTCCTGAGGGCTTTAAGTGGAAGATAATTGCATTTTTTATTACATTAATCTCTTTTTTGCAGCCTTGGACATGAGACCAAACAATATTTCCTGGGTGGGTACCCAAAACAATGGTTTGTGTTTTTGGGACACTTATCATTGTGGCACTGATTCCAATGCTGATCATGAGCAACCACAGACTCATCCGTTCTGGGCCCTGAACTCCTGGTCAGATGTGCCCAGGGAATTACTTAAATCACTTAAACTTCAATATATAGATAAATTAACTATACAGCTGTTAAATACAGTCACACAAAGATGAAGTGAGCATATATAGGTAAGGGGTTGTCCCAAGAGGTATTCAACACTGCCTGTGCAAGTGCAATGTGTAAGCCAATGAATCATAAGTGACAAAGTAATCAGGCCTCCCATTCATATGTTGCTGGCAGTGTTTAGAAACCAGACTAGCCCTCTGCTCTGCCAGCTGCCCACTTCGAGAAGTGGTGAATACTGTTGTGATTCATTTTTAAATACGTTCTAAATCCCTCTAATTAGCTGCACTTTGTTATGTCTTGCATCCTCGCTGCAGACACTCCAGAGCACTCTGAGGGTATCTGACACATGCAGACGAACTCATTCACACACCCTCCACTTTGTTATCAAATGGGCCCGCATTTATCCTGCATTCAATATTTATAGGCTCTTGAAAGTGCTTGTTCATCCTCTAAACACAAGACACGCCAACTTCCCACCGTTCAGACAGCAGATTCCTGATAGATAGACAACAACACGCATTCTGTTTTGCTTCCCTTTGTTTGAGACCGTTTTTGTTTTGTTTGTTTTTATCTGTACCCTTTAGAGTGAGCATGATAGGTTGGTTTTTTTTTTCATTTTGAAAATTTCTTTTAACTCCAAGCAGACAACTCTGCTTCCACACACACTTAATTCTAACATCATGGAGCATCTGAGTAGCTTCCTTGTGGTTTTTAAATAGTAGCAATGTCCACTTCATGCACATGCCAGAGTTTGAGCATCTGCATGAGTCAGCAGGAGGTAAAGGGGGAATGGGTTTGGTTATGATTTGGATACAATGTTAGCCCACAGTGACTGTGAACACTGAGGCAGCTGCCAAAATATGTTAGCTTACCACCAGCCTTTAGCACTAATGCACACTACTTTTCTGTGAAACAACAAAGGTAATCACATCCAACCACACCAGAAACGTGTGCTTATCAAGCAGGTCCAGTTAAGACAGTCCAAATTTCTGTTTTCAGAAGTTTCAGCATCGCTTGTAGCCAGTCGTTCATGCTCCGACTGAAACACAACAAGCAGGGCTGCAATTAAAAGCTGAAGAAAGAAAAAAAAAAGTCCAGATTTCACTCACACACTTATCATCAATACACATCTGTTGACCATCTTTGGTATGAGCTGCCAGATTTCAGGACGTGCTCCAGAAAGTCTCTATTTTTGCTTTTCTTTTATCACGGCTCACCGTCATCTCTCTGCTCTCTGTCTGTGAAGCGGGGAAAGGGGCACTCATGGCTGCAGGGGAAACTGACGCAACTCTTGCTGTTGATGGGACAGAGTTCAAGCTGCAAGCGCAGCAAAGACATCACGCAGACGTTTTCCTCCGTCTGGGAATTTGTCACAGCCGCTTTAGAAGTGAGACAATTTCACATTTCTTTTCCTCACAGAGGTCCCCCATGTGGCTGAGTGTGCAGCAGCTGCAAGACTTATTTAAAAGTTTATTTTACAAGAAGAAAAAAAAAGTTTTATTAGCAATGCATTAATGGAAACTGTGTAGCTAATTGTCAAGTGGCACAAAAGCCGTGGATGAGGAATCAAAATGGGGAACATTTGAAAAGCAAGATGCTAGAAACTACAGTTAAACTGACAGTTAGATCAAAACCAAAGGAAGAAGAGGAGAAATGAGAGAAGGAAAGCTCTTGACAGGATGTGAGCTAAAGAAATGTTCCAGTTTCCAGTCTCAGGATAAACTCTGGAGCGATTTGAAAAACCTATTTAGCTCCCACCTGCTTCAGTTGAGAGAGGCGAGGAAAAAGAGAAGAAGCGACTGAGTCTTATTTCATGGCCCTCTCTCTCCAGCAGGGAGCTACAACACTGCTGCTGCCTTAAGCCCCTGGAGCAAGGCTGACACTCATCCACTCTCAGCCGGTTCCACCGACTGTCACAGCAGCTGCCAATCAACCGCTATCTACCTGGAAGCCTGAGGGCTGAGGAGAGAGCAGAGGATGGAGAGAGATGATGATGAAGGAGTAAGAAGAGGATGGGGAGGAGGAGGAGAGGGGAGGCTGGGCATTCTCTGCAGTGTGGGTACAGGCTGTATTTGGGATTCAGCATTTCCATATCTGTAACGGAGAGAGCAGGGATACGGGGCACTAAAAAACAGAATCTCAGGGATGCCTTTCATGTCAGCCTCCTTTGATCTCTCCTCTGCCGTTTGGCAGCAAGGGTGGAGAAGAAGGAGAGACAGAGAGGAAGCAGCTGAGGGGAGGCTGAGGAGCTGTTTTGACAACCTCCCTCCATCACTATTTTCTCCTCCTAGACCCCTTCCTCCTCCATGCACACCCTTACACCCCTCAAACCTGTGATCTGTCAGGAAACATCCAAACTGGCACTGGTACAAAACATTCATCCCAAAGCATTTCCAGAGCCCTGTTCAGAGAACACAGGACAACAGAGGTTATTAGTAGTCAAGGGGCAGCGCTGGCAGTGCCACCAGAGACGTGTAATACCTGCCCCGAGATGCTCTGACGCTAATCCATATCTGCCACGACAGCTTTTCCACAGCTGAGTGGAAGGGACGGCTGACACGAGTCAACCCGCAGGAAACCTGTCCGCTCAATCCGCACCTTCAATTAAAGAGAACATCCAAAGTCACGGCAGGCTACTTCCTGCTGTGAATATTTATCGATGCATAAAAAGTCACCCCTGGAAGGCAAGATTTATATTTATTCATTTGTCTGTTGCACTATTTCTTCTTCCTTCCAGTCAAAAGCTAAAACTTAGTGTGTAACTAATGAGAGGAGATTATATTTTAAAGAATAAGCGGATAAACTGAATTTATTGAGATTACTTGTACGCGGCTGTGCAGAGATGTCTCTTGAATTTGATTTGAGATGAAAGAAGGCAGGAATAATATTTTAATCTGTGTATTAACTGGAATAATGAATAAGTTTACTCCAGAAATGCAAAGCCTGTAGTAACTTACACACACACACACACACACACACACACACACACACACACACACACACACACACACACACACACACACACACACACACAATGTCTTTGCTAAAAACAAACACATACCTTAACAACCTCACAGAGAGAGAGAGAGAGAGAGAGAGAGAGAGAGAGAGAGAGAGAGAGAGAACAGTCCAGGTTTCATTTCCCCTCACTGTCATTTATCATCATTTCATTGGAAGGGCACCAGGGGCACAAAGTTATTACAGGTACAGTAGCAATGGAAAATGTGAAAGCCACTCACTCCAGCAGAAAGTCCAGGAACTCTGAACTTATTGAGTGATAGCCATGAGACACTATCCTTCATCCACACACCATCCATCCGTCCATCCATCCATTTGTCCTCTTTGACACATGCCATTCATCAGCAGGGATCCTTTAACAATCCATCAGAGATATGATGTTTGATTTTATATCGTTAATGGATTGATCAGTTCAGTGCTGGGCTCATTTGATTCACTTTGCATTGCAGTGACAGCACAGAGTGCTTGATTTCCCATTAAGTTAACAGTTCAGAATCTGACAGCAGACTGTTCAGACTGAAGCTCTGATACCAAGCAGGATGGATCCATGCTCACAAGTTTTCACAATGCTTCACTTTTTTTCCTCAAACTTCTAAAAACATCATCCCATAACGACACCACGGAACAGAATTTTTTTTGAAATTTCTGCAAATTTAAAAAAAATAAAAATCTAAAAAAAAAAAATCACATGTACATAAGTATTCACAACCTTTGCCAAATAGGACCACTCTGTGAAGGTCCTTGAGGGGCCCAGACAGAGCCTAGACTTGGATCTGATCCAACATCTCTGGAGAGATCTGAATATGTCTGTGCACCGATGCTCCACATCCAACCTGATGGAGCCTGAGAGGTGCTGCAAAGAAGAACAGACCAAACTGCCCAAAGGTAAGTGAGCCAAGCTTGAGGCATCATATTCAAAAAGACTTGAGGCTGTAACAAAATATTGAGCAAAAGCTGTGAATACTTATGTACATGTGATCTTTTTATTATTATTTTTTTTTATTTTAACAAATTTAAAAACAAAGCTATTTCATGTTGTCATAATGGGGTGATGCACTAAAGTGAACTGAGGCACTACAAACCATGGCACAATCAAATGCTGTGTCCCAATTCAGGGGCTGCATCCTTCGTGGGACGCATTTGAAGGCCAGTTGCGTCACAACGCTGCGCGAAGGCCGTCCCAATTCAGACCAGATTCGGAGGATCCTCCAAATGCGGCCCACAAATGTGTCCTCCTTTGCCTCTTTTTGGAGGACGCACCGCTACTATCCTTCGCGGCCCTCCATATCCCAAGATCCTTTGCCCACAGCTGCTCAGTCCCGAAAAAGAACGGGGGAAATTGCACAATAGTGACATTAGATGGTGTTAATTTTACTTTTAAATGTAAGTATTGGGTTTATACCCGGTTTTTACTCATTTTAACATCCAATGCTAGATACGGGGAATCACACATTGAGCTAGATGTTTTACTTATCGGTCATTTTGACAGATGGGGTCGTAAAAATTTTGTCATAATGAATAATGATCCCTCAATTAAAAAAATCGATAACGGGACATGTTAATTATTTATTATATATTTTAGCATGTCATCATAAAAGCAACTCAAATACAACTTTAACATTAACTATGCAGGGAAATGTATTGCTGATTAGGCAGAAACAAAATACAAATTATAATACCGACCCTGCTGTCAGCAGCTTTGTAAAGAAAAAAAAAACGCTCTTTATCAGGCGAAGGAGCGGCAGAGGAGATCACAGCATCAGGTTTTGCGTCTCTGCCTCAGTCAGCTGACTTTGGGCGGCTGTTTTTTATTCTGGAGGCTGAAGCCCGTTCTGCTACACCTGGAATGAGCAGCGCTGCTTCAGCGCGCGTTTTAAAGTCTGGAAACATTTCACCCAGTGAAGCAATGAGCAGTCGGCAAAACTATTTGAGAAGACGGGTTTCCTGATCCTGCCAGAATCTGCCTCACCGGGAGGAAATCCTGGAGCATTTATTTGGTCTTAATGTAAAAAGAGAGGCGGCTTCAGTCCCGTGTGAGTCGTGCCAATCGATGCCAACGATTAAAAGAATGACACAAGCCAGCAGGTCAGAGAATGAGAGATCATAAACAGGACAATACCATACCTCATTAATTATGCACGCTCGCCACTAACTGTACAGGGGGTCTGCTGCAGGTGAGATATGTGATTAATGAATGACTGTGTGACAGTTGAAGTGGACTGAATCACTGAGGGGGTTACTCATCCCTCAAAATTACCTTCAGATTTGTCCATCAATGATCAAAAAATTCTGTCAAAAGACTGAGAATAATCAGTTAACGCCACCTCTGAGGGGAATTGGAAATTTTAACTTTCAGTTAAAAAACGTGAAGCTGGTAATTCATTAGCATATGGCATAACTTAGCATTATGTTAAATTAAACATTTTGATTGAATAAAAACTAAGTTTAGGATTATGAATTGGGTGGCAGAAATCGTGACGTAA
Source organism: Labroides dimidiatus (assembly GCA_030710495.1). NCBI lineage: Eukaryota > Metazoa > Chordata > Actinopteri > Labriformes > Labridae > Labroides > Labroides dimidiatus. Next base: position 19,175,361 of record CM061161.1, on the reverse strand, counting down.
GGATAAGGGCGGAGACATGACGCAACCAGGAAATAATCCGAAGGATAGGACTGTCCCATTTAACAACGGTGTGACGGCCTACCCGTCCTTCGGAGGACGGGCCTACCCATCCTCCGAAGGACTGGCCTTCGGAGGACGGGTCCTTCGGAGGATGCAGCCCCTGAATTGGGACACAGCAAAAGTCTGTTAAATCATCTCAGTTTGAACTTCAGCAGCTTGTTGAGCTGCTGCCACGTGATTGGCTGATTAGATATCTGTGTTAATGAGCAGCTGCACAGGTGTACCTAATAAAGTGACTGTTGAGTTTATTTTAAAACCAGTACTCATTCCTAAGTAGCTGGGTTTTAGATACCAGTACTTGAAACATCTCAAACCATTGCAGTGTATTAATGTTGTAACCACTGTCGCTCCTTGGACTGTGTCCACGCTGCAGCTTCACTTCACCGCGTCATTACGGTACAAAGTGTGTCTATCAACATTGTGATATTTCTCCCTGAGCAGTAACTTATCTATGCATAAATAAGAGGAGTCTATCATGTATATATTTGTTACATATTTTGGACTTAGTGTCTGGGGTGTTTTCTTATTGTATTTGACCTTAAACGCAACTCCTCAACAAAACCATTAAACAGGCCCTCCTCTTCCTCCTCTTCCTGTAGAGTTTTCAATATTTCATTCCTTCCTTCCGTCCATTATTTCTCACACACTGAAAGTCAAACACACCAACAAAGTGCTTAGTCCTGTATTTTTTCTGCTCATTAAGGTCATCAAATATTCAGAGAATAGGTCTCCAGCACTCTGGCCTGACATCACTAGCATTCAGAGTAAATCCTCAAACGGCACCCTGCAGCGCTCTGAAGCATATGCATATTTCAGGTGCTGTCACATGGGCTTGATTCAAGCAAAGAGCTCCCCAAAGGCTCTCTCAGGCAAGATCTGAAGAGATGACACACCACAAAGCAACTGTAATTCATAAAGATGCTGTGACACATGGAATGCATCGTTCTATTTACAGCAGTGATGGTCAGCAGGGGACGCAGCTGGGGGAGGATAGAAGAAGAGAGCAGCAGAAAGATGACAGGCCTTGAAGAAATATAATCCCCAAACAAGCAAACACATGTCTAAGGATTGGTTTACACTCCTGTTCTCACTAAAACATTAAGTCATCATTTCTTTAATGCACATCGGCGAAACGGCCAGTTTGGAGGGGGTGTTAAAGAAAGAACGGTTGAAGAGGCAGAGAGAAAACACACAGAGCAAGCAAAGTTTAACCGGATTAGAGACTCATCCCTTTCAAACCTGCACGACCAAGTTCCCGTCCAGGCCTTTGAAGATTTCCTCCTGCGTTGGGGAAATGAATTCACACATTTCAGGACGCTCTCTTTGAGAGCTACCTACGCAGTGCTGATGGAAGGGAATTTTTTTCTACTACACCTCCGTTAAGTTGTGCTGTGGATTTTAATACCTGATAACCTGTGGTTGGACACACAGCTCAGCCCTGGGAAGTAAATAAGACAGAGGACCTTCGCTGTTTGCAGTTTAAGAGTGGAGGAGCAGAGGGGAGAAAAGGAGGAGAAAATGATGACTCACAGACATAACAAAGCAGTTACGATGTGCTCATGAGCAAGCAAGAAACCTGACAGGGAAAATTATTATTTATTACATGGTTTGATTCACTTTTTTGTGTTGAAAAGTTTGAAACAGAATTCCAATCCAATCTAGAAGTCATCATGAAGGAATAACCAGTGACATCACAGGCAATAAGAAGGGAAAATGGAAAGGACAGAAAAAAAATTATAAAATGAAACCAAACTTTTTAAAATCATTCCTCATAAAATCTACAATGATGTCCACGGCTACCTGATGAGACTGGCCAAAACAAGTTAAATGAGTTCCCCTCACATCAATTTAGCATAATTCTCTTACTTTTATCAGGGCGGAGCTTGTTTGATATCTGCCTCATAATGTTTCTAGCAATTTTTGTGTTTCCAATTACTGTACACAAGTCACAGAATCACTTCTTTATCAGAATTTAATCGTAAAATCACAATGCTATTAACACTAGATCAGACTAGATTAGCACTCTTCCTTTTAACCACAGCTTGCACAGTCACATGACATCCTCTGTTATCAGTGGATGAATGTGACCAGTAACATAAAGGTGTTTTGAGTGGTTGGAAAGTACCAAATCATTATATTTCCCATTGTTTACTAAAGTGGCTTCTTTGTGTGTTGACGTTAAATGCTAAATGTCTTATTGAAATCACAAAATAAGTTGTGTAAAGTTTTTTCCTTCTTTCTTGAATGATCAATTTCTCTGATCCAACAGTCTTTTACAATAAGCACTCGGTGTACACGTGTACACGGTTTATGTTTTATGCAGTCCAATGTTATCTAAAAGCATGACTTTATACGAGTTAAAAAAAAGGTCTGCAGCTGCCCACTCTCAAAGGATGATGAGTGCACAGAAAGCACAGACAGTACAGCTCATCATCTGTATGTGATATCTTCTATTGATTTTAATGCCACCATATATTCATTGTGAGTCTTGGGGGCACCTTGTGGTGTTGCACCCTCAAACTTGTCTGGGAGAAATCTAATCAATGCAATGAACTTAACTGCTCAGGCAGTCCTCATCCTGCACATCCCTTTCACTCTGCAAGCCCAATCTAATAATGCTATTCCTCCCCTGCCCTGATTCACATTCAAAACAACGGCCAGACAGTCTGTCTCAGGGCTGCACACACAAATACACACACACACACACATACACAGATACGAGTATCCAAATGCAGATAGACAGAAAAGCACGAGAAGTCACAGTTTGGGTATTAGTATTCCTGTCCCAGAGCGGTGGCATTAGAAAAACCCATATTCTAACTGTGCCTTTCAGAGAGAAGTGCCCTTCAATCTTTCATTGGTTATGCACAAAGCCAGGAGAGAGTAATTAAAAACTCCACATCCAGGGACCTCGACAGAGAGAGAGAAAGAGGGAGAAAGAGGGCCAAAGAAAAAAGGGAAAGCTTCAAACATTTCAGGCCTCCCTGGTGGAAAGAGATGGAGGGAGTGAGGAATAGAAAGTGGAGTGGAGCAGACAGAGTGGGAGTGCCGTATCCTTCACAAGGCCACGCAGTCTCTGTAGTCAAGACGGATGGAAATCAGGTACTTTATACCTTAAACAAGGCCAGACCTGATCATTAACCAGCAGAAGTGAGGCATTTAGATTGTCCTCTCATTCATGCTGGTCTTAATCACTCCCACATTATTTGTCTTAGGGTGCTGAGGAGAGATCTAAGAAATGTGACTCCCACAGGACGACACCAAGAGTTCTCATCTGAAAGAGCTGCAAAAAGTCACCACACTGACTGTGTCTCAAAAAACCAGACACCCGGCTGGGGTACTAATGTTTACTCTCACCTCATGAAATGTGTTACTGGTTGTTTTTAGTTACTTTGACTTCAAATATTTTTAAAAAAGGGTTACTGCTAACTCCAACCATTGTGTTTGACTTCAAATGAAAGCGTGTGGAAAAATGCTTCACGTCATGAATTTTGAAAAACACAAAGCAAACTTCACCAAGTAGGATATATTTGTTCTGTCTTATTATACCTGAGAAACTGTCAATTTCCAGAAAGAGTTCAAACAGAAACCAATCATTGGTCTCTCAGATAAAGACCTGTGTTAGTTTGACCATCTGTCACTTCCTACCAACACAGGTGCTTTCAAACCTTTCAAACTTTCTCAGCTTCCAGAAATGACACTAGATGGTTAACTAAAGCTTCAGATTTGTACTGGAATCATCCAGTGCAAGATTGTTCTGTCTGCCCAACAGCCTCCTCAACTCTCACATCTGAGTCGGGAAGAAATCTCCATTCCATAAACACTGGATGGATCAAAACAGACCCAAAAAGACTCCAGAGATTTCCTTTGAGTCTCCATCTTTGAGGTGCAGATCATGGCCAAATGAGGGCGTTGTCTCCCTCCTGGGTGGCATTTGCCCCGCCACCTGTGACGGCCTCAGGTGATAGCCCGAGGCCTCAGACCAACAAGGGGGACTGCAAGTGTGCCAAGACTCTTTAAAATGCAAGAAAAGCACTTTGAACTCCTGAAATACACTTCAAAAACAACACTTCAGAGAGCTCGACTTAAAGCAACACGTGATGAGGAGGACATTAATAATTTCATGAGTTTTGTTGTCTCAGGCTGCGCATTCAACAATAATTCATAGATGAGGCTCTGATATTCTAGAGGCCATTGAGAGCTAAAATATCTCACCAGTCTAAGAAGAAAATGCTCAGCCCATTGAGAAATAATCTTAGAATCTACTGATTATAAATTTAAGGAAGGCCACTGAAAGTCTCCTGAGTGAGCAGAGCAGAACGATCAAAGACCTGAAACAGGTCTTTGTTATAAGGATTCTGCTCTCGAAGCTTCAAACCTGTTTTTAGTGAGGCAGCAGGAGACAGCAGACAAACATTAAAGTAAGAGAACACCAGAGAAGCTTAAAATACTTTCTCTCACACACACACATATACATTGACACACACACTTGTTACCATAAAAAGACCTGTCTTCTTGTTGAGCAGCTGACAGTGTTGGGGGTTACAAAGTCAATCAACTTGTCAGTCAGCCTGTCAGATTTCCAGCGGGACTGCTAATGAGCAGGTAAGTATACAGCGACCCGTCAGACGGTGAGTTACACCAACCGCACACTCAAAGACTTTTAGAAGACTTTCAAAAAGCTAAAGTCAACACAAACTTACACTCAAAGATGTTTTACTCATAGATTTGTCTACAAACTGAATTTGATTTTCCCTTGGACTGTAGTTTTAAATATTTCAATTATTATTTGAATACTACATTTTGCTCTATTTCATCTCTTCATGTTCTACAATAAAAAAATACTAATTTCTGGCTTTCAAACCTTGAATCCTTTCCCGTGTCCAACTTCAGTTTATTGAGATGAAGTCACTTAGAAAGGCAGCCAGTAAGTCATTAAACTGGCTGATGTATTATCTCGTTTGTGATAAAGCCACTAAAGTATTTATCCAATAATACAGTCACTGAGTCCAGCAGTGACCCAGCCATCAACTCAGCCAGCAAGAAGATAGCCAAGTGGAGCTAAACACCCAAGTATTGGCACAAACCTGAGGAAAGGCAGAGCCAATACCCACAACACACAAACACGCACACATACAGAAAAACACGCGTACACAAGCACACAACTAGCCAGTGGGGACAGCAGTGTCATTATCTACCATCTGCAGGCCTGAGTGGCCTTCGCCTGGAGGGAAGGGAAGCTGAGACGAGGGGGGTAAGTAAGGAGGGGGGATACTCTTCCTTATGTGTGCATGTGAGAGTAAACACACACACACACACATTCTCAGTAACACACGACACACAACAACAAAGAAATGTCTTTGTGCCTTTAAGAGAACACAGGGTTCGCTTTGTGAGAGAGAAGTGAACGACCAGCATGTTAGACTAGAAGAGAGCAATTACAGCAGTGTACTCACAGAGAACAAGCCGGCAAACAGAACACCTTCACAAGTGTGTGTGTTTGTGTGACAAGTGAGTGTGTGGATGCTTCTCACATCGTGTATCACTCCTACCACAGATGTACTTGTTAATAACATCGCTAAACTCTTTTTTTTTTCATCCCGTTAAACTGTTGCTTGGTGTTACATATTTACTAAATGAGCCCAGTTCAACACGCCTGATTCAATTTGCACAGTGTGTCCCTGTATGTTCAAATGTGCATGTTGTTCTTTTGTGTGCAAGAACTTTGAGTTTGTTTCAGCAAGGTATGTCAAGGACATTATGACGCAGTCAGAGGAGGAGAAAACCTGCAAGAAACCTCAGCGAGGAAGCACAGAGGTAGCTGAGATATCGAACATGTTCTCCTGATTCTCTCCACCATGCTGCCTCTGTGGCTGCCATGGGCTGAAGCTCAGTGCATCACTTCAGAGGGGTCAGCACCACCATGGCACCACAGTCCCTGGCTGTAAACAAGCCAAGAAAAATGAGCCGTGCAGAAGGTTTCTATCTTGGAGTGTGAAAGACATGTATGCATCTGTCCATTAGGAGAGCTACTGTTAGTTTGTGGTCAGAGAAAAAGCAAATACATCCACAAACTGAGATCATCAGTCACACATATCCCCAACAAAACAACAAAAAATCTTCAGATATTTAGAGCACTTACTCATAGTATATGAGTACAAAAATTAGACAAATCATCAGTAATTTGATATCAAGAAGGACCAGTCACCTGCTGTTAGTATCTTGTTGTTTGTATAAATAGGTGTCATTACATGATCTTGTCACCAAATGTGATCTTTAGGAGTACAACCTTTATTTTGTGATCTCATGAGTCCTCTCTGTAGGGTTTCCTCTGCTGCTCTATGCTTCAGGCACCGGAAACCATGCTTGCTGTGAAAGCCAGACACTGGAGTCATGGGTTGTTACAGATGGGTCTTAATTTCAGGATAATGAGAGTTTTATAACAAACACGATGCCTTTCTCTTGATATAAGTCTGAACTTTGAGAAAACAGAAAAACCAAAGCAGCAGAGAGCAAGAGATGCTGCCCTTGCAGTCAGTCTTTTTGTTTATTTCTCCGTGTCAGAGCTGACTGCTTCTCTGTCTGGCTCTCCTCAGAATGGAGACTAACAGGTCAGCATACTCTTTGTCCAACATAAACCCAAACTGACAGCTTTTGGCTGTAACATAAACACCGTCAGACAAACATTGACAGCTTGGAATAACATCAACTCAAATCTTAATGTACCAGAGTTTGCTGCTGTACTTGTACAAACCATACTGACAGAGCACTGTCTCTAAAATGTTAAAACTATCCTCTCATTCTTTAGAGGAACCCTCCATTCAGAGAAAAAAAAGAAAGTAAATGGGTTTGATTCTGTTCACCCTGTCAAACCAAAGGTGAGACATTTCAGTAAGTCCCTCTTTATTCTGTCTCCTGACATCCTCACCTCTCGGCTCACTCGCTCTCTTCTCTCAGAATGAAGGTTGGCGTCTTAGCAAGGCAGCTTGTGCCCTCTAGTGCACAAGCTGCCTTGCTAAGACGCTCACAAGTCAGTCGACTCTCCTGTTCTCCTCCTCATATACGTAATGAAATGGGACTTTTAGAGGTCCAAAAGTGAGCCTGTGCTGTGCTGTTTTTGCAGTTTTACTAAATGAACCCTGTTGCAAAAGAGGAACAAGAAACTGTGGAGCTCTGTGCTGTTCAATCGTTCAGCAGCTCCAACAAATATATTCTGTACAGTAACTAGATCAAAGGGACACGGGTACACAGTGCGCCCCACCCTGTGCATTATGGGACAAGACAGTGTGGGGGAGTGTGTCTGGGGAGTGCTGCTGAACTCCCGTAACCTCAATTATTCAGCATTAGGCCCCGCTATTGATTTCCTGTTGGATCGACTTACTGAGTCCCGAGCATTGGGACAGTGACATGCTATAGCCTTCTCTGGGAGGGATCTTTAAGACAGGATGGATGGATGGGAGTCTGTTAGATGGAGAGAGAGAAAAGAGATACAGATCCATTGGAGAGGTGGGTGTAATTAAAGATACCTCTTATCATGGTTTAGACGGATGAAGATGTCACAGCTTCAGAGACTAGTTAGTCACAGGAGTCTGGGGGGGTCTGGTTAGTTTGGCCTGGAGACCTTAGGGAGGAAGGGTGACGCTGCATATGGAGGGCAGAGGGTTCCCATGGCTGACGGAGGAACAATATTTATGTTTGAAAGGAAAACTCTGAACCTGTCAGATATGCAGGGGAAGACTAATTGGTTGAGGAGATGGAGTATTATTACTGGGGGGTGAGGATATGGGGGAGTCGGGACATTTTCTCAAGCGTCCATCAGTACACACGTCGACCTCAGTGAAAACAAACACCATAGCTGTGCCAGCCTCAGTGTTTCCCACCGTCTTTAACCATCAGCTGAGAAAACAAGTTGCAAGCTGATGGTTAAAGACGGCTTTGAGAGAAGAATAAAAAGCATGTTATGATCTGAATGTGGTCACATGTAGGTATCACATGTAGGTATTACATGCAGGTCTGTCGTCTTCCATACCTGGCTGCATGGTCAGACATGGCTCAGGTTCCAGATAAAGCAGATGGCAGGAGACCGCCTTGCTGCAGTTTCTCCTTGGCCCAACCTTGAGAAGCTGTGCTGGGCTGATCCGAGCTGAGCTGGTTTGGAGGCTGACAACTGGAGGGGGCAAAGCTGAGGCTGAGTACATGCTAAGTGAAGAAGGATGAGGGGGATGAGGGGGGTTTGAGGTGTTGGGAGAGGTGAGAGACTATCCGACTAAGAAGGATATCCACAGACTGAGTCAAGAGGTATATTTTAAATCTGTTTCAAGCATCCTTGATTCTATTGTACTTGTAACTGGTTAAATTAAGTCTTGAAACCAAAGGGGTTACCATACTCAGGCAGGCTACATACTACATACTCAGGGCTTGATCCGTCCCTTCAGACGCACGTCAACAAAATCCTGATTTTCTGAAGGGCCCAAATATTTTCTTGACAAGTTTGTCACAGAAGGATTTAACTTCCCCAAATCTGCTCTGGTTTTTACACCACTGATTTGAAATCATATTATAAAACATGTTCAAAATTTATTATCAGGCATCCTTTTGTTTATGAGGAATTCTAAGGGTTGCCTAGCGTGCACTCGTCACATGAAACAAAATGATGGCCAGTCAGGAAGCACAACAAAAACAGCCGTTGCATTCAAAGTCAACCCAAAGCATGAAGCTGGGTTCATGACAGAAACGGAGTACAAACTCCTGGATTGACCACAATGGATGTACCAGGCAGCTAAGCAGCTAGCAACATTTAGCAAGAAAACGGTCTCATTGTCCACCATGTTTTTTAACTCTAACATTATGTTTGACCACAAGAGATTTCGAGAAACATGGACTCTGGTTATTTGTGAATGCATTATTTCACAACCTACCATACCAAGGCTACCAGAGCATATCTTTACTCTATTTTCATATGCTGTTGTGACATTTTTATTTATTTATTTTTATTATTATTTTTGCATAAAACTTTTGCTCTACATCAATACATCAGTTATATAGTTATATCCCAAACTTTAATAAAATCTATATACTTATGTCCAAACTAACTTTATAAATTGCTAAAAAAAAAAAAAAAAAAAAAAGGGTGCAATAAACCATTTTTTAAAAAGTAAATTTTACCCATATTTTTCTAAAAGCAGAAATGTCATGGCTGGATCTTCAAATGTAAATGTAAAAAACCGTGATAACGTGTTCAGTGTAGGAAGCGATATGAACAACCGTAGTCTGAATCATCATGTTTTTGTTGTTTACTCTTTATCCTGGATTTCTGCAAACATTAGTGGAAGAGAACAGCTCTTTGGAATATGCTGAAATATAAAAGTGTAACTCCCCAGGTTTTATATGCAGAAAGAATGATCTAGCACCAAATTGAAATCTACTGCCAGCTGAAACTTGATATGCAAATCATAGCACTGAAGCTTTGCTGGGCTGTAAAGGGTTAAGATCAAAACTTAAAATTGTGTTTTTTTTCGCATCATGTATGTCGCTCATATTTTCAACACATTTTTAGGGTCCAAAAATCTAAGTATGGATAACATTTTACCTGAAGATGTTGCGCTCTGTCATGTAAACTTAAAAACAACAATAAACAAAACTTTAGAGACTCAACTCAGAACGTTTCTAGCTATAATGTAATTCATAAAGTTGTCTGTAGAAGACTCAGTAGTTTGTATCCTTATTTCAATAAATTGAATTAAATACTTTGCCGTGTCATATGCAATATTTTGGAGGGCAGAATGGATCAAAACCAATAGATTGTGTCATCTGTCTGAGCCAAGTAAATTTCACTTTTACACTAATGAGCTTCTAAGCACTTTCTCAATCCAAGATTAATGAAAGATAAATAATGTCACCAAATCAATCTGTTCCGTCCCTCTTCCAAAGATAAGGGTGGAACATGATTTGACCGCTCTGCTCTTATATGCAGCAGCAGAACTGCAGAGACATCATTAAAGGTGTGTTTGATGGGTTGTGTGCTGGTCGGTCTCGTTTGAGGTGAACAAGTAATGATGAGGGTCTCAGCCGTGAGTGGTTAACCGTCTGCGATGGGGCTCCACCTCCTAATCTACGCCTACTGTCAGAGTTGATGAAACGTCCAGGCTGAAGGGCAGACCACAGCGCTGACTCACTGCTGTCCCTGTTTGTCAAAGCAGCTCTTGAATGTCTGCGTATCCTGAGGTGAAACCTGCAGTATTAATGACTGCGACTTAATCTGTGCAGCTTGAAAGCCCTGTTTACACCTGGGTTCATATCTGTCAAAATCTCTTTGCTGTATTCTAATATTTAGGCAATAAAGATCCCTCATAATTTATTGGTGGTGTGTCACTTTTTTCAGTCAATAGCACTGATCAAAAGGCAGCATAATCACAAGACCTTTCCTAACTCATCCAGATAACATGAGTGAGGTCATTGTGGATATTTCCCTGTCAAGACTTGGCCCTGAGTTGGAGACTTTTCAAACAGTTGAGAGTAGCAGCCTGGAGGCTAAATTCATTCTGATACACAACACATAACTCTGGCAGAGCCTCCTGAATGCTGAAAAAAAAAAAACATCCAACTGTTCGTGCTCCAAGGGTTATACAAACACCAAAGAGATTTTCAGCTGTGGGATGAAGAGGGAGATAAAGAGAGATGGATGGAGAGGTAAAATAAAGACCTGTACTTCATAAGATGGCAGAGAGCTGGGAGCAGACTCACACATTATAGCATGAATGTAAATCAGCAGGTGGATCATTCTGTCAGCTGCTGTCAGAGTGGAGAAGAAAGACTCTACATCTCACCTCGTCCACAACCTGAGAATCAACACTCATACTCTCTCGACACGAAACTTTCCTTTCTTTCTCTCTTCATACAGTTTTCTTTCTTTCACCGTCTGTTGAATTGTCTCTGCCAAAGATGACAGTTTCCCCTCTCTTTCCTCCCCTTTCACTTCTCGTCTCAATATCTCTTACACAAATCAGGTGCTTCAATTGGTCGATCTCAGAGGGGCTGAGGTGCATTTAGTCACCAGACCTGATGAAGTTCATCATTTGGGTGATAAATGAGCTTCTCCACTGAAGCCTCACAGTTCATTTGCAACGCTATTAGAGCGATGTGGCTGATGCACCCTCTGGCTGACACCTGGAGAAGTAACTGAGCCGTATGTGAAAAGAAGTGTTTATAGATGTGAGACTGACAGGCGTAGATATTTTCAAACCATCTATGAAGCATAAGCAGTTGCATTAAGGTGCCAAGGTGAGTAGTTCACAGCTGGAGCAAGGAGTGTCAAAGCCAACACTGGCCCATACAGTTTTCTCACTTGTATGATGTAGATATGAAAACAACCAATACATAAAAAGAAAACAACTTGAAGTATGAATGGGAAAAGAGGATTGCTTTCAGGAGGTAGAAAGCATTCATAGTGAACACAGGTTGGAAATGATTCATTTCTTCCCGTCTCATCACAAAAGAGAAGCAATTACCCATAGGTTCAGTGGCAGGAATGGAAAAGCAAGACACTCAAATATATTTAGATATGACTTGACTTTTAAAGAATTCGGTAAACATGTCTGAGATCCCAAAATGTTTCAGGAAATTGAATCCCAAAGTATTTTATTTTCAATGAATGTTAAAATATTTGGGGGACAAAACAGGGGCAACAAAAGACTGGGAAAATTGAGAAACACTCAAAAATCACCTGTTTGGAACATTCCAGAAACAGGTGAGTGTCATGATTGGGTATAAAAGGACCATCTCCAAAAGACTCAGTTGTTCACAACCAAGAATTGGGTGAGGTTCACCACTTTGTGAACAACTGCGAAAGCAAAAGTTCAAAAGTTAAAGAACAATGTTTCTCAATGTATAATTGCAAAGATATTAGATAATTCCTCATCTGTAGTTAATAATATCATCAAAAGATTCAGAGAATCTGGAGCAATCTCTGCACGTAAGCAGCAAGACTGAAAACCAACATTGAATGACCGTGACCTTTGACCCCTCAGGCAGCACTGCATTAAAAACCAACATCATTGTGTAAAGGATATTACCATGTGGGCTCAGGAACACTTCAGAAAACCATTGTCAGTTAACACAGTTCATCACTACATCTACAAGTGCAAGTTCAAACTCTACCATGCAAAGACAAAGACAGATATCAACAACACCCAGAAACACCGCCGGCTTCTCTGGACCCGAGCTCATCTGAGATGGACTGATGCAAAGTGTAAAAGTGTGCTGTGGTCTGAAGAGTCCACATTTTAAAATGTTTTGGGAAATCATGGACGTGGTGTCCTCTGGACCAAAAAGGGAAAGGAAAATCCAGCGTTGGATCCTGCTTCAGCATTGGAGAAGGAAAAGTGAGCAATACGCCGAGGTCAACATGGTCCCAAAGGTTGGCTTTGGTCACTGCATGTTCATACTTCAGACAAAATTGCACAACGAGAGGAAGTATGAAAAAAGACAATAAGCAGACAGAGCTGTTCACTCACATGCAAACCCTCCACAACACAGAGGCAAGTGTTTCTGGCCAGAGCATCAGTGGACTGCTCTGCCAAACCCTGCTGGAGATCCAGCTTCTCCTCTGCTGTAAACAGCTGCAAATCCTCTCAGCCCTCCTCAAAGGCAGCTCTGCAAAGAGGAGCACACATCTGGAGCCAAAGTGTCAGCTCTCCTAGAAGGTGGACAGCTGATCTGCGTAGAAAATAGGCCTTGGCAGGCTGGTTAGTCAACAGTGTCTTGAGGTGCAGAAAAAGACCATGATCTCTCCTTTAGAGGATTTGTAAGCTGCAGCTGAGGACCAGAATCAGCAGATTTCTCAGCAAGCGGACAGCATCGACTGACACTAAGTGAAACCACATCAGAAAGAGACTCCTGACTTATTCTTTTGCATGTTAAACCAGAGCCTACTTGGCTTACACACGTTGCCACTTTTGGTAATATAAAAAGTAAAAGGTAAAATATGTTTTGCTCAGTTTCCTGTTTTGGTGTTTCAACAACGAGCACACAACACATTTTTTTCTGATTGAGGTTTTCAAGATGATTGGTTGATGATATGCTTTCTTAAAGACATCAACCACCTCTGCCATCTTCAAAGTGTCAGTCTTTTCTCAGTCATCTCGAGCAGACATTTCTTTGACTTGATATTCAAAAATGTCACAGTAGTATGCAGGAGAAGCTTTTCAATCTTTCTTTGTCAGGGTTACAGGCAGAGGTGGATGAATGTGTGCTTGCTTGAGCTGTGTGACCATGTTTCCACCTCTTATTCATGTTTAATAGAAGACTTTATGAATTAATTGTGTGCCCTGTAAAGAGGGTGACAGTTAACGCTGTGAATGTGTGAGGAAAAAATGGCATCAGGGAGAGGAAAATGTTCAGTCAGCCGTGCGTGGGACAAGTTTACCATTTTGAAGTACATCTGACCGTCCTCAGACATACAGAGGTTAGAGTTTGAGTCAAAGTTCGAGTAAATTGATGGTGGTTTGGCGAGTCCAGGGACATCAGCTTGGAGATAAATGAAAGCTCACCACATCAGGTAAAACAAAACAATGTGTGTTCATGTGACTTGATGGGAGTGTGTCTTTCCCCCAGCCCACCTAATGGACAACATAAGCCAGAACACCTCTAAACAGGGCATGACAGCACCCAGGCCACACTGTGCTATTTATGGGCCACATGCACTGTCCTAATTCACCTTTCTCCTGTTTGTATCCTGTTAGCAGTCCTTCAAACCAATTAACACCTCGGAAACCATTCAGGTCTGATTCCAAACAGCTGGATGCAATTAGAGAAAGGAAACATGCTCACTTATGGCAGGAAGGGGATTTAAGACACTGGGCTGGGAATTGAGACTACTGTTGTGTTGGTTAGCCTAATGATTGGTGGGGTGGACTGTGGTCACAGATAACTGTGAAAGAAACTTAAGAGTTAAGGAATTACAGATTTAAATTCAGTTAAATAATTGACATGAGTTATAAATTTGAGGAGATAGATTTAGATAAATTTAAGAATACCAAATGTATGTGAAATGACGTTTTTTGTAAGCTGTTTCGTGATGTTTCTTTCTTCTTTTTAAGAGTCTCATGGGAATGGCGGCAAAGGTGATACTGTTACTCTGATCTTCAATGGCTCCGCCCTTTTGGGATTATGGCTATATTGGACTGGCGCCAGCAGTTTTGGGTTGGCGCAGGTTCCCAGCATTGCCCCCTTTGGCGAAGCCATGTAAAGTGCACGTCACAGCGCTCATTAGCAACAATGCAATGAAGAATGAATCACGACCGCCGACTGAGATCTAAAAATGTGCACTTAAATGTTACAGTAGGTCGCGCAGCACGATTCTTTTCGGAGGGCTTTGAAGACAAGGTGTATTTACACATATGTGGCAAAGGTTTCTATGTCAAAGGCTTTCCATTCACTGAGGTAACGCAGATTTTCGCTGCTATTTTGCCCACAAATAAAGGTGTCAAATCCTCTGGAAGCGCATGAGCATGTCTGCCTTCCAAGGAATTTACTGCTAACATGCTGTAACCAAAATCAAGGAAATACCGCCCTCTGAAAAAAATAAAAGATGAAGGAACAAGGAAAAAGACATAAAACTAAGGAGAGAGCTGGTTTCTCTTCCAGTCATGGATGTACTGGTGAGAGCTGGATTCTCATGTCAACATTACTCACAAGAAACACATCAGGAAGTCTTTATGGACGACTGCAGACTCATTTCTTTAGCCATGCTGCCTAAAAGCAGGGTACTTTACAAGACATGTCAGCAAATTGTAGCCTCTTCTATTTTCTCAGTCAGTCAATTGAACTTTTGTTTTGTCAACCCCCAAAACATCAGATAACGATGCACAAGACAACCTGAAACATCTCCAAACAAAGGCTCAGTGAACTTACAGAAATGTAAATCCATCAGTGCAAAACAACACTGAACGTTTGTCTTGTTGCAGAACTAAGAAAGAAACCGAAACCAGTCAATCATCACTCAACAAAATATTAAAGGTGTGCCTGATGATTTCACAAAAGCAAAAAGTAACTGTCATGATTACATACGCTCCAAACACAGAAACATTTCTTTACATTTTCAAATGACACATGAACATACAATATTACGATTTAGTAACATGCGATATTGGCAAATTTTAAGATGAACAGTATTAAAATTTTAAGATGGATCGTATCAAAATGTGTCAGATTGAATTTGCTTGCAGAGTTTCCACCTGCCTGCTGTGTCTCTCTGCTCTGCCCTCTGTCACAGCCACAACTTTAACTGTGCCTCCTCACGGGTCAAACAATAGGAATGTTTGTTGGGTCCATTTAGAATCAAATAACATTATGTCACATATACATTTGTGAAATACAGAAAGAAAGAAAAGGAGACAGATGGGGACGTCACCTGGTCCCCTCGTGTTTTCTGTCAGTCCTGATTTAAGAACAGGACACAAAGATACCACACAGATGACAGAAACACACAACACTAAACATCTCTGGAGTATGAAAGATAATTCATGGATGGATGGATGGATGTCTTTGGGGGCTTTTTCCCACTCAGGATGAGTATCAAAAGTAATAAAACCTAGTGCTGGAGGATTATGGCAAAGATAATAATCATGATTATATTGACTGATATTGAAATCAGGATTAACAAACAGGATTATTCATTGTTTTCAAAACTTGAGTATTTATTGAAACACAACTTAAAAGCGCAATCCTAGTAGCTAAGAAAACAATAATATATGTTAAATAATAGCAATAAAATAAATAAATGAATAAATATAATTACCCAATCTACATGCACTCCTGTAAAACCTGCAAAATTTGCAACATGCAGAATACACTAATAACAGCTAAAACCACAACCCGAAAAAAAAGTCTTTAAAGTCTCTCAAAAAACCTGAAAAAATAAAAATAATATTTGTTTTTCTTTGATTATAATGTTTTTGTAATCATGACATGCCAAAATTAAAATCATGAACAAAATTCAATTAATTGCTCAGTCCTAACAAAACCCAGCATTTAAGGGTGCCCTGAAGTACAATTATTGTTGCTATGGTGTTAACACATGTTGCTACTGTTTGATTTCTAACTGGCTTTGTATAAAGTCTAAAATCCTGTTTTTTTGCAAAATCTACTGCCCACCAGCTACTGGAGTAAATGTACAAATGCATCTTTAATGATGCTAACAGGTTCATCTTAGAGTAAGCTAGCCTAAGAAACGCAAAGGGACAACTCATGCATCAAGAGGGAGGATCTATAAAGACTTAGTTTTGATTATCTGGGAAAGAGACAGTTTTTAAATACACCAGCCTTTCTGGCCATAGTTTGTTTGCAGCAGCACAGGAAACAAGATGTTTGAAAAGTGATGTTTCCATCCAGAGCTCATACATCATGTTACTGAAAACATACATTGAAACCCTTCTTCTCAGTCTGTACTCTTCCTTTCTTCCAAGAGGAAGGCGACATCAGTCAATAAACTGGGCCAGACTTCCCATTTCCCTCTGTGGGCTGTAAATTATTTATACCAGCTAGAGGCCTATACATACAGCTTAACTATATGAAGGACTAATGAGGGCTATTGATCGAATAATTGATTGCTTTATGCATGGACTAACAGACTGTCCACTGATCCATTTGGGCAGCTCATTACTTAATATGCATTATTCAGAGCTGACCACTGACTGGAGGAGTCTTACCATCATCTTGTGATGTATGTCAACAAGGAAATAAGAGCAGAGTCAGGTCATGAAAGTATCACTCTTTGAGAGCAGTGAATAAACACACGGCTGCACAGTCAAAAGAGCAAGTATCAGGTTTGATGTGCAGATGATGACACAGCCTGTAAAGCCTTTTTTTTACCAACCTTTTTTATAAGCTGTTGTCTGAACTGTAACTTTTCATATTTTTATATTTCGGACATTACTTCCCGTCTTTGCTCTTTTACCTACATGCCTGATCCATCATCGAGTACTCTGGCCGTAATATCCAGCAGAGATTGCCAGATCAAGCAGCTTCACCTTTCAAATAAGAGATCACAGTATGTTTGGCTTGCATCCTAGAGACGCATCAAGTGATGTGCACTTTGAGTTTTTCCCACACATTTAAAGGTGAACCACAACACGAGCAGCTCTTCTTCTTCTTGTCTAGTAACACAATCCAAGAAAATCCCCCCGTAGAGCGCTCCAGATGAAGTAAATTACTGAACGCCCACACACTGACTCTGACCTGCGCTGGCTTTTTTTGGCTCAGTTAAGAGGACTTGGGTTGCAATACAGCTGGCTGGCCCTAAACTTGACTCCACCATTGTGCTCACTTAGCATCCTTCCTGCGACTGATAGATCATGAATCACTGGCAATGCAGTGAAAATATTTCTGCATGATCACAGCAGACTACAATGCAGTCTGCTGTGTGGCAGAATAACAAGCCATGGGTTGTGAACCGATTGGCTGGCCTACTTTTCTTATCCTTTTTTCTGTTTTCTGTGGTGCTATCCCTCCATCCTACACTAAACCATGTGCACTGGCCATTTGACAGGGATGACAGGAGTGGGATGCCCTCATGACTTCCTTTTCAATAGAATAGCACTTTGAGGCCTCTTAAAGATCTTTTCTAAGAACCACAGAAAGACAGGATGAAGAGGGAGGAAGAGTAGGAGGAAGAATAAGAGAAAATGTGACTGTTATGACATACCATGGAGAATAGACGGGTCTCCAGAGACGGCTGAAGCTGAAAGCATCCAAATCGACTTCCTGGAGCAGCAGAATCGGCGTGTACTGTATGTGGAATGGGTCAACAGGGGCTAACTAGCCGGGGTCGTCCTGAGGGCAGCACAGCGTGGGCAGTTCAACTCTCACTGCAGAGCTCGGCCTTTCTTTTTGTGTTAAAGATAACTTGACTTTTGCATTGCCCAATATTGGACTTGCTGCAGACGCTGAGTCTTTTTTGAGGCCTTTATTTCTCTGCAGGTAGTGCCAATGTGAAGCAAGAGCATTTACGCCACCAGAGTTTATCTACTTAACAAGACAAGACAAGTCAAGAGACTAATTTATTTTTGGGCTAACTGATTAAACACAGACAAGATACCCATTCTGAATCAAACTACAGCTATTTTGCCATAGTTGTCATAAATTTGGATAACAAATTAAATTGGTCAACTTATGTTGACTATTAGTGTTCCAAACTGGCTCCAAGAGTCCAAGTTTTCTATGCAAAAAGAGACCATTTCTACTTCTTAAATGCAGTGTTTTTTTGTTTTTGTTTTTGTCGGCAGCTATCTTGTCTTTTGGACGAAGCTGCTTATTAGTTTTAGTCACATTTTAGTCCTTTCTATTTGAGCTTTAGTCGACAAAAACTCAAAAAGGTTTTAGAGTAACTTTATTCATGTTTATTCATATAAATATATATAAAATCATTATTATTACTATTAAAGTCTTGTAACAAATCAATTGAACAGAAATTCAGTGGACAGACATATTTTAGTGGAGAAATCACGCGTGTACCCCAGAGAGGAGTTTAAACACACAAGTCACTCGATTCTTTTGACTGCATGATTTGTGGACACTTGTCAGACTGAAAAATGACACGAATGATAACTTGTCTGAATGAATGGAGCTGAATGCCTCTTCTGTGCCCAAGTGCGTGCACATCTTTATGTTGACATATGTTGTAAAGGGGTCTAGAAATTCGACTGTGTCTGTATGAGACAGATTACAAGCACAATAGGCAGCAATGTTGTGCATTTTGAACTTCTGACAGACCACCCACTGATATTTTCGGCCAGTCTCGTCTTGTCAACAAAAACTCACAAATGTCTTGTCATATTTTGGTTATCAAAGAGCCATGTTTAGCTCTTTAGCATCTTGTTATTGACATGAAAAGAAAGAGGTGTCAACAAAATAATTTCATCATCGTCATCGTTGCAAAAACAGCACTGCTTCAATGGGTCCTGATGCAGATGTTATTACTCATCCTTCTCTGGGTATGACACACCAAAACACCAATGTTAGGACCAAAATTTAACTTTTTAAAATGTGTGTTATCATGTGTGTAGAGATACCCCAGAACTCCATGTTTTGACCGTCTTTATAATTTGGAGGTGAAATTTCACTCACTGTCTCTGACTTCAAATCACTATCATAGCTGCTTTTGTTTGTATTATTCTTATCAAAGCAAATATGTTGCCTAAACAAAACATGCTGTGCCAAATCACATTTCCATAAAGCTATTCAGAGTTTTCTGATCCTCAGGTCCATTTTTTGTCCTAATGCATGAAACTGGAAGCCAGAAGAGTGTTCATGCATATGTTAAATGAATATACATTGAAATGTGTACCTCAGTGCAGGGGTTATTCACTGCTTCATAGCTACACGTTGCATCCGTCTCTTGATGTTTGGAGAGGACAATTCTTGAGACAATTAAGACTTAACTTCTTTCTCTTGGACTGACTGTAACCCCCAACCCTCTCAACAGCTGGATGCCTGGATCTCCTGCGTGTGATGACAAACTCACAAAGCGGTGCTGGGGTCATGGGAATGTGTTTGCCTGGCCTTTAGGTGATTCCTCTGGGCCAGAGTTAAATGTCCCCAGTCATCAGCTATTCACATTCTTTCTTCTAATTAAAGACTGGAAGAATGTGGTCCAGGTTTGTGATCTATTTACAGTTCTAATTCTGCCCAGGTGTTCCATATGAACATTTAGCCGGCAATTATTAATTGTCCAGCAAAATGGCAGCATTTGAATCTTAAATGGCAACGCAGCGAGCACAGCAGAACCAAGCTCCAGCTTTTCATGTCTGTCCTGTTGTCCCCCAGGTTCAGAGCTGGTTTCCTGCCAGACCTTTACCGTTTCAGTCGACAGACAGAGAAACTGACACACGGGACCCTCACAACAAGCACCTGGAACCGTTCCCTAGTACAAGCGTCATTAATGAGCCTGGTTACCCACAGTCCTCCAGGGTCAGCTTGGACGTCAGGTCAGGGTTTGTCACTAATGGGGCTCTGTGAGTGCCAGGGTACCAGAGCTGTGAATCCCCCAGAGAGGCATCAGTCTGAAGGGCTCAAGCCTCTAATTGGGGGAGCCCATGTACATAAATGACAGATTATGACCTATAAATGAGAATTTATGTGACCATTAGACGTGCCGGGTGATCCCAGCAGAGATGGATAAGGCGCTCATTAGCTATGCATTCAGAATGCCTGGCTCTGCCTAATTATCCTGATGATATGCAGACTACACACATTTTCTTGTTTCCCACCCACAAAAATTCCAGGCCTGTTATTTTGGTGCTCTTCCAGGCACCATTAGTAGGTGATCTGACTCCTCTGTGTTTGAACTTTATGTATGTGCAGTAGGGAATCCATGCAAGGTGAAAAAAACATTCCCAGATAATGTAGTATGATGGAAATCCCACTTCAATAGCTTTATGAAACAAGCCTTCCATGTCATTCTGAGAGCGGGTGAAGGGAATATTTACCTGATATTAAAAAAGCTTTGATTTGATATATCCGTGGGGAAAGGATATGTCTGGAAAAACGTCAAATCAATGGGCTTGTCCAAAGGTCTTCTGTTGAACGGTAATATCTGGGAGATTGATCGGTGTGATTAGGGATTTGACAGCAGACTCAAATATTTGCACATGAAGTGGCAGTATTAGTGGTGTAATATTAAGTGCTGGAGGTGGTGGGAAGAGGGGTGTCATGGGAGAAGAAGACAGCCCAGAGGAAGGACAAGATGGAGATGTCGGTACATGTCTTTCAAAGCAATCACACATTTTGGTGGATTCATACATCTGTGCTGTACATGACATATATCTAGGTATAATTTTATAGTATAAAGGTTTTTTTTCCATTTATTGTTTAAATCATTTTTTATTGTGTTTAAATGAAAGTCATGCCATTAAAGATGGTGGAAAAGTAGAGGTTGAATTAAAATTGCAGCTCGAGCTCGCTGAATCCCAGCCAACACAGTGAGTGTTAGAAACAGCGTCAAGTTGTGTGTGAAGGAGACATTTGTTTAATACTCCCTCCACCTGTCTTTGCTCCACCAGCCCCTCCCTCTTTATCTCTTTTGGTTCAGCTCTTGACATAATAAACTAGTTCTGATGGATGAACGGTGTAACAAACAGGTGTTATGAAAATGTTTTTGTTTTTTTTAGAGGACAAGCTTCTACCTCCTGAAATGATCTCCTGTTGCTGCATCTGATGGCGGTGGTCAGTATTGTTAAATATGAGAGCCAGTCCCATGGAAACAAAGCCAATACAGGTTAGAAAAGTGCAGAGAATATAAAAGTCTTATGCCAAAAACAAAGATTTCCCGAACTTCCCACACCAAAGATGAGCCTCTCTTCGTTTAGATCGGGCTGTAAGATCTCAAACCTGTTGACTCCTGGCCTGCCTCCACTCATCATTATCCTCATCATTGTTTTGTTGCTGTAGTAAAGTCAGATATGTTCTGGTGTCGATGCATTTTGTTTTATTTTGAAAGTCCCCAGACATTTTTTTGTGGTTTCGTTGCACGGCCTCCTCTCTTATTCAATCTGCTTTGTTTTGACTGATGCATTGTTGCTCTGAACATCCAACAAAAACAGACGTCTTCTGTACCTGATCTGAAAGACTCTGTCTAAGTAAAATTCAGGTGGAATATTTGCATTCACACATGCATCTCTCTGGTACGTTTTTTTGCGTGTGTGCTCAAGTTTCATTGAGCACACACTTGTTTCATTGCTGGTTGAAAAACCCAAAGTTTGCACTGCCTTGCACTGGTAACATTCTTCTTGGTTTTAGTTTCACATATTCTTGTGAGATCAGACCAGCTTTAACCTTCAAATTAATTCTCTTTAAAAAAGGGGAATTAATTTCACACTGGGTGTTAATGTAATCCAGCACACTCCTTTCAACACAGGAGCAATGACACACTCATAATACCAGGTGTACAGGGAGTCTTCTTCACGTCTTTCTGTCTGCCTCCTCCTGTTTTACTCTTTCTTCGCTAACAAAGCCGGAGTGTTATTCCTCTTTGAGGAGACTGCTTGAGTTCCCATTGGGGGCATGAGGGCGGGGGGACGGAGATGGAAGCAGAGACCGTGCAAGACGGTGACATGGGCTGGGTGAGCCTATTAGCACACGGCACAGCTGGTCCTCCCTCTCCTCTCCCTCTTACACACACATATACACACACACGCACACAATGGTATTCAAGAGAGCCATTGAAGGCTGTTGGTTTGAAGGAGAAGAGGGAAAGAAAGATGGCGCTGGACGTCCTCTGAGCTCCCATTAAAAGCATCTTAAAAGCTGCTGGAGAGGCTGGATGGAGGGTGAGAGACAGCATCCATCAATTAGAGGGAAATGAGACAGAGGAAGAGGGGTGGAGAAGAGGACAGTGTGTGTCAGTGTGTATGTGTGCAGCAGAAACACCACGGTGAACCCCAGCAATGTTACTAAAAACTGGTCAATCCAAATTAAATACAGGGATCCAACAGGATTTCGATCCACTGTTACTGTACCTCTGAGAGTTTCATTCTAACGCTGGGGTCACAGAAAGTTACAAATATACTTTAACGCTCAGACTGAGTTTGTGTCTTTCAAAGGGAGACAAAAAGCCCAAAGAACAAGAAAGCTGTTGAGGTAAAGCAAAGACAAAGATGCTTTTATCACGTCGTGGTAAGTCGAGCTAAAGTACCTCCACTCTTTGTGATATTCTTCTCTCCGGGGTGCTGCTCTAATTTAGACTGAAAAGAGAAACAGATTTCACCCTGCCTGCAGGTACCGGAGGTGCCAATGACACTGAAATACTTTGAATACATTAGGTTTGTCTTTTCTTCTTTCTTTTCTCTCTTTCATGCACACTATTAAAGCACATCAGAGACACCAGGGAAGCTGTCACATTGTTTTATTGGAGAGTTTTTAGGTTTTCAAAGAAGATGTTCAACAGTTTTTCTCCTGAGATAGTTTCATCTATAGAAAGTTAGTCTTATAGAAGTCATTGAAATCTCTTTTTTTTTTCTTTGTTTCCCTTTGAGTCAAAGGTTGACTTGGCTTTCTAAAGGCTGCACGGTGTTGTGGTTGGTGCTGTTGGCTCAGAGGGTAGAGTTTGTATGTTCTTCCAACGCATGAATGGTTTCTATTCAGGTGGTCAAAATTTCTCAGAGGTGAGTCTGTCAGACAGTCGTGTCTGTATGTTAGCCTGGTATGACAGACTGAAAAGCTCCAGATATGATTTACACATTAAATTAAACCAAAAAAGCACATTCTAATTTCATTTTATCACTGAAGTGCCACAAATGAATAAACCTTGAGCTGATTCTATAGGTTGGAAGCATCAGTATCACACCAAGACCTCAACCCAACAGGTAAACTCGTATCCTAATAGAAGATAAAGTGCTTAAACTGGAAACCAATTCAATAGTTAAATCAGAGTTAAATCTGGTTAAAGTTTCCTATGGAGAAGATTTCAACGAATGTGAACTGTCCTATTTTTAAAGAGGCTGTGAGGACTCTCTGTTTGAAGTGTATTGCAGCGACACCTTTGGTCGGAATTGGGCGCACACTGTCGTGATGAAATAACTCTTAACAAGGTGTGTGTTTGTTTTGGAAAACAAATGGAGATCAGACCTTCTTTTAAACTACTTTTCTTTGTTCAAGAAAACTTTTACTGGATACAATTCGACGAGGTAGTGTATTTATCAATGGAGGCGCAGAGCTGTTGTTTGAAACGTGACAACAAGTGAACTTTGTCAGTTTGTACTGCAGTTTAGTAACCGGCTATATTTAATGCTACCGACAGCCTGATGCTCTGAGACGTATCTGTAGGCTAACATGTAACACCAATGCTCATCAACCAATCAGAGCTAATGTAACATCACGCTTCATTTTATTGACAGACTCTCAAGTTTGATAAGATCACTGCAGAATAACTGCTGAATGTGGGTTGGAATGAACATTATCACAGACAGTTTAGCCTGTGTTTTAGCCATTAGCCCCTGATTTAGCCTTTAGCTTGTGATGCAGACTTAAGCACATGCTCTATCACTCTCCTGTTTGTTTGTTTGTTTGTTTGTTTGTTTGTTTGTTTGTTTATGCTCTTTTTATGCTCAGTTTTTACATGCGTGGATGCAATTATACAGACTGTAAATGAAAATCATGCATTAAATCATGAATATGTATACAGTATGTGTTTGTGCACCTGAAAGTCTACGTCACTTGCGTGTTCCACCCCCCTTTATCTCAGTATTTCTCTTCCCATTGAGCGGACATGCTCGACCAGTAGGACCACTCCTCCCATCACCCTACTGGGATCTCTGTCTTCATGGAATCCTATTAGACGAGGCCTGCTTCCGTGTGGATCCCACACTGACAGCCCATTCATCAACACTGCTGTCTCCAGGCAAACACACACAAGCAAGGCCAGGCTCCCTTTTTATTGTGGAGTGGGACATACGAACATCCCATAATAATAAAAGCAGGAAGAAAGGCATCTTATGTTCTTAGTCAGAGAGAAGGGGATAAAAAGGAGGGCATGGATTGATCAAGCAGGTCTGAGTCTGGTCTATGTTTCCTGTTCTGCGTGTGTTCATGAGCGGCTGCCTCTTGGTTAAAACACACTGATGAAAGAGGCTTCTGTGAGTAAGGAGCATGAAATAACTTACCTGATGAATCAGAAATGCACACACACACACACGCACGGGGCAGGCAGCAGGAAGGCACCGAGAGGGGAGACAAAGAGAGAGAGAGAGAGAGAGGCGGGTTAATATCAACACACAGAGCATTTGAGATTTAAGTGTTTGAAGCAAACACAAAACAGCTAAAAAAAAATCAAGGTAATGTGAAAAGGAATTCACCCAGAGACGGTAAATACAAAGATGGATACACTCAAATAAAAATCGAAGCTTCTATCAGTCTGCTCAGGTAAGCAGCTGAAACATATCTGGGCGTATGAGTTGATGTGTTAAACTAGAAAGTTTTAATGAGTTCTCCCCCTAATATATCCCAGGATGCACCTGTGTATGGACCGAGCTTTTACCAAGTACATCAGAAATCAATTTTCAATCTTGACGCGATGCTCAATATTTCATACAAGACAGAGCAGAAAGAGCACATATAGTGGTATTTATCAAAAACACACATACACACACATTTACACACACATTCACAGTCATCAGCAATACTATTGGCAGCAAAGACGTGAGAGGCTGATGGAGTGGTTGTCTTGGAAACAGAGACTGGCATGGGTTATTATGATGGGAGAAATGAAGGGTGAGGTGGGGGTGAAGGCGGCCCATAATGCAAAGATCTGCAGAAAGACAGGCGTGTGTGTGTGTGTGTGTGTGTGTGTGTGTGTGTGTGTGTGTGTGTGTGTGTGTGTGTGTGTGTGTGTGTGTGTGTGTGTGTGTGTGTTCATGGGACTGATTATAGAGGTTCACCTGTAGATAAGGTTCCATCTCCACCATCAATAATTTACACCATACAAATGAATCAATAATTTACGTCGATACACAGGCATAAAGCTGTTTTTTTTTCCACAGGTATATGTACCTGTATGGTGGAGGATTATGAATAAGAGTAATTTTATTTTGCAGGCAGGACTGTAACAAGCACAGGCAGACTGACAGCTGCCCTCATCCCCCCTCTGCTTCCTGTCTTCCCGTTTTCTCCCCATTTTCCCTCCTGTCGTCTGCCTTCAGTGTGTTCTCAGCCCTGTGGTGATTGTTGCTGACCCCCTTCACTCCCGTCTCTACATCCACCACTCTTCTCCCCCTTTCTTTCCTCCAGTCCCCCCTCCCTTACTGAGAGGAGAAAACAAGTATCCAGGCAACCCCAGCATCGCTTACTGGGAGAGGAGGTAGGGGGGAAGGAGAGAAGAAGAGAGGAGAGGAGAGAAGTGAAAACCGCATTGTGATGAAATGGAGAATACAGATGAGGACCATAGAGAGGTTGAAAAGGAGAAAAATCCCAGACAGTCAGATATTATGACTGAAATAAAAAAAATAAATAAAAAAAACAGGGAAGTTAAAAGGAAGATGACTCAAAGACAAAGAAAGAGCATGTTTGATGAGAGAGGAAAGGGAAAATTGGCCATCTGTATTCAACAGAACAGCATTCTGACAGATAGAAATGCAAAGGGGGATAAAAAGAGAGCGGAACAAGGGAAGGACAAAGGGACCAGATGATATAAGGAATAAATAAAATGCTTCACTTCATGTGATTTTCAGTTTTACAACAGCCAGTCAGTCTGCAGCTTTTAGCTCCCATATCAGAATACATGAGCATGCAGAGCAGAGTCTGAAGAACCACAGAGGAGAGAACATAAGGGAAACCTAGAAGCATCACAAGTGTGTTTGTTATCTGCACTGCAAAACATAACAACACTTTACAACATGTTTTTTTAAACAAACAATCTTCCTTGCATGGAGTTATACATATATATGTATACATGTGTATCATTGCAGTGTATCATAACCATATCTTGTCCTATCCCATCATATAATATCGCATCTCTTATCGTTTCGTATCATTTCCCATCATATGGTAACACAGCGTATGACATCATCACACACTGTATTGTTTTGTATCGTACCATGTTGTTTCATATCACATCAATCAAAGCATTTCATTTTGGACAGTACCGCATTGTATCATATTACAGCATCTCATTACACATCATACAGTATCCACAGGCTGTATAGTAAATACTATCATATATAATATAATCATATAATAAAAATGTAGTCTATGTAACATCAACCGTCTGTTTCTGATGTAGAGTTTTGAAGTGTCGACTGAGGACATATTGGAAATGGGGCAGGCTTTTAGCCTCTTGACTAACAGCTGTATGGTGCCCGTCTGTCAGTCAGCTGAGCTCTGCTTCTGAATGGGCAAACTCGTAGGTTAGTTAGGTTTGTTAGGTTACTCATGTATTAATAACTTTAAAACTGCAGAGTAAGAAATAACTTCACCCCCTGTACAGTGTGTGCCAGAGGTTGCCGCTTGATAGTATCACATCGCATCATATCGAATCATATTGCATCACATAGTATCGTATTGTGTGTTTATTAATGTGTGAATAACATCAAAAGAACACGCAACATAAAAGAGCCCCCTGTTTTCTTTGGGCTGATGGTATAGTTGGGATAGGTCCAGTGTTCTAAAGTAGACAGCCACAGAACAAAATCAACAATACGATCAAAGACAAAATAACTAATATCCTAGAGTTCTGAGGAATGGCCGTTTCCTGGGTTTACTCTCATATTCGGCTTCACGTGTAACAAATTTTAACTTGTGTTTGTAAATCAAAAAAAAAATCAAGCAGAGGCGTCCTGCTGGGAACAGCCTCGCCCTTGCTGCAAACACACTGAGAATTTCTGGAGATGTAGTGCTCATAGTAAACATGTTTAAAAAAAAAGCTTTGAAAAATATACAGCAAATTGGAAATTATGCTAATGTTAGTGTGTCTTCAGGCGTTTAAGGGGTGTTTGCATGGGGGCAAGCTGCACGACAGATAAGCTTCCAGAAAAGAGGGTTTTCCTCGGCTCTCCAAACCCCTCCAGACATAGAGAGAGACGGCAGAGGAGGAGCAGAAGGGGGGAGACAGCAGACATGAAAACACTGCTGCTGTTCTATGTGTGTGTGTGTGTGTGTGTGCTTGTGTTTGTGTGTGTGTGTGTGTGTGTGTGTGTGTGTTTACTTTCATCTTGTTTTTACTCAGCCAAGAAAATAAAGTTTAATTTATTCTTTTTCAGTCGAAATACTAAAAGTGAAGATCTCAGCATGCCAAGTTTGCTGATGATGTGGCGCTCTCTCTGGGATATAAACAGTTCAATACAAACGCAGACAATAAACATACCCTGTCTGCTGACAATTTGATTAAGTAGAGATTTTTCCACATTTGACCCCTGCTGATCCCCTTTTTGCAGCACTCTGCATGAGACTGTGTGCCAGGCCTAATGCATGCCAACATAGACACGATGCAGCTCTTTCGACGGCTGGATGCTGACATTTGATCAGGCTACGGTAGTTCTAAACCTGGTCTAATCCATGACATGTACAACCTCTGTGAAATGGGATGACGGGGTGCCGTGATATATGATGGATGATCTGGGAAGAACACCTGACCTGCGCTCCTCTTTGGAGATGATTGAACAATGGTCTGGCACACTCTCCAGACAAAGGAGGTTATCCAGACCATTGTTTTTGGCGATGTTGAACAAAATGACACCAAATCACGTGCATGTCCGGATTCAATCTGCAATCACACCAAGCAATCAGCAGAGAGCCCTGTGGGGAGCAATCTGGGCCATTTCCAAGCAGCATCTCCCTCAGCCACCTACAGAAAAAAAAGCTTTCCGCAGAGGAGCTGAGCTCATTTTGAACACATAATTGTCCTCCTCTTCCCCTACAGCCTCATTACAGTGCTATCTGATTACAGGGTGGAAAACAAAAGGGAGAGGATGAAAAATACCATCCACCCTCGATGAGGTAGATGCAGGTCTGTTTGTATCCCTGCGTGAGGTTGCTTTGACTTTAAGCAAAGCGGGGGGAAAAAAGTACAACTCTGTAAAACCACAGTTTGTGTTCATTCCAGGTGAAATTGCATGTCACATCCGTTTGGGTTTCACAATGTAAAAGCATAAATTCTCATCCCCGGTGTCAGAGCCACCGGAGCTGGAGCAGAGAAGTGAACCTCGCAGGGCCTAACGCGGCTCACACTCAAGTCAGACCATTTTCTGTGTATGACAGCAGCAAAATGAGACTGTTTCGGCTCAGTTACCACGTCCACGATCGGGTCCCTTGCTCCCAATAAGCAGATTTCATTGGCCTCTATTACAGGGTCAGGCTGCATGTGGCGGTGGCTGTGTGTGTTTGACTAGGCAATAAGCCCAATGTCACTGTCACTTTCATCAGAAGAAACTCTTACTCTGTCTCTTGTCTCAAGGGCAGCATTAGAACAAGGAGGAGAGACGAGGACAGTAAGAAGCAGACTCACCAACAGGGGAACAGCACAAGGTGCTAAACCAATGTCATTTGTGGTATCCAATCAGAAGGTAGCTTTATTTCCGAGCTGCCTGAAGGTTTGTGAATTAGACCTTAAAGTATTCCAAGCAGCTTTTTTTTCTAACCACGTGAAAACATGAATGTAGTCACTGTGATGTCACCCTTTGGTTATGAGAAAGACCCAGGGATGGTGGACACTAGGGACGTCCCACTCAGCTTTTTTGCCCCGATCCCAATTTTGCAGCTAGTTTTGATATTGAAACCCTCTGGATCCAAAACCCACCAGCACGATCAAAATACCATTTATTTTTAAATGACGGGCATTTACGACCCATTAGTCCAATCCATTAACAGAAAAAGACTGGAGGACTCATCGGATTCTCACGTGTCTGAGGGTACCTGAATGTATCACAAGTAAAGTCAGCAACTTGTTTAAACAGAAAGGAAACTCAACATCTCTTGAAGTCTCATGCCTTCTTTGAAAATTTGCAGAAAAACCATTTGCTCTGCAACTGAATGATGGACCCTGTGTTCACGCTTCAAAGATTCACTGATTTTAAATCTGAGGCGGCCCTGAATGCAACTCCCCCGACACAGTGTGAAACTATAAATGTAAACGGACACTAATGCGACTGTCTTGCGTTTTTTCCCTTTTTGTGGAAATGTTTATTTTGCCTCAAACCGGAACTTAAACGGACCTGAATCATCCCAAACTGGAAGTAAAGGAATAAATCCAGTGAACTATGAGGCTCAGCAGAAACACAGACAAACGGCTGTTGTCAAACTGATCATCATGTTTAAATCACCCCACATGCAGTCACGGACCGTGCTGTACAGCTCCATTCAGGCAGGATGAGAAAAGTGTGATTGTTATTCCACATTAGTAACCTTTACTGTTATCAACCTCAGGTGGTTAGACCCACTCAGAGTGCTCGTTATACTGACGCATTAGCGTTCGGCAGCAACTTTTGCTAAATGACGGCTAATGTGAATGATTTGTTGAGACGGTCTAATATTTCCAATCACTGATTAATTTAAAATGCCAAGATCGGCCCGATCCATTACTAGGGATAAGGATCGGAACATCCCTAGAGGACACCATGTTGGAAATGCTGACTCAGCCCAATGTTCAGTGAACCCTGAAACAGGGAGATGTAGAGCTGAAGCACCTCCACCTGTTTGTCAACTCAGCCATGCACTTCATTAAGTAAATTTATAAGAAATCATACCTTTTTTATTATCAACATGACAGAGTTTTTATAAATAACCTGCCCACGTGCAGTTTCAACAACATGGGACCTTTGAAGGTTACCCTGGCTTTTGTGAATCCCACAAGTGGACATTAAAAGAACTGCAGGTTTTTGCATATCTGCATTTGCTTCATTTTTTCAACACTTCTTTGTGACTAACACCGCTGAACGTCCCCAGAAAGTTTGTCAAGTGGTTTTGTGGTCTCCAAGGACACTGAGAGTGTGTGGGTGATGCAAACATTTAAAGTATGCTGGGTGAACTCAGAGACTTCAGGTAGGATAACAAACCACAGCTCTGCTGCTCAAATGAACTCTACTTCACCTGAAAAAAAGAAAAATCCTGTAGTCTCCTTAAGAAACAGCTTGAAGTCTAGGATTTCATATTTCATAAACGTAGCTGAATCTGAGCTGTTTGAAAGTGAGGCAAGACCCTGGAGGACGGGCAACGCAGCTCTGAGCTAATGCAAGAGGAATCATAAAGTATGAGCTGAACTCTTGTACAACAATGTGAACTTGATTTTTCTGTGATTTCCAGCCTCTCTTGTTTTGCATCTGTATAAGAAGAGGTGTGGAGATTAAATTTAAAAGTCGATCTGCATGTTTATGAGCACAGTTTTAAAATGTAGCTGATGCTTTCACTGTATGTGAAGGTTGGGAACAGAGTTGATAAAATGGATCTTTTCAAAGCATTTTTTTTAGTATGACTACAAATGGCCTCTTAAGGCTCAATGTGCTACAGACAGTGCTGAAAGGACTGTGACTTAAGGTGCTTGAGCGCTCTCTGCTGGATACACACTCTAACAACAGCATTTCAAAAATACCCAAAGCACTGTTAGCATAACCATCCCAAAGAGTGTAGAGAAATAACTGCTTCAATGTGAAGTCATATCTTATAATTACTCACAAGGTGCACCAAGAGGTGCAAGACTCCAGCTCCCACTAACAGGAAATGTGAGTTATAAAATTCCCCTCTTCATTTCCCTTTGGAGGTGTCATCGTGTCAGACTGCTGAACATTTATGGCTTGAGGTGTCACCAAAGTGCCATCAGCGATAAGAATGCATCCAGGCAGACTGTAAGTATAATAAACTCAGTCATTGCTTCTCTGCTCTCTAAATATGACAAGCGACGGTGGGAAAGCTCAACCTTTTCATTGTGCAAAATGTGCCACTTAAATAAACGAGCCGCAGTAATATTTCAAGTGCTTTTCTTATTCCATCCCATCCCCTCTGATCATCAGTCCTTGTCCGGCTCCATTAGAGCTGTTTCATATCGGAGAATAACAATATCTCAGTCACCGTGCGGCTCACCGCACCACCGTGGAGCTAATCAATCTACGGCTCGTCTCTCAATAGGTGGACTGATCGGTCGGCATTATTCTCCAGTCAATTACCTCCAGTGAGAGAGACATGAGGGAGAATGACAATGGACGCTGATAAATGCCAGTCAGGGCTCCATTTAGGCAGCCGAGGCGCTCTCCCTAAGCTGGCAGTAAGACAATTGGGTCGTCTGATAGGTATTTATATGAGCTCCCCTCCAACCACCCACTATTATTTATGTAGAGAGGTTACTGCTGGAATGGACTGTTTACCTATGATGTGATAGCCTGCATGGGGCCACAGCAGGGGGCCACAGCCTGGATGATGAATGTGCTTCCATATGCGTGTTTATGCATATATAAATGCATCTGTAATCCTAATCATTTCAAAATAACACTTATCTGTGCCTCTATGAAACATTGAGAGTCCGGAGTAGCAATCAAATGACTGTCAGCAGCCACGGCTTGAATCCAAACCGCCTTATTTAAACCCTCAGTGCACACGAGTGGGTATGTTGTAACAGTACAACAGCTGGCGGAGGTATTTAACACATCATTATGCTGCGTGCACGTGTGCAGGAGTGAAGACGTGGCTTAAAATGGAAGTTGGCATGACAAAATTTAAGGCTTGAGGCAATGACAAACCGCAGACGTGCTGCGCCGCTGTCCTGCAGGATGATGAGAAAAACATTAAAGACAAAGCGGAATACAGAGGGAGGGAAGAGGCAGAGACTGACAGCCGTGGACCAAAAAAAAGACAGATATGTTTATAGAATAGTATGAGTTAAATTAATCAAAACAGGTCCTCTGATATCTGGAATCATATACACCAAATAAAAATAACCATACACTTCATTGATTATACATGCCTGAGACTTTTTGATAAGGCTCGTAAAACTGGGAGCTGGTTTTGATGAAACTGTCTCAGAATGTATCTGAAGAAAAGATGTACAACTTACTGTCTTTGGGAAATGACTTAAACTCAAAAGCAAGACTCATCAATTTTCTCCGTGAATTTTGTCCAAATTCACTGGAAACGCTTTGGGTAGAAGCACAGAAGAAGATTTATAAACTTTGTTTTTGCATTTATTCAAAAACAGGCCTCAAGACTATATTTTTTTCAGTAATTTAAGGCAAATGTAGAAAGAACTTGTGGTGCAACAAGAGCATGTTGAGGTCAAATCTTTAAAAATCAATGGTATCCTGTGTTGAAACACAAACTGTATAAAAAAATTGATGTAGTCTCAGTGATGTCGCTCGTCTCTGAATTGGTTTACTGAAACCTAAAGATCAGAAATGCTGATTTCAACCAACCACAAGCATAGAAATGGAGAGGAACAAATAACCTAACAGTCTGCTAACTGTGCCAGTCTCCTCAAATCTGCAACACCCCTAAATATGAGTGATTATTATCCTTAAATTTGTAAAGTGAAGCAGTTAAAAATTTTACCCCCTGCTCAGTTGTTACCTGGATGTAAGTACGTAATAGGATGAAAGCTAAGCTCAGCAGTTCAATCACATGCTCAATATACTGTATAAAGATAAT
The DNA here is from genome assembly GCA_030710495.1 of Labroides dimidiatus. Lineage (NCBI taxonomy): Eukaryota > Metazoa > Chordata > Actinopteri > Labriformes > Labridae > Labroides > Labroides dimidiatus. The sequence goes on along the minus strand of CM061161.1, from coordinate 19,142,193 downwards.
AATCATTGGTACTGCAGCCCTGACTTTTCCACCTGCAGCCATGTTCTGCTTTTTATCCTCTCTTTTGGACATCCTGAACTGTACCCCCTAGCTTGTGTTGCAACCCTCAAGTGGACACCTCAGGAACTGCATTTTGTTCAGGATACAGTTCGGTTTAAAACTCTGTGAAAGCAGTTGTCTTGTGGGTCTTACTCTGAGACTGAAATCACCCAAACCGAGTTGATATAAAGTGTTTGGCTTAAGAAATGAAACCTGCTTTTCCTTTCAGAGTATAGGAAGTAATGTCTCATGCTTCACTGAAATTCTTTCCGATGAAATAACATTAGTTTTGTCTGTGGAACAAGGCTCCTTTGTTTCTGAATGCACTAATCATTTTCACAGTCACACCTACCTGCACTCAGGTGTCTGCTGTCCTCTAACTCTAATAACAGATGGACAAAGCAGACTAGTTTCATTACACACAAAATTACCTCTTTTGGCAAATGCTTTTCACATAGGTTGGTTATTTCGCGACAGCACCTCGTCTGCACAGTCCTTTAGCTTGCATGAGCCTTCCACTGAGGAGGCTTTGAGAGGCAGGTCTCAGGGCCCTCAGCTGGGCTCATATTGCTGAAGTTAATTAGGCCTGACAAGACGTGCGTGCCTTCAGAGCTGACTTTTTTACCTTCTTTTATGTGCTGTTACTCTTTTCCCCCCTCTCTTTGTTTTCCCATAAAAGACATCATTCAGGGGAACAAATCTCTGGGCACTCCTTCCTCACAATGTGTCGGCTGTCCTCTTAGTACTTCCTGCTTCGTCCCCTGCTACTCTTACATTTCCTCTCCCTCGCCCTCAGACAAGCCCAGCCCTGGGGTGCACACATCCAACATGTTAACCATTTGACCTCCTGACCCACTTAAGCACCTCCTGTGGGCCACTCCAAGGAAATTTGATTAGACAAGTTAAGAAAATACATGAAGTTAGCTGACCACTCTGTTTTGTCTTTCTGTGGCTAAATGGGACTATGTGTGTGTTTGTGTGTGTAACTGGCAGTAAAAAATCCAGAGAGTGTGGATAGAGCTCATTCATGCACCTGGGCCCCATCCAGCCCTGCCCTGCCAAACACCCATGAAGGGCCCTGAGCAGAGCAGCATCATGGGAAGTCTAAATTAAGCATAGAGCCGTGACACGGTCAGGGCACGCTGTCAGGCTTGATGTGTTTGGAGGAGTGAGAGACAAAGACAGACAGCACACAGATGAGGTAAGTGTGCTCTGCAAAGATAATAAACGTAAATTAAAACAGGAGCAAATGGATGAAACCATCAGAGCTCTGTAATTAAACTTACTTAAACAATTAAACCTCCGAGTTTGATTGACTGGAGCTCGACACACCCACACTGCTTCAGTTATTAAAAGAAACACTGCGTGATGGTCAGTGTGGAAACTGTGCAGAGACAACGAGTGGGGAAATCAAATGGTCCTGTTTAAAATCTCATCTGAAAGCTATTTTCACGTTCTGGGGTTAAAACAAAACTAACAGGACAGAAACAGTCACGAAAACCCCGCAGTGACACATTTATAGTTAACTTCAACTTTTACAGGCACTTATTGAAATAGCTCTTTGTCTGACGAAACCTTAAATGTCCAGAGCGTGTGAGACATTTTCTCTTACTGATGGGCATCTTGATTTTTTTATAACATCAAAAAACAATTTTTACAAAGTAAGTGAAGGTACACAAAAGTCCTGGGGACCTTTTTTCAATTGGCAGATGTTTGGGTATTTTTTTTAACCTATATTTCAAAATAGTACAAAGTCAAAACATATTGATATAGTCAATGTTAAATAAACTATTTTCCACCCACTGCTTTTAATATCACTGAAAATTAAAGCATGTGTTAAAGCTCCAGTAGGGAGGGTTTTTTTTTTAACTGGTTATATAACGTGCTGAAGTTGACACAAAAAGAGCAAACCACTACCAAAAACCACTGCTGTAGTTGTTTACAGCTTACATGCAACCTCTCCGTCTCTAACCTCATTACTCATGCAGTGATCTGAGGTCTGAGTGGGGGGATGTTGTGATAAAGATGAGGCTCTGTGCTGATTGACAGCCTGTTGTCTGAGGAGGAGGCTCCATGATGCAGACCACTGACTGTAGGAGACAATGAGCCTTCATTTCCGTCCACTGTGAGACGTGAAGCTTGCTAAGTGCTGACGTGTTTCATGTCGAAGCACCTCTCAAATGGGCGCTTGCTGCAGCAGCTTTTTCTTTGTTCCTCTTTTTTATTTTCTTTTTAATTATCTTTGTCTTTGGAACCTGTTTGTTCATGTGTGTGTCTGGAAATCCTATATTTAACCATGGTTGCATTGTTTACACATGAGATCAGCTGCTAGCCACCAGTAGCATGTTACTGGCTAACTGGTTCTAGGCCCTATGTTCCCTGCAAGCTAGGACGAAGTGCTGGCACTGCGCCGTGAGCCATGATCACATCAACCTGTCCTTCTATCCATCGTTATGGGGAATGTAAGATCTGTCTCCAAGAAAATGAATGAGCTAGCAGTGCTAACCTGGCACCAGAGAGAATACCGGCAGAGTAGCATCATGCTATTCACAGAGACATGGCTAACAGAGCTAACACCAAACATGAACACCACACTGGGAGGATTTCTCCTGTTATGGGCGGACAGGACAAAGGAGAGAGAGACTAAACAGACTGGTTTAAGAAGGTCAGCTCAGTCCTGCACCCTGTGGAGGCTGTGGCTGAAAGGAGAGTTAAGGCCAAGCTGTCGTCTCTGATTGACATTTTTCTCTTGGGTTACATTTGTATTATTCTATTTGTATATTCTTACTGGAATTTTTACTTTTTATGTTTTTTTTTTGCTGCTGTGACTGTAAATTACAGTCTTACATTGTCTCTTATTTCATGTTGCTAACTACAGCATGCACTTGTCTTCAGTCTTTAACGCAGAGGTGGAAAAAAGAAAAGAAAAATTGCACAATCTCCAGAAGAACCCAGGCCAGTATTTTCTAAGTGATCCAGAATCCATGTCTCCCTCTTGTGCATGACTTTATATTGTGACGGCTGTGCTGCTCTTTTGTCTAACTGTGTCTAACCTGCCCTCTCTCCTTCTGTCTTAGAGATACCTGAGTGGACTCATGGCTTGGCCCTGGCAGGGATTAAAAGCCCAGCTCTGCTGCTCGCTCTTTCTCATTTTGATTTACACATCCCAGCCAGCACATGCACTTTTTACGCTTTGTTTGCTTTGCCTGACAACACTTCACACTGCATTATCACACACATCCACAATCCCACCACTGACTAGACTGACTGACACATCCCATTTTTGCAGTTACTTATTAATTTGGTTTGCTTTTTAAAAATAAATATCCAATCTTATGTTTAACCTTAATGCTTATATTGTGTCTTTCCTGTATTTGTAATAGCCCTTGAGCCAGGTCATGACAGTGTGAAAGGAAAAAGATAACAGTTACTGCTCTGTCAACAGAAGGCACCAGAACCAACCAAAAATCGTTTACAGCAGCTTTAAATGAGATTACTTTTTCTTCATGATTTCTGAGGTAATGACAGCAGATGGAAAATGATTAATACCAGTTTGGATGACCAGATTTTATAATTTGTTTCCTCAGAATGAGGCCCTTGTGAAACTATAACAGAATTCAAGGATATGAAATGGATATCTACACAAGCTGAAGGTAATAATGCCAAAAAAAGTGTTATTCCAGACTGTAACACTCCTGAAATTAATTCAATAAATCACAGAAAACTAATGAGAGTGTAAGAAAAGCATATTTCATGACACGTCCAAACAGTTCTGAGTCCGTGGAATAACAGAGGAGCGGGAGGGAGGGAGGCCGCTCCCACACCAGAAAAACTCTCTGGATTTGGAATATGGGGCGTTGATATTTTCTTAAGTAGGCCTCGGGGATGGCTTTTGAAACCGTGCTTGATGTAGGATTTTATTTGGCTTGGAATAAAAGCCCTCCCTCGGGTGCTCCTCCCCCTATAGGCTGGTTAACCCTGCCTGACACACACACACACACACTCTTAAACATGCACACACACAAAACGTTAAGTAGGTTATGATTCATTTTCTTTGTCATCGTCTGCCATAAAACAAAGCCAGTTGGAGAGAATGAGGAGAGCTTTCTAACTTAGGCTGCACACTAAATCATCCATGGCTATTAAACAGAACATGTGTGTACTGAAAATGTAAAACTACACACACACACATACAGAGCTAGTGCTCGCTCATTATATAATCTGAACTCTAACCTGACATTTCCTCTGTATTGTTGTGTTTTTAAAGGACCTGTAAATAACTGTGAGCACAATAAGAGGACGGCACCGGACGGTTAATGAATTCAATTAGTCAACGTCAGGCCGATTAAGAGGTCTGAAAAGAAGCATTGTCACGCTGCAGATAGGAGAGGAGTGTGTAAAGACGAGTGTGTGTGTGTGTGTGTGTTTGTGTGTGTGAGAGCCAGAATCAATGTCTGTATCAGTCAGCCAGGCCAGGCCTCGCACTCTGAGTCTCCTGCTCCATTCATCATCCACCCAGCACCAGCAGACAGCTGACCAGGGAATAAATGTCTGTCTTTTATTTTGTAGGGGACGGGGTGTGTTTTCCTTTGGTCCTGTGTGTGTGTGTGTTTGTGTGTTTGCATAACCAGCATCTCATTATAACTCTTTGTGCCAACACACAACACATCTCAAAGCCTGCACCACTGCCTCTTATCTCACCAGCAGCTCTCTACGCTTTGAAACTGTCAAAGGCCTCATGGATGTTCTCTCAATTAAGAGTAACCTTTATTCTGAAGGATTCACATCCCACAAAAGCTCCTTGTCTGCTTTTACACTATGTAGGACAATAGGAATTGGAGGTGCGGTACTTGTAGCTGTCAGATGCTGGGTTTAAACACTGTGGTTATTTTCTCACAGCGGGACCCAACGGGGAATCGACCTTTTCACGGAGATGTCTGAGCAAACAAAAAAAAAAGAAAAAAAAGAGAGAGAGAAAACAAAACAAAATGCCAAGCTAAACTCAGGGTATTCACACGGCGATCGGCTGACCGCACGGTGCCAAAACAGCGCAAACAAAAGAGCTCCACAGCAGCAGCAGAGCAAAGCTGACGGAGCTCATCAGGAGGGGACGATAAAAAAAAGTGAGCATGTTCAGAGACGCTGAGCTTAGCAGGCACGGTGAATTATTCTCTGTGAAGAGTTTCCTCTGATGAGGAAAACTTTTACACCTCATGAGAGCAAGAGGGAGCGCTACAACCTGACATTAATGCTGAACAGGGTTTGCATGAATATTTCACTGTGACTGACTCCTCTGACACCTCCGCGGAGCGAAAAATGGAAGCAGACTTTGTTAGAGATTCAGAACTAACCGGGGTGTAGTTACAGGGAGATTATACACCTGTTCACTCTGTTCCCCTCCAATGAGGAGGGAAGGTATTCACATGACATTTGTCTGTGATAATTAATGCCAGCCTGACACATTTCAGAAATTTCACGGTTGCCTACAAATTTGTAATATCGGGACAAAATCATGAGAGATTTGCAGGAGTCAAGTTGAGATGTGTTCACATCATTTTGGGAGTTTAAGGTGGTCAAGGAACCCCGTCACGCTGTCTGGTGTTTTTTGAAGATTCAAAATGAAAATGAAACCAAAAAGATGCAGAGAGAAATAAATATTAATGTTAAGAGTTATAAAGAATGTGCAGTCTGTCAGGAAATTAGATCTCTTCGTCCATGAAATTAAAATACACGTGCAAGGGACAATGTGAGCTTGCAGGAGGATTGTAAGAGGTCAAAGGTCAATCCTGACTTAAAAAATATTCATTCAAGCCTCCCTTAGAGGATGTTTTTGCCTTCCTCTGCTGTCCACCTCTCCTCTGACAGACGCTGCAGTTTGCTCCGAGACAGGAAACAAAGTCTGAGATGCTCCCACCGATGGGTCAAGCGTGCACAGGAGAGATGGATCAATTCTCTGTGAGGGGCCGCAGACAGCAGACAGGAAGGATGCACTTGGTCCGGCCTGAGGGCCCCACTGATGCTTCTCTGTGTTTATCTCCAGGATAGGCTTCCCCTTTCAACTCCAACGCATGTACAAACACACACACACACACACGCAGGTATGAGCCCTGATTGCATCTGGCTTGTCATCGTCAGGGGCCGTCTCAGGACCTCAGGGGGGCCCCTGCTGCTCTGATGCAGCAAAGCAGGCGCAGCCCCCCCGCCCTGATCCTCCCGCTGTTCAACCCCTCCTCAGGACAAATTTAATTTGGAGGTGCAGAGGACTGATAAAACCAGGAGACAGCACGAAGGATAGAGGGGGAGGGAGGTAATATGATACCCCCTCCTCCCTCTTTCACCTCCACCCTGCACCACCTCACCCTTCACAGCATCCCCGGACAAAGATGTCTTTTCAACTCAGTGCTATGTATCTGTTATCAGATGGATGAGAGAAGGAGCAACACCGGGCATCTGATCTCAGGTATTTTACCTGTGGAACCCGGAACAACGACCAAGGAGCCCATGCCAGAAAGAAAAAACTGCAGCTCAGAGTCCATCAAAGAGGAGGTCATAAAAGCACTTATGGGTAATATTTTATGAAAGAAGAGCAAGAAAGCACATGTATGAAAAATTATAATGCATAGGAAACATTTGATGTAGACTAGCTGCAAAACCTATAACATTTAATTTAATAGCGGTGGTTGAAATCCATGTTATAGAGGCCTTTATCCTCAGGGCCGTCAGCATCATCATGTTCATGAAAACTCAAAATGATCAGCATGTTTTAAAATTGCATGTTATTTTGTCCCTTTTGGCCCACTGTAGTTCAGCCACCACAGTGTCTTCCTGCTTCCTGCTGCTGCAAAAAAAAGAAAAATAACACCTGTTTGTTTTTGAATTTGATTTTACAATCCTCTTACACAGCTCAGCTGACATGTTAGAATTAATATGCGCTTTGTGTGAAATTGTGAAAGTAAAATATCAACGCTGTGTTACAAGCACCTCTGAGAGAAGCAGCCAATCAGACTGATGAACAGAAGTGGTCGAAGTTATTCAAACATATTCAACATATTTAAGACTGGCGTCAGTTGTTTTGTTGACTTGGCCTTTAAAATACCTGTAAGAAATAATTTAAACATCCACAAAGTCATCACTGTGTTGTGATGCTCCATAAACCATAGAACAGAGCCATCATAAGAAGATTTCAGTCATCTTCCTGATAAAAAGGAACACTGAAAACGACAGACTGGACTCCTCAAGTCTGGACCTCAACCTCATTCAGTAAATTTTGAGTGAGTCTTGTTGGGTGAACTGAACAGATCTATTGAACATTCAAAGAAAAGCCTTTGGCTTGAAATGCAAAAGGTGTGTAAGAGCATTAGCGCTGAAATAAAACAAATATTGGAGGTTAAAAGTAGATAGAACCAGAAGGACTCACTTCATCTGATATCTGTTGTGCTCAGAGCAACCATCTGCATGATTCATGATTATGATTTGGAGGCAAAATAAAGGTCAACGCTTTCAGATCTGTCAGGTGTTCTGCTAATTTTGGCATCTACTTTAATTGGGCCGAATAACAAAAGCTGAGTAGATCAACACGAACGGTTGGCATCCTGTGACCAGACCGGCCAAGACTTGAAGAAGGGGAAAGGAGATCCTGACTGCAGTCTGAAGACATTTCTGATTTTCTTACTACTCACTTTGTTTTCTGCATAAATAATTGTTTTGAATGCAATCTCAAAATAAAAAAGCATGATAAAAAACTGAATGGATCCTTGACTGAAATTTAAATTAAAGGGTAAATGGGGCCTTGGTGTCTACCCATCATGACACGTGAGACTCCACAGATGTTCTCCTCAGTCTACGTTTATTGAATTAGCCCAGAGACCAGGAGGAGCAGTCTGAAGGTGGAGGTTTACACAGGTCAGTGCTCCCCTGCAGCCCTGCAGCCATCAGGCCTCTGAGCCGCCTGCAGCTGGGAGACATGAGCTGAACCTCAACCTGAGACTGACTCTGTGTGAGACAGAGGGGCCAGGATTGTGTAAGTGGTGATGGGGGGGTGACAAAGCAGACGACAGATGGATTTTCTCAAAAAAAGAAAAAGTGTGAAAGAAACAGTACTTTAAACACTTTGTGCACACACTCAGAAAACACTCATGCAAAAACAGACGGTTGGACAGGTGAATGTGTCACCATGTGGCCTTCATTATATGGACAGGTGAGGGTCACTAAAGAAAAACATGTAAACACACATCCAGTCCCCGTCCCTCTTTGAAAGCACCGTAGAAAGTCTGCTCTCCCTCCTGACATCAGTCAGATCATGTTTCCATGCCAGCCCTCCTGGTAAACCAGCCCAAGCTGGTGAACAGGCACCCCCCCCCCCCCCCCACCCCACTATCATAGTCCCCACCGCCCAACTCATCTATTATTAAAGCTGACATAATTGCAAGAGGGCATCACCCACCAATATCAAGACTCCAAATATAAAAAGCCTTTAAATTATTGAGCACTGAGGTGCCCACACCGAGGGGGCACACGGGGAATTTCTCACAGGATGAGATCATGGTCCCTCAGACGCAGGAGGTCAGGGGGCATGTTCGTGTGTTAAATGTGTGTGTGTGTGTGCATACAACATTACAAAACCCCAGCCATCAGTTACGGCACCAGCAGCTATGCTTCAAGTATGAAGATTTAACACAGGAAGCCTCTGCGGTCAAGCGTGCAAAATGAAATAAGAGCAGTAAGTGCTTTCAAAACTAAGCTTGCAGGGGAAGATTTTCCTTCCACGAGATTCGGACAATTATGGATCTCATTAAACCAAAGCATCTGCTAGACACATTCTGCCAATTTGGAGGTTAATTTAAGCTGCAGGTTTTTTTTTTTTTTCTTTGTCTCAACCTTTGCTCCACAGACACCACTTCTGCTCTGCGTTAGTGCTGAAACATTCTCACAGCCACTACATCACCCCAGCATCCACCTGCAGGCTCTGGCCAGTGGGTTGAAGATATTTTCAGATTTCCTTCCAATTTCTTTATGTAAAACATGTCTGCAGGGGGCAAAGCAGTCAGAGCCTGCTCTGAACTCTGACTCCTTTTGCTGCTGAGATAAAACATTTCAAACTTTGGGAAGTACCACTGAATGAAATGAAGTTTTCAACTTTGTTTGAATGAGAAAAAGTGATTGAGTTGTAACATATCATCGTAACATTTGCACTTAGCTGCTGTATTTGATGACTGTACAGAAAAGAATGGTTGAGTATATAAATTACTTCATGGCGGAGGTAAAAAGTCAATAAAAGCTGTGGTAGAAAAAAAAGAAAGAAAGAAAGAAGAAAAGTAAGAAATGAACCCAGTTCATTATCCGATGTGTCTCCAGGGGAGGTGACAGAGCCGTGACCTCTCACACTCCTCAATATGAGTGAATAAATCCTCCATCATTAATCAGGCGGGTGCGTATGTGCGCTGTTTTTTTCTTTAAACAGCAGGGAGGGGTTACACTCATCTGTATTCACGTAAACTTCAGACATCAGCATATACTGTGATTACGGGTCGGGCAAATTGCAAAGCATGATTGATTGTGTCTCATTGTTGGAATAATGTGTGATCTGTGACCGATTGATTATGTCTCGCCGTGCTGAACAGCTCATTTGAATATTAACGACGTGCTACTTGTGTTGCTATGAAATGTCATGAGATTGTTTCTAATTTTGGGACTCAAATGACACGCGAGGGGTAATTTAAGCCTCATCAGTGCTACATAATGACGGCGCAGCCTCGATTGTGAGATGACGCTCAGATTTGGAAATCTCTAGTGTTTCCCACCTGATCCCTGGGCCAGAGAAGCTATTTTACATTTAGATGAACACTTATCCTGTTCTTGGATCTGATCAAGAATTAAAAAGGGACATTCAGAATAAATCTCTGTGATGATGAAAGCCCAACAATACATTCAAAACAGCATACAGAAAATTTTGTGTCAGACTTGAAGACGTTATTTCATGTTGAAATTAAAATTGAGAGTACAACTTCAGTTTAGTCAAAGCAGCATTGAGGCAAAGAGAAAAGTTAATAAGTGTCGTTTTTTTGTGTTTATTATTTGTGAGAGAACTCATGACACCAAACGGTAAAATAATAGGAAACACAAGACTCATACATTTGAGGGCTTGTTGCTGCACAGTGTCAGCGCTGACAGAAATATCAGAGCTCATTTTCCTCCCGTCAGAGGAAGCCATTCACTGCCATTCATTCCTCTATGAAAAATAACTTCCATAGTGTAAGACAATCCATCAAAACAGCTATCAGGCCTGCATTTGGTCTGTTTTGCTTTTATCTCAGTGTGCTGAGTCGAGTATTTTCATATCATTGTGCACATTACGTTAGAGTCAGCTTACAGTCGATCACATAAGACAGCCAGGAAGAGATGGATAGTTGTGTCGTTTTCTTATCTTTTCCATTTGATTCACGTCTGAGGAAACCTTTTAACTTCTGCAGACTGTCCTCAACTGTTTAAGTACATCCAAAGAGCAATAGTTTAAAAAGATTGGGTCTTGGAACCCTTATGAATTTAACATCATTCAGATTATGGACATGTATTTATACAGCAATTTCCTTATCTTTTTGAATACTCAAAGAGCTTTGGTCACATTCACTCACTGATGACAGTCTGTAGCTTATCTAAGTATTAGCCTCTCATAAATACACATTCACTCCATTGAATGTAAAAAAAAAAAAAAAAAAAAAAAAAAAAAAATGGACGTCATCTTGTTCCGTTCAAAGTGAGGTCACCAGAAACTGCTCCCCCTGGTGGCCAGCTGCGGTACAGGTAAAAAACGCTGCCTCTCTATTCATTTCAAATGGGCTGTGGTCAAACTTTAAAAAATTAATACACCACCAAGAAATGTTTCTCTCATCTATACGCTGAGGTGATATTTAGATATTATTAGGCTGCATTGTGTTCAAGACCTCTTTTTTCTGAAAAGTTTCTTTTTCATTAGTTATTAGACGTTAAAAACAGGGTTTTCTGTCATGTCATGACAGCTGCTGTTCTTGTGTAGTTTTTTTCAGGACTAGTAAAATACATCGTGAATGAAAGTTAAAAAGAGATTAAACTTTCAAAAAAACCCAAAAACGTTTAATTTTCACCCAGATTCTCTACTGCGCAGACTCGGCTGCACAGTGGCGGCACCTGGGACAGGAGTATTTTGACTTTAAACCTGTACAGTGGTAAAAAGCGGAGCCAAGCTGTCCATTATACATACAGTCTATGATTCACACACCGCTGACCAACAGCAGGAGCAAAATGGGGTTTAGTGTCCTGCCCAAGGACACAACAGCATGTGACTACAGGATCTTGATCTTTCAATTAAGAGACCACTCTACTACTGAGCCACAGCTACTTTTAGTCTCAGCACAAGACTCAAAACTATACCATCACAAGAATGTTTTGCTGCAGTTCGATGTCCCCAGAGTGATCACTCCAGCTGTTCAGGATGTGCACAAGCAGGTCAAGTCGACCTCGGAAGGTTGAAATCTCCAGTGGGAACAAACACCCTTAAAACAGTTTCAGTTAAACTGCGTGCGTTTTGACATCTTACATTGCGTGACAGAACACATACATTGCAAATTGCTTTGAGAAACTAGATACAGACAGGAACAAAAGTGGTATAACTTCTACTGCAGAGGAAAATTTCATCAGGGATTGTCTCGTGTCATGTGTTTCATTCCAGCAGCTCCATTCACGTTTACACTCTGCAGCAAAGTCAACTTTACCCCATCAGTAGTTACAACTTCAAAACAATACATCCCTCCCTTTTCTTACTCTTGTGCTGCTTTCAGTGACAGTTAAACCACAATGTTATCCAAAAACCTGAGTGATGTGTAAAGTCAGCTGCAGGACCGAGCGTCCAAACTTCAGCTGGATCCTGCATCCACCATCAGGGAAAATCAGCCTCCCTTAGCTAATAATCAGTAATGACCTGCTTTCCGACACGTCTCGAAGCCTCCCCTCATGTCGGCGTGGTGATGAGGACAAAACAGCGGAGCCAGCAGAAAGAAGCTGCGCCTGGGGTGGCCTGGTAATTACTGTTAATTGGTTTAACATGGGGATGGAGGGAAAAGGGATGAGAGAGAGAGAGAGAGGAGTGGAAGGAGGGATGGAGTTCTTCCTCCAAGCTCCCTCTATTGCTCGTTTAATGTGATAGCGTGTGTTATCACAGCTCTCTATCAGTGGCATGAGCTAATGCGGAGGAGTGGAGAGGAGGTTAGATGAGCCGAGCGACAAGTACATAAGCAGTGTGGTAAACACGCAAGAACATACCAACATGAAAAAAAACATATAAATAATGCAGAGGTATGCTTTGGTTCACCAATAACATGAGAAACAAAGCAGGAAAGAGAAGCAGACAGGTGCATACTTTAACAAATACAAACACTCACACAAACAGCTTTAAACACACACACACTGAAATTACACGGCGCCTGAGGGGCTCACACTGATAAGACAGACAGTCTGAGGGCCATTTACATCCATTTGAAACACAATGATCTCCTATCAGTGTCTGTGTGGGCAGAGAGGAGAGGTGTGGAGTATTCCCCATTCATCTCTGAGTTAATACCCCGACCGTAACCTCATAAACAACTTCTACACATCTCTCAAGCACAGAGGCGCTCTGATCTCCCTCTCAGACACAACAAGAACAGCGGATTTTAGTAAAAGATGGAAAAACATTTTAAACGTTCAGCAAAACAAAAAAATGAAGGAATACATGCAGGGGGATGTGATCTAACTATCCCTTTTTTTTCTTCTTCTGTGTTTATATCTTACAGAGCTTAAATTAAAGCTGTGAGGATTAACACTGGAAACAATGAACAATAAAAACTCGGAATTGCAGCTGTTTATTTACGTAGCTATTCACAATTTGTCGGTCTCCTCATATTAAAATGTGATGTGTCTTGAGAACTGTTGTTTTCTGTTGCAGAGGCAGTGAGAATCAACATCAGAGCAATGCAACAAAAATTAACAGCCTGACGTGAGCTTCACAAGCAGGAATTAGACCCAACACTGTTCCCTCCTCGTACACAAACAGCGAACCAAACTGCGCGTGCACCAACAGGTGTGAACAACAATGACAACACCTTCCAACTCCCATCCTCTCCCAGTTTTTTTTTTCTCTCTGTAGGCCTCATTTTCTGTGCGAGGCCAGTGTGAGGGAGAAATCTAAAGATGCCCTGTAGAGTTTTCTTGTAAACAAACACAGTTGTGTTCTGTGTTTCTCGCCCAAACATATTGTGTGCAAGTATCCTTGAGGCTGTAAAAAAATGTGTTGGGTGCTTTTGCTGCTTTGTGAAACTTCTCGTGTTTGTAACACTGACCCTGTTTGCACTTTACACTGAGATAGTTTGTATGGTGTTGTCACATGAACACTGTTAAATGGTGTGTAATGAAATCATGTAGATCAAACTAGTCTATCTGGCTTAGTGTGAGAGGCGGGGTACACCCTGGACTGGTCTCCAGCCAATCACAGGGCTGACACACACAGACAGACAACCTTTCACACTCACACCTATGAGCAGTTTAGAATCACCAGTTAACCTGATGAGCATGTTTTTGGACTGTGGGAGGAAGCTGGAGTACCAGGAGAGAACCCACACATGTACAGGGAGAACATGCAAACTCCACACAGAAAGGCATACCGTGCCCGAACCAGGATTTGAACCGGCGACCTTCTTGCTGTGAAGCAAGAGCACTAACAGCATGAGTAAAATGCAAATGCAAACTAACATGCAATGAGTAAAAACACTCAGGATTATGGTGGCCCTGAAGTACAAACCAATTAATAAACACAACAGCATTAAAAAATAATAATAATGAAATAAAATAATAAATAAATGAATGAATGAATGAAAAAATAGATGCATAAATGAATAAATAAATAAATAAATAAATAAAAGGAATAGGGCCAAAACATAAATTGAATAAATAAAACAAAACAAAATATATTAAATAGTAATAATAAAAAAAATGTTAATTAAAGGCCAAATAAAATAGGTGGGTCTTGAGCCTGCTTTTAAAAACATGAACTGCAGCCCTCAGGTCCTCTGGCAGGTCGTTCCACAGACTATCATTGGGGACTATTAAAAGGCCAGTGGCAGAGAATCTCAGGGTCCATGAGGGTTCATATGATAAAAGCAATTCTGAAAGATAAGAAGGCTCAAGACCCCTAAGACATTTAGAATGTTGCTATTTCTCTATCAGAAATGTTTGGGTCCAGTAACTCCTCAGGCTGCTCTCACACCATCATTCTTACTCACTCTGAGACCAGCTTGAGACAGACACTAATGTTTTTACCACAGAGTCAACAGGCAGAGGAGGGATGTGACTATTTTCTGTGGACTAATTCAATGTGATGTGTGTTTGATTAGGTTATGACTTTTTTTGCTATTACTCATTTATTGCCATTTTTTGTTAGGTTTAGGACAGATCAGAAACAATTATTTCACACAGCTGGGTAACAGGAGACTCATTTTCACTTTCTTTCATGTATATGTAGCTCTTTCACACAAATATTGCCTAGAAATCAAGAAAAGCACCTGTTCACATGTTGATCTATAAACTACAGCTGTCCAGCCAGCTGCAGTTCAGATTGTACAGTTACCATGTAAGGAGACTTGAAAAAGACACATGGCAATGTTAGCATTTAACAAGTGCTGTTATGTTTTGGAAGTTTGTTTGAACCCGCGCTTCTGTTTCACTCGTGACTGGAGAGAGTTTTGACCGATGTCCAGCAGAGCACACGCCCACCAGAGGCCTATTTGAGAGTACATCACGTTGTGAGCCCAGCCACCTCTGACACGCCATGAAGACAGGTCTCCTCTACTTAGTTTTATGACTACTCCAATACACGCAATCAGCCGTAAAATTCCCCCTCTCACAAAAGAGCCCTCCAATAAGCTTCTTGTGGAGGGCAATAAAACCCAGCCGCCCCCGGGCAGAAAGCAACTGCTTCTCCTCAAGTCGATTTATATCCCAGCCTTCCTTGCCGGGTGAGGAGGAAAAAGCAGCAATGTTTCTGTTTTGGGAGAATGGAGTCATCTGGAGAATTGAGGGCCATCGTGGAATCAGCTGCTGTAAAACATGATGGCAGGCTGATCGGTAAATAGGCCTCCTGTCAGAGCCGTGGCCATAAAACAGCAGCAAGTGCACCGAGTTTGGTGAAGGGTGGAAAGTGTATACTGAGGTACATTTCACATGCTGTATTCATTTCTAAGTATATCAAAAGACATGAGTTAACATAAATGTAGGCAGAGACAGTAGATGCTGAACGAATGACGGGCCATCTGCTAATGCAAGTGTGAAGGTGAGCTACTGAGGCATGGCATCATAAAGAGCAGAGGCAAAGAGATAACACACTGACAGCCGAGGCCATAACATCACCAACATCATACCAAGCCCCATTGGCTTTAAGGGTCATAGATACATCAAGGAGCAAGTCCCAAACGTCAATCCAGCATCAGTCTAGTACAAGGAGTGTTTCACTGTTTGATGAATGACCAACAAAAGCTGACCACAAGACTGAGAAAGCTGATTTTATGAACTCTTAGTCTTTATTGTCGAGGGATGGGGATTAAAACCCAGCTCCAACCAGGTAGATCTAACCGTGAGGGCTCAATCATAAATCAACTACCTAATGACGTCTTTAAAGGACGTAAGGTCGGAGGAAGGCTGGTGGTCGGATGGCTGACCATGTGAAGAGGTCTCAAGTTTGGCGATAAGTTACCAAATCAATGCAAAGAAATGTAATTAATGATGCAAATAATTGTTTTCAAGGGGCGCAAGCAATTTTCATGACCATCCACATCAGTACACTGAAACCAAAATGCACCTCCCACAGCTTCAGGTCGACAAAGAAAAGATGAACTCTGATGTTAAGATCTGTGCAGAAACATCCAGATGAAGGCTTATAAGGTATCCAGGCGACCTAAGGTTAGCTTATAGCAAGTTCAACAGGGGTAGCTAAATGACTTTCAGGCAAAGATTCAGGTTAAGGTGAGAAACTTTATTAATTTATTTTGAATGGAAGATAAATTTTGTTTTCCCACCATAAAAAAGACTTTATAAGTGGAATTACAACGTATTTAACTTTGAAAAATGAGCTACAATCAGTAACAAAATAAATAAAACTAGACAATTTCCACGGAAATCGTGAGAGGGGCTCGGGACGCATGCCGGCTGGCATACTAAATATACTTCCTGATATACTTTGTAATGTGTCCTCTCTCTAATTGTCCCTTAATCACAATGATAAACGCACACATGTACACATAGGCGGTCTACGCTTTCCTTTAACTGAGTCACGTCCTGTGGTGGTGTACTATCAGCCCGAAGTGCAATAATTGATTGATTGGTTATTGATTTTAGCATTTTGACACAAATCAGATTTCAAGCAAGAATATAGCTCATTTTTAAAAATTTGAAGGGCTTTTATTTTGAAATGCTACATCAGAATGAGCTGATATTAAATGAGTGACATCCTGGGGTGGTGTACTATCAGTCGGACGTGGAATAATTGATTGATTATTGGTTTTAGCCTTTTTATGCTAATCTGAAATCAGGCAAGACTGTAGCTCAGTATCTGGAATTTAAAGGGCTTTTATTTTGAAATGCTACATCAGAATTGGTTGAAATTAACTGAGTCGCATCCTGAGGTAGACCTCTACCAGCCTGAATTGGAATCACTGATTGATTATTTATTTAAGACTTTTCATGCTAATCTGAATTCAGGCAAGACTTTTGCTCAGTTTCAAGAATTTGAAAGGCTTTTATTTTGAAATGTTAAATCAGAATCAGCTGATATTGATTGAGTGACATCCTGGCGTGGTGTACTATCAGCCTGAAGTGGAATCATTGATTGATTTTTGGTTTTAGCCTTTTTACACAAATCAGACTTCAGGCAAGAACATACCTCAGTTTTAAGAATTTGAAGAGCTTTTATTTTGAAATGCTACATCAGAATTGGTTGAAATTAACTGGGTCACATCCTGAGGTAGACCTCTATCAGCCTGAATTGGAATCACTGATTGATTATTTATGTAAGTCTTTCATGCTAATCTGAATTCAGGCAAGACTTTTGCTCAGTTTCAAGAATTTGAAAGGCTTTTATTTTGAAATGTTACATCAGAATCAGCTGATATTGAATGAGTGACATCCTGGGATGGTTCACTATCAGCCTGATGTGAAATCATTGATTGATTATTGATTTTAGGCTTTTCACACAAATCAGACTTTAGGCAAGAACATAGCTCAGTTTTGAGAATTTGAGGAGCTTTTATTTTGAAATGCTAGATCAGAATTTGTTGATATTGACTGGGTGATTCCCTGAGGTGGTGTACTATCAGCCTGTGGTGGAATCATTGATTGAATATTTATTCAAGCCTTTTTATCCTAATCTGAAATCAGACTATAGCTCAGTTTCTGGAATTTAATGGGCTTTTATTTTGAAATGCTACATCAGTCTTGGTTCAAATTCATTTCTTCACATCCTGAGGTGATGTACTATCTTCCTGAAGTGGAATCATTGATCGATTATTGGTTTTAGCCTTTTTACACAAATCAGAGTTCAGGCAATAATACACCTCAGTTTTAAGAATTTGAAGAGCTTTTATTTTGAAATGCTACACCTGAAACAGCTGATATTAAATGAATGACATCCTGGCGTGGTGTACTATCAGCCTGAAGTGGAATCATTGATTGATTATTGATTTGAGCCTTTTTACACAAATCAGATTTCAAGCAAGAATATAGCTCATTTTTAATAATTTGAAAGGCTTTTATTTTGAAATGCTACATCAGCATTGGTTGAAATTAACTGAATTGCATCCTGAGGTGGTGTACTATTAGCCTGAAGTGGAATCATTGATTGATTATTGGTTTTAGCCTTTTCATGCTAATCGGAAATAAGGCAAGATTATAGCTCAGATTCTGGAATTTAAAGGGCTTTTATTTTGAAATGCTACATAAGAATAAGCTGATATTGAGTATGTCTTTAAATTTCAACCAGGATTTAGAGTAGATTATCTCTGTATTATTCGGGTCAAAAATTTGCCCACGCGGCCGAGTTGAAAATGAGTGATCCTATTCTGAAAAACCCCAGAGATTCAAAATGGAGTTTTAAGTGAAAAAACTCAAAACTTTGTGTTGCTTTACCTTTGTTTTCTCAAAAACTGTTGAAGATAGCAGAATGCCCCTAGCAACTTAAGCTATGGACAGATGTGTCAACATTTTGAAGCAAGAATGACGTCTCTAGCTGAAAGTATGGCGAGGCAGGAGCAGTGTGAAAAAGTGTATTTTTTTGGTGTTCTCGGGAAGCCTCCCTATTCATTGTCTATAGGACTTTTTCGTCGGTTTTTCTGGGGGGTTTTTCGGCCAAAAAACACTGAAATTCTTAGAAAAGTCATAGCACGCCATTCTGGACCGAGCCGCACGTTTTGATATATAATTTGTTGGGGTTTTCTTAAAGCTCTGGGAGGAGAAGCGGTCCAAAGTTTTGTCCTTATGAGTCATCTTTCATGTAGAGCTGCATGGTTTCCATGACGATTTAACTGAGAGCAGCTGTGGAGATCAAGGGACACCTCTTTGTGACAGCTGTTCTCTGCCGTTTTTTGGGATGAGGCATGTGTCCGAACAAATGCTCGCTGTGGCCAAACCGTTATAGCTATCAGAAAAACGAGCGCACCGTGAAACTCCAGAGTTTCGGAGGAATCCGTCAATGTCAAGTTTATATTTGTAGGGTCAAGAATTTGCCCTCACGGCCGAGTTGAAAATGAGTGACCCTTTTCTGAAAAACCCGAGAGATTTAAAGTGGAAGTAAATACAGAGGGGTGGTCAGGTTTGGCTGACAGTTGGCCCTTTCCTGACTAAGAGCTCCATCCTTTGACTTCAAAGGCTGCTTTGACAGAAGCGCAACGGACATACCTACGTTTTGATGTAATTTTTATGACCGTGGAGTGAAATTTGTGGTCCCACGAGACATTTGTTTGGGAAATTCCTTGTGTGTCATGAGCTGCATCTCCCACTCTAACTGATGATGTCACGCACTGTGAGAGCTGAGTTTTGGTGAAAAAACTCAAAACTTTGTGTTGCTTTACCTTTGTTTTCTCAAAAACTATTAAAGACAGCAGAATGCGCCTTGAAACTTAAGCCGTGGACAGATGTGTCAACGTTTTGAAGCAAGAATGACGTCTCTAGGTGAAAGTATGGCGAGGCAGGACCCGTGTGAAAAAGTGTGTTTTTTTGGTGTTCTCGGGGAGCCTTCCCATTCATTCTTAATGGGACTGTTTCGTCGGTTTTTCGGGGTTTTTTCGGCCAAAAATTGCCGAAATTCTTAGAAAAGTCATAGCACACCATTCTGGACCGAGCCGCACGTTTTGATATATAATTTGTTGGGGTTTTCTCAAAGCTCTGGGAGGAGAAGCGGTCCAAAATTTTGTCCGGAAGATGAAAAAGAAAAAGAAAAAGAAAAAAGATGCGAACGGAAGAACAATAGTGGCTCGTGGCTTCGCCACGAGCCACTCTCCCCCATAGCTTTGCTATGGGGGAGAGTGGCTCATGCGAAGCCCGAGCCCCTAACTACTGATATCAAGATTTCTCACAGATGATATTGATATAATATGATGATTAACTTCTAACTTAAAAACATGTCCCATCTTTACTGCTGGACGTTTATGGCAAAATAACAGTCACAGTTATTTTGATTGATATTGAAATTACTATAAATAAACACAATTTTTTTTTTTTATTTTAAAACTTTAGTATTTACTGCATGCAAAATAACACAGCCAAAAACACAACCCAAAATTAGACTTTAAAGCTTTTCAAAAAATATTTTTCAGAAACGACTAAAAGTTTTCAATTCCTTTAATTAAATGTTTTTATGTTTGTGAAAAGCCAAAATCAAAATCACAAACATAATTCAATTAATTGTTCAGCCCTAGTTAATAGTCCCTGTATGTCTTTCTGTCAGTAGCATCTTATAAACAGCAACAAAAGTTCTGCCATCATAAATTCTTTCTAATGACACATGAATCCTGCAACAGTGTCATATAAACAAACCCCACAGTTATTTTGTAGTTTCATTTTTGGTATACTGGATAAATGCACAGCTCCAGTAAAGGGCCCTGGTATAGAGAGCCCTTTATTGATGTCATCGCTCTCGTTGCTCTTGTCAGCAGATTGATAACGAGTCCTGACATGGTTTAGCATGTCACCCCCTCATGTCTCCTCCATTTTTTCATATCCCCCAAAAGTGACATTTAATAAAGCAAAGTTTGAACTGTTCTCAAACATCACTTCTTACTCCAACATGCTAAAGTAGGCAATAAATATTTCCCCAAGTATTAAGGAAACTAATGTACAGAAAAGCGAGGTGGGGATGCAAGGGTCACAAAGGTGTCAGCTTAAACACTTTACACATTTGGTTTGAGTATAAACTCTGCCTCTCTATAGTGTGACTACAGATCATGAAGCTATTCGGTGTCACGTTGGATTTATACGACTCCCTTAATCAGAAAAGCTCTAAAAAGTACAAACACAGAGGCGATTTTGAAATGTTCCATGTCTTAAAGACACTCAGTCTTAGTCAGGGGTGTCTGAGTGATGCTAAGGTACATCACAACTTAGTGTCAAACAGAGCAACATGACTGCACATAACCCTGACTGACACTGTGTAGGTGCTTTCCAGCATAAATCCTGCTCTAAAGAGTCTTTAAACTCATCTTCCCCGTGCGTCTTTTTCTTTTTCACAAAGTTCAACACTCTAGAGTCTTCAGCTTCAGCTTCTTAACAGGTTCCTCCCGAAGTCCTCCACCCAGTTTCCCGTCTATTGACATTTCTCCCTCTCCTCATCTCTAAACCTCAGCAGCACAATGCAGGTTTTAGTTCAGATGAGAGACAGTGCTGATGGCTGCTCAAGTTCATCAACAGAGGGTGTAAGCCTGAAAGCTAACCAGCGCTGGGCCATTAGGCTCTCCATGCGTATAAGCTCTCAGAGCTGTGTAGTATCGGCGATGAGCGATGCTTCAAAGATGTGCACGGTGGGAGCGGAGAGAAGAAGGCTTAGGGCTTTAAAGTGCTGTAGTTGTGGGGAAGTTTTCTGAAGTATAGGGAGAGGAGATTTCCAGAGGGAGGGAGGGAGGGAGGGAGTCTTACAGTAGAAGGGATGAGCTGAAGGACTAATGTGTAAACCAGCTGTGTGACTGATGGGGGTGATTGTGCTTCCATCCATGTCTTCTGAACTTGTATGAACAGGATTCTCTTCTGGAGGAGAGCAGGCCTCTGAGGACCATTGAATCAGTCAGGGAGAAACTGACGAAAACAAAAACTCTCTGAAAATGCACACACACTCTTCGGATGATCACACGCAACCTCGGTGAGAAATCAGATTTATGTGCACACTCATAAAAACAGTTAAGGTGAGCTTTGTGGGTGTGTTTGCCCCCCCTCCCCTCCCTGCTGTTTGATTTTGAAGTGTGGCTGCTGCAAAGCAAATCACACACTGTACAACCTGTATGTGCCCGTAGAGACCAGGCCTAATGTAAAGCATAACAGCAGCACCACCGATAGACAAAAGGAATCCATTTGGAGCCATTTCACGCATGATGTAAGGTAACGAGCTGAGGAGGAGGAGGAGGAGGAGGACAGAGGATAATAAATGGGACATTCTCCCCCTGTCTGTCTGTTTCTTCCCACTCTTTCCACATCAAGGTGTCGACAGGAGAGAGGAAGAGCTGAGGCTGGTTTCTGCTTCACGCCTGTTACGCTGCTGGTGATGAAAGGCTGCGTAAGAACTACAGCACTTTAGGAACTCTCTGAGCAAATTTAGCTTTCCACATCCCCAACAAGTGACTTCAAGTTTGCGGCTTTGCGGTTGCAATATTTTTATCTTTGCAATTTCGGTGGAAAGCGTAACAGTGGGAAGCATGAAAAGAGGATGGAGCAGAGTCACTCCTGCTGTGATGAGAAGTCCCTGAACTTTTTCTGGCTTCTGTATGAACATCTTCAAAGCAGGAGGTTCTCACGATATGGCCCGGTGCTGCTGAATAGACCACTTCTTTCACCTGCCTCTGAATACACAGGCATGCTTCAGCTCGGCGGTAATGCGATATTCCTGATATGTGGAGAAGCACAAGGCACAGAATGTGCATCCAGTGAGTTATTTGAGTGTCCTTGAGTACAAAAACCTTAACTTGTGTGATAAAAACTTCAGCCAAATGCTTGAAATAGTCATAAAAAGTAGTTGTGTGTTTACTGCAAAGATGTCCTCAGCTAAATGGATACAACTCCTTACATAATACCAATGTTTCCTTAAATATGGGGGATTTTTTTAAGTTAATTCTGTAAGTGGCTTGGCAACATGTAGTACAAGGTTTCCTGCTTTCATTGGAATCTGACCCCGATCGCTCCACAGACAACATGGTCCCAACAGTGGCACCACAGTGCCCCCTGCTGGAGCTACATGACGGTACACTCTAAAGGGAGCCATAAGTCATGAGTGCACTTCATGCTCTCATATCTGCCAGTGGATCATTGTGACACCCCCGAGAGGTGATTATACTTCATGTGATGTATGCCATCATTGACGTGCTGCTGCCACAGCTGAGTGAGTCAGAGTGGAGGAGGTGTTGTTTGGTATAGATCAAGAAAGCCCATGTGTCCTGTCAGTGAAACAGACTGTTGTAGAGGTCCCTGTATAAGCTAGACCATCACATTAAAAAAAACAAGCTTCAAGCTTTAATTTGACCTTTCCACCCTTTTCTATACATATGGAAGAAGGTCCTAAACATGAAAGTGAAAGGTTAAAGATCTAAAGAGCAGGATCACATTTACGCTAGCTGAAAGAAGCTCATCAAAGATGTGCAGGTTGGTGTTTGTATAAGTGAAGATTTATTAAAAAAAAATTAAATTCTGCATTTTTCATAGGTAAATATTAAACTTTTGCACATTTTTAAAAAGCATAAGCAGAAAGAATATTGAAATCTTTGTTTAACTGTGTCTATACTGTTGTACGACTTTTATATGATGCCTTTCAACCCAGCTGTCTTAGGTTGAGAGGCGGGGTACACCCTGGACTTGTCTCCAGTCAATCACAGGGCTGATACACAGAGACAGACAACCTTTCACACTCACACCTACAGGCAATTTAGAATCACCAATTGACCTGATGAGCATGTTTTTGGAATTGACCTGATGAGCATGTTTTTGGAATTGACCTGATGAGCATGTTTTTGGACTGTGGGAGGAAGCCAGAGTACCAGGAGTAGACCCACACATGTACAGGGAGAACATGCAAACTCCACACAGAAAGGCACACCGTGCCAGAACCAGGATTTGAACCTACGATCTTTTTGCTGTGAAGCAACAGCACTAACAGCTGCGCTACCGTGTAGCCTATAAGCAACATAGTGACCATAAAAATGATGTAACCTCTGACCTGAAGACCAAAGCTTGGTTTAAACATCAGCGTCGACTCTACGCTGGAGTGGCCGACACAGTGGCAAACACTGGTAATATACAGTGAAGCCAGTTGGGAACTGTATGGTTTTTATAATACCAGAAATTTTGTAAGAGAGAGGAATAAGTGATGCCACCAAATGGACCAATGAAAAGTGTTGTAGTCCGTGTTGTTTCAGTCCCAGGCTTCAGCATCGGAACAAGGCTATGCAGACCCAAGTACAAACCACGGCCAATTCCGTTGTGCAAAGTGTCGTCCATTTCATTGATTGACCACTTATGGCCTGGTACAGGAAACAGTCCAGCTACCAATATCTTTCTTCATTACAGTTTTTTTTGTTCCCTGAAATAAAACTTTTGTTTTGAGGTATTAAGGCCATGAGCTTCATGTTCATTTCCAAAACAGCAACGCCATGGCTCAGGAACTTCTCTTTAGACAACAATGGACAACACTAATCTGGGCACATAATAATAATAATAATAATAATAATAATAATAATAATAATAATAATAATAATAATAATAATAATAATAATAATAATAATAATAATAATAATTTTATTTGTGGACGTCCTTCATGTCACTCAAGGTCACCTTACACAGCAAAGTATTAGCTAATATGCTGACATGCTCTTGGGTTACACACTGCCTTTAAAGTTATCCTCACAGTACATTATGTTTTGCTTTGCAGAAGTATCTGTCTTGTCTATGTTGTCTGTATTATTCAGAGACAAAACACTCCAGTATGTTGCAGAGAATAAGTTTTATTTTCCACATCGTATCATCTCTTCTCTGGTGTATCCAGGGACTTTAGTACCCAGACTCTGTAGATCACATGTAAACATAAGGGAGCCACACGGACAATAACAACAGTAAACCCCCTGCTTACAAACTCCTCCACACCACATTTTCAATACCAAACACACTACAGCATGACTGTACAACATTTGTACAAAAAGCATTTCAATCTTTCATCTGAAGTTTCTCGCTCACTCTGGCAGCCATGAGATACTGACTGTGAGTTTGTTTCACTCGGTATAAACATAAAGCCGCCCCGCTGAGAGCAGCCTCATTCAAATGGATGAGGCGTCACACGTGTTAGACCAGAGAGAGAGAGACGCTGCCACAGTCTGAAGGCTGAGATTACACTGCATGTAAACAACACTCATTTGAATTCCACGGTAAACACAGCTGCTGAGGTCTTCATGGAGACCAGCAGCTAACCTGAACTGGACTGAAGGGTTCTGACAAGATGAGGTGATTCTTTCTGCTTCGCACAGAGTCGAGACAAAGACAAGGAGACGCAGCCTTGCTGAGCGCTGTTTAGAAGTGAGAGAAGTGTGCTCACAGAATTTAAAAGATTTGTATAAGGAATATTTCATTAAATAAACAAAGTTTGGACACAAAACTTTGCTTTGATATCAATACAGGTGCTGTATAAGACCACAGAGGGACATAAAGGGACTGTGAGGACTTTCTGATCTAAAAAACGTCTCACTTCTAAATATCTGCCTGATCCTAATCCACAACATAAATGAGATTATCAGCACCAATATAGGTTATTCTTAAATGCTATTTCTTAGTTTCCTGACTGGGTCGGACAGGACTGGATTGGTTTATGACACGGGTTCTCCATGAAAACACCACACCAGCTGACAAAGTTTAGTAGTGAGAAGAGAGATCTGTGTGTTTCTCTGCTGAGAACTATTTCTAGATTAGATGACTTTTTAAGTGATGGTGGAAACTGGAGCCTAACTGTCAGACAGAAAAAGGACAGCAGAGAAGAAGAAAGCTAAACAAGAGAGTGATAGCATGAGCTAAAGGCTAAACCACAGGCTATACTGTTAGTGATAATGTTTATTCCAACCCACATGCAGCAGTTATTCTGCAGTGATCTGATCAAACTTGAGAGTCTGTCAATGAAATGAAGAGTGGAGTTATGTTAGCTCTGATTGGTGGACGAGCAGGATTCGCTAATGTTACACGCTAGCCTACAGATGCATCTCAGGGCACAGGGGTTTGTGAGTAGCACTAAAATATAGCCGGCTACTAAACTTCAGAACAAACAGAGAAAGTTTGCTTGTTGTCACGTTTCAAACAACAGCGCTGTGTCACTGTCGTAGAAAAGGCGTACGAATGTTACATTTTGTGTTGTGTTGGTGTGGGAGGGGCATTGCTCGGTGTGATTGGGGGTTGTCTTGCTGTGGTGTTTAGTATAAAGTAGAGACGGATGACTGAGGAACTAACGTCACTTTTGCCAGTCATTTGCTCATATTTTCAGACCAGAGATTGCTGCTTGGTTGTAACTGGTAAAAAAAAATATCTTAAACAAAGAAAAGTGGTTTAAAAAAGACGATCTGATCTCCATTCATTTCCAAAACAAATACACCTTGTTAAGAGTCATATCATTATGACAGTGTGCGCGTGATTCCAGCCAAAAGGTGTCGGTGCAATCCACTTAGGACAGTCCTCACAGTCCCTTTAAATAAATCACTCAAGAAACCTTCATTTTACCAACAGAGAGACATTCACACACCAAGAAGGAAACACACATACACACACGCTACAGAACAGACGTGTGCCACAGTGTGCCCTAACTTACTGTATAAAAGATGTTTAAGACATAGCAATGCGATTTAAAGATGTGGCTAATAACACATTTGATATTGTCACAAAACGATGCAAGAGCAGTGTGAGAGAGCAGAGGGTCATGGCAGCAGAGGACTACACCATCATCACCGTCACACCAAAGGAGCAGGACTCTGAGGAGCAGGACTCAGCCGGTGGACTTGGGGGAAAATAAAAAATGAAGATCCAAAAAAGCCCAAAGACTCTGTAATCCTCCCTCTGTGGAGTCATTTATTTTTTTTTACATCTAATTTAACAAGTCCCACATTTCTGGCATTGAAATGAAGTTATCTCCACCTGATTCTTTTGAAACACAACCACCTGTTCATGTGCCAGAAACATGCCCAAAGCAACAAGAAAATGAGAGCAACACAACACTCCCCAGTTTGATGATTTGCATTGAAAACAAGTTAAAGCTGTCACAGTTTGCTTTTGTTTTCAAAAAAAAAAATTAATGAGCTATATTAAAAATGTGTGAGGCTGTTCAAGAAGACAAAGAAAAAATAAAGCTGTTTAGATCGATAACAAAGCAGACGTATCCTTAGGTTATTCACACAAACTAAGGTGTCACTCATGAAGTCCTGTGGGGTGGAACAATGATTGTGAAAATTTGCACCTTGAGAAATGAAGTTAAACCTGATACCTCTAAATTTACTTTCAGTTCATTATGACTCACTTACACAGGAGTATGAAGCAGTTTGATCCCAAATAAACTGATTTAGTTACAATAATCAGGGAAAATGGTGCCAGATTATTACACTATGATAAAACACTACACAACCGTTTCTTTTTGGTATGTACATGCAAAAAAATGGCTCTTTAATTTCAATCTAAACAGAATATTATCAAACCAGGTATGCTCTAAACCAGGTTTGGCCTTTATGGTGCAGACTGATGATAATCTACTAAATAAACTGTTTGTTTTTTAAATGAAGAAACGTTATAGTCCCCATCATTCTCTTCCTAAATGCAACAGTTCTGCTCATGTGAATCTTTTAGTATTCACTTCGCATTTCTGCTTCCTCCTAAATAAAATGTTCATCTGAAATCTTGCTCTGTATTCCTTCCCTGCAGCAAAACTCATTCTCAGCGCCACACGACAGAACATAAACACGGGCCTGAAATGTCATCGTGATTTCTTTGTTAAACTCCAACCAGGGCAGGTTCTCCTAATTCCGTGTTAACAGGTGCTGCAGCAAGGAAGAACTCCCATTGCGGCAACTCCGGTCTCAGGTGTCACACCTGTGCTAACAAGACTGCTAATTGGAGCGTGGAAATATCAGAGCGCACACACAGACACACACATAGATGCTGTGCACAATGCCCAGACTCATCCGGTAGTTCCTGGTTTCACCTGGGGACTTTTTAGCGATTGGAACAAGTATCTTGAGTTTTAACTAAACACTGTCTGACTTCTACCAAAGTATTTGTGGAGACAGGTAGAGATAAAAAAAAAAAACAGAGCTGGAGAGAAACAACAAGTGATCAGGGTTTCTTTTTTTGTTGTTGTTGTTTTTGGGTTTTTTTTCTGCGAAGGCTTGCTAACATTTTCAGCCTCTTTCTTTTTATCCAGCCCCTCTCCTCCTCATTATAAGCAGGCAGGAAGCATGCTAAATAAAATATGATCATGGTGCTGAAAAAGAAAACTGGTTTCAGAAAATATATGCCAGCCTCTAAAGTTTTTAGGATCAAAAACGCCGCACAGGAAATACTTCGAACTCTGTATGTCACATATTACTTTGGTCACGGGCAGATCTGTTCCACATGGGGATGTGTTGTTACTCAAAGAATGCATCCCATCTGCACACCTCCACAAAGGAAGAAAGGCGCGAGGAGCTCAGAAAACACAACAGCAGAACAGGATGTGAGGGTGTTCAGATGCTTTTGGTTGTTGTGGATGTTCAAAGAGCCAGATTTGAATGCAAGTAGGTGGCACATCTGTCGAGCTTTTTTATTTATTCATTTATTTATTTATTTATTTCTGTCATGAATTATTAACAACCTGTCATTGCTTTCAGCTTCAGTCATCATTATTTCACTCATGAATAGAAAATGATGCCAAACCTGTGCCTCATGTCTTTCAGTTTTGCCCCCTCAGTTTGTGGTTTTGAAACATCTTAATGGCAAAAAATCAGCAATGGGGCTGGGTATCGAACTTTGGTTCTTGTATGGCACCGACTGAAATGCTTCGGTAGTACCAAGTATCGAATATGCCTCGGTTTTCGGGGCGAAGTTTCTGTACCGAAAGAGTTAATCACGTGACCAAGATCTGATAATGGCACCAGTGATTCACTGTAACATTACATGTTAACGTTGCGGCTTGCAGGACAGTGTTGTGACTCTGTCGCTGTATTTAGTGACTTTCAGACGCCTCTAGCGACTTATTTTCTAAAGCGACCACTCCAGCAACTTTTCTGAAGTTTGGGGACGGATTGAAAGCACGTATTGATCTTCAACTGCTGCTTCTCTGGCAGCGGGTGCTGAGCCCCTCCCCTCTCCAAAACACAGACTCCTCCGCCTTTGTTGCCACGGTATAAAAATTGGTATAAAAAAAAGTATCGTCCAGGAACCGGTATCGAAATGAAGGTATCGGTATCGGTACAGGAATCAAAAATTTTGATTGATACTCAGCCCTAACCAGCATCAGATAGTGTGTGTTCATAGTTTAATGAATATTTAGAAAAAAAAAAATCATGTTTTCTGTGAGTTATGATAAACTACATCCAAACTGCAGTTCCTCAAACGACAATATGAAGCTTTGAAAGTGAGTCACCAATTGGAAGTCGCTCATCCTGAACTCCACGGTATTAATTTTAATGATGAATTATTAGCAGCATAGTTTTCTGTCATTCAGAGCTGGACAACAGATCCAGCTGCAAATTCAGCCACTGAACTCACCCTCTTGCTCCTGGTTGTGTTTAGAAAAATTCATGCAATGCAACACAAATAATGTGTGGTGCTGTGCGGTTTATAAGGAATAACGTATGCTGAGCTAAGCATCAAAGTCCTGCTCACCCTGTCAGGGTTCAACTAGAAACACCTGCTCACTATACAATGTCAAACTCATTGAACAGTTACCTGCTCCATCAATCATCTAACACCAAATAGTGATTTTGATGTGTTTTTTTGTATCTTAAAAGTTGATATTTTCTTCTAATTGAAATAGTGCCGACTCATCATTTTGATTCATGGTACCCGTTAACTCTGCAGCCTCCTAAAAAATGAGCTGACTTTGCTTTTTTTTTCCTCACAGTGAACTGAACATTTCCACTGTGAACACATGCCTTAGAATCAGCACTGCACCTTTTTCAGGTTTTCAGTCCGATCACTGTCAGCGTTGAACCCTGAAACACTTCCACGCTCTTCTTTATGTTTACTTAATGTGCCATCTTCATTTTTTTTCTTTTAAACTTCTCTGCACAAACCTCCATTTTTTCTGTCTTTGACCTTCTTTGTCCTTCTCTTCTTTGTTTCTTTGTTGCCACTGGAAGTAAATTGATACTTCTCTTGATGGGGATTAACAGCCTGATGGAGCCCTGACCAATCAGATTCAACTATTTGACACAGTAATAAGATAATTACATTTACGTGTCAGCAAAAGCAGATTTGGTGCTTTCCCTTAGCAGATGAGAACTGTTCAGTGTTGTTCAGTTTTTGACACACTGATTTCTTTGTGAAGAAGAGTCAAGCCTGAGTGAACAGAAGACCCATTCTGTAAAGTTTCCCCTCCAGTTCATCTAAATGTCGTAACTCAGCTTATGAGCCATGACAAAAGACGGGAGGACCACAATTTAACCAAATCCAATCAAGTAATCCATTACAAAACTTCAACTTCAACTTTATTATCCCCTGAGGGAAATTTGCTCAAAAAAGTAAGTTCATTACGCTATGCTATATGTTCATATGCTACGTCTGTTTTGTCCATAGTGTGTGCATGTGGGTGTGTAGAGAGAGGGCTCTGCTACAAATCTGCCAATGAGCCAAGAAAAACATTTACAGTCAAGTTATTTGAAATAAGAAAAATGTTTTAATACAGATTTTTTTCAGATTTTATTTTCTTTCTTGTTGGATTAGTGTGGCTCATATTCAGTCGAATCAGACGAGAAGACTTCACAGGACACACACACACACACACGTTGGATTTCACACTCATAAATTAAACACATCCATGCACTGGCTTTACACAGGGCTGTTGTGTGTGTGTGTGTGTGTGTCCTTTGGGAGCGTCATCAGTTGTTGAGACCACACACACAGTGTCAGTGAGTGAATGAGGTTTTCACAGCATGCTGGCCTTTAAACAAGACATCCAGAGGAAGTCCCTGACAGGGGACAGCGCAGCAGGTTACATGACTCCTCTCTCCTCTGTGTAAAGACAGTTACACTGATGTATCTATACAGGACAGAGCTTCTGGCACAACAAAGCAACAATATCACAAACCATCAGACATGTATGCTTGAGTGTGTGTGTGTGTGTGTGTGTGTGTGTGTATGCAGCCTGATGGATGAATGTCTACAGAGATGAATGGAGGTCTATTATTTGTGGCTTTTACAGGGAAACTCCCCGCTGACTTCAGGAATAGCATGCAGAAAAGACACGAGAACACACACACACACACACACACACACACACACACACACACACACACACACACACACACACACACTCAGCTAACGAGCTACAAACAGGGAGGCCTTAGGCTGTAGCACATCTGTTGTAGAGAAGACATCAGGCTTTCATGCAAGGACTCTTAAGATCCTGCGTGTGATGGCACACAAAGAGAAGGCAGGAACGGTGGAGGAGGTCTAATGAAAGTTTTCCTACAAACCCTTTCTGGATGAAACCACAGCTGCTCCGTGAAACACTGAAGACACATTCTCACAAATTGGCCCACTGAACTTTAGATACCCTCTATTATACATAAAGCTTTCAGCATGCTTGACTTTTTATTTCCCTGAGAGAAAAGAAAATAGAGGAACAGAGTTAGTATACGACATGAATTAAGAAGATGTTTTTTTTCTCTCTAATTGAACTAAATTCTGCTTTTTTATTCATGAACGCTGACATCTGGACAGTTTGTGTGTTTTGTTTTTTTTTTAAACACCTTTTGGAGTATTGTTTTAATGTAAGCCATTTAGTGGGGTCCACAAAACCCACAAACAAGCTTTTACTTTTACAATATGTGCTTTCTATATTTTCATGAGACACATAAACCAATCTGAAATAAACTGTAAATCCACATCTACTTCTAAAAGCTGTCATTACAGAGATCATCTATCTATCGTTACAATTACTCATGCACACACTCACACTCACGCTTAAAGGCAACTTTGAGTCACTAAATACTAAGAGTGGGAGAAAAAATCGTTTCACCAAAGTATCAGAATGTTTTTGCTTTTTTTTTTTTTTTTTTTTTTTACAATTTTTTACATTTTTTTTGTTTGTTCATTTGTTAAAAAAAATGATTTTCTTCCAAATTTAAATCCTTCATTTTAGTCTTTGTTCGTAAGCTTTTCTCCAGTAGAGCGCAAAATGTTTTTTCTTTGACTATCAAATAACATGACGTCAGATCTCCTGAATACATCTTAAAAACTGTCTCTCGTGTGATGTTCATTTTTTGGGGAAATGTGCTGGCAAGAAATAAGGGAAGTAAAATCGCTAAAATTGCCAATATCGAAGAATTGCGATTTAAAATGAATCGGCACCCCTAAAAATCAGAAAACAATCAAATCAGGTGAAAAGCATATCGTCCCAGTGCTACTAAATACCTCAGCAAGCATGTCTTTGGACTGTGGAGGAAAGCGGGGCACACATGCATGCACAGGAAGAACATGCAAACCTGCAGGGACTGGACCAGGAACCTTTCTGCCAAACTGTGACGGCGCTAACCACAAGTGGACTATAAACTTTATACTTGAAATGTCTAAAACTATTTAACTGGACGGATGCTTCAGGAAAACTGACACTGCAAAGAGTGTTTCAGCGTGTCAGTATCACCCCGTGCTTCGGCCGAGCAGGACGTAATCTGAAGAGGTTCTTCTCTCGTGAGCTGAGAGGCAATGAGAGCACACAGCCTGGTGTGAGAGGGGATTCAGCTCTCTGTCTGCTACAATATGCCTGTCCAAAGCTCTCCAAAACCAGGCTTAGCTTCCCAGCTCTGGCACCGCCGCCCTGCCTCCATGTGCCAGAGTCAACTTCAGCTCCACGCAGTGCCAGCCGCTCACGCCAGACTCAGTTTAGCTCGTGGCAGTGGCTGCTCTGCACTCCAGTGGGTCCCCTCTCTCCTCTCAATGCTGCTTCTTTATGTTTGCTTAGTGTTTATCATATTTCTCTTGCTCTTTTATTGCTTACTTTATCTCTTTCCTCCTCTTTGCTTTCAACCATTGTCCTTATTTTTCTTCCCCTTCATAAACTCGAGGTCTAAATGTGTATATGGTTGTTCTTACTGGTCTAGATTGTGTTTTTACGCACATGCAGCAGTGCGTTACCGAATTTTTCATTTATTAGCTCCTCTGCCATACTTCTAGCTTTGCTAATTTCAGCAATATTCAAACCCACACATCTCCTACAGTCCCACCCAGCGCGATATATATCATATCCCCCCCCTAATAAATTAACCCAGAGCTTTGCCTTTCAAAGTCAATTTGAGATCCAATTTTCAGACACAACCTTGGAGTGACTTTGGACGTGTGAAGGTAATTATATATGGTTGTGAAAGAAGTAGTCAAGTGTTGCAAACAGCAGCTCATGGTCTGGAGACTCTTGAGACAAAAGCTACAGAAGGATACTTGTCATGCAGAGGAGACACTCGGCTGCTTTAACAAGGAGCTGAGAGGCAGCGGGGTGACAGAAAATAGGTCTATATATTCCAAAAGAATAAGCGGTTGATGGAAGATTGAAGTTTTCTGTTTAAGATTGCAGTTTCTGTTGAACTGCCGGTGACTTTGTATAAGTAATTTTGCAGCGGGTAATCATTTAGAGAGACCCATGGAGAATACACTACTGCCCCCAAGAGGCGAGGGGGAAAATGAAGAGGATGATTTAGTCTGAAAAAGCCGGCCTCATGCAGAGATGGTAAGGATAAATAACATGAAAATCAGCGACATGCCTCTTCCTCTGTGTCTCTGCTTTCAGCTACCCTCCAAATAAAGCAAACAGAGGAAAACCAGCCCTTTGTTGTCTTAGAGCTCCTGGATGCGCCCCTGTGGGGGTCTTTGGGAGGCCTGCAGGATCCAAGTAGGGGGTTTGTATATCTGTCACTTCGGTTTAAGCCCTGTCTCATGGCGGCTGACCCAAATCAGCCCCCTGTGGCAATGCAGCCCCCCCCACAAACGACTCGACGGCCGCAGATAATAGGCTCGTTTGGCAAAGTATCCAGACGCTGCAACCAAAGCAGCTCTGACAGCTGTCAACCAGGACAAACATCGTCCTGCACCACACACACACACACACACACACACACACACACACGCACAGTAGAACTGCAGTGTTGTGTGTTGCTCTGAGAGTATGTCTGTGTGTGTAAACGTGTGCATGTTTTGTCTATGTGTGTTTATCAGGTTTTTGTTTTGTTTTGTCTGGCTTTGGTGGCGCCTCTCTACAGCTTCGGTTAAACATCTCAGCTTTTCCAGACAAGCTGTGACCACGTCGGGAGCGATCAGCAGGGATCTCCTCCTGTACCACGGTTGTCATGGAGAAGCCCAAAACACCAACATGACACCCTGGCAGAGGGAGAGACAGTGATTTGACCTGAATCCACCGTTTTTACAGAACATCAGCAGAAGAGTTGTCTGCCGCTGTGCCTTATGGAAACATATCATTCTTACCCCGAACTCAGGAATGTGTAAGTCACACTGCATATGCTACACAGCTGAGTGTTTCTGTCCACAGCGGTACGTTATCTTTACTGCTGGCTCAGCAGGCTGCCAGGCTCCACTGATGCTGGAGGTTTACGACAGCCAGGCGACCTTTGCTCCCATCATCTCCTTTCTGTCTGCCACTGACTGTCTATACAGAGCTGGTCACATGGTCACATGGTCACATGCTCCTCCTCCTTTTCATCAAATGATCCTTTATTTACAGTAACATGGTGCACAAAAACAGATTTTCTTTTTTTAAAGAGACTCTCTAACAAGACTCATAAAAGAATCTTAAGGCTGAAAACAAAAACAACAACAAAAAGAGAAACTGTTTGGGGGATTTTTTTTTTTGTCTTTTTGATTGTAAAGTTTGGCATCTATGCACTGAAAATGACCACCATCAACTCCACTTTATCTTTTCTGAGTAAACTACAGATACTTAACTACAGTAGTACTTAACTACAGTATTCAAGTAAATGTACTCCGTTACTGTCCACCACTGACGCCGACCTCCCTTTAATCACACATTTAGAGGATGCAGAGGCGTGCTCTGAGTCTTATAAATCATGATAAGTTTTCCACTAATAAGTGGGTCATGTGTGGCCTGAACCATCCCAACAGATATTTGCACCTCAAGTGCAAAATCAGTGATGTGTTTGCAATTCACATCCCCAACAACAGACCACACGCACGTCATAAATCTGTTTTTTGTACACAATCCACAGAATATCCAAAGAGTAGGAGAGAGAGTTGAAATCATGATAAAAACAAGCTAATACAAGAGTAATCAGGTGTGTTAAAAATGGAGAAAAGAGTAATTATAAACATATCTGCTGCATCTTGTTTATCTTATCTTTCAGTTTCAGTAAACCAGAGTGATATGATGGCAGGACAACAGTAGATGCCTTTGATGAATCTCATCTGGTTTATAAATGCGTAAAGGGCATGCAGCGTAAACAGCTCCCATCCATCCATCCATCCATCCATCCATCCATCCATCCATCCATCCATCCATCCTCTGACCCAGATCTAAAAAACATACACAGCTTTGTTTCTCTGCATGGTTTCTGGCTCAGTTCTAAGTTTGCCGACAGAAAACACTCTTTTCGTCTCAAAGGATGTTCAATAAAGATTAAAAAATAAACCCCTGGTGTTCTGCGGTTGTCCTGCTTTATCTGCACACATTTGAATTTCAAATGTTTGGTCCTTTGATGCGTTTACTTTTTTGAGTCACTTTTGTAGAAGTTGCTCTGTGTGTTTTAGAAGTGATAAGACTGGTAATTTGTGGCATTTTGGTACACACACTTTCTAACACTGTCTTTAAACTCTGATGTGATAAAAAAAAAAAACCTCCGCAGGACGTGAATAACGACAGCAGGTTTGATTCCCGCTCTCTGAAAGGAGGCTGTGGCGAGGTATCCCCTGCTGTGAGGGATTATAACGCCATAAGTGGGAATGAGGGAGTTGCTGAAATAGAAACATCAGTGCTCAACAAACCTTCCCCGGGTAAGTGAAGTTCAAAAGCTAGCAACCTAATAAACAAGCAACAGCCAACAATAAATCCAAAGCCCAGGAGGAGAATGAAATGAAAACTGCTTCTGCCGCCCACCAGCCCCTGAGCAGAGCAGCGGAGGAGAGGATAAATTCTGCTTTCACACCGGTCTGTGAGGGCGCAGAGCTGACTCCGGTCCTCACAGGCTAATTACAACTCACTACAGCACAGTGTGTGTGTGTGTGTGTGTGTGTGTGTGTGTGTGTGTGTGTGTGTGTGTGTGTGTGTGTGTCAGCCAGGATGTGTGTGTGTGTGTGTGTGTGTGTGTGTGTGTGTGTGTGTGTGTGTGTGTGTGTGTGTGTGTGTGTGTGTGTCAGCCAGGATATGTGTGTGTGTGTGTGTGTGTGGATGTGTGACTCTGTCAGAGTGTGTGAGACTATCTCTGTCTGTGGATAAAAAGAGTGTGATGTCTCATTTGGTCTGACTGCTCTTCTTTTTGTTCCCATGCTGGCTGACGACATTTACTCTCTGCATCTGAGAGAAATTCAGGTGTGAGCGTGCGTGTGTGTGACAGAGAGAGAGAGAGAGAGAGAGAGAGAGAGGAAAGAGTGTGTATAACTTCATCAGCAGAAACACTTTTCAGAGTTCAACTCAGTGACCTTATGCCTGCCTGAACCTCTGCTTCAGTCTGAGGGTATGTGCTGGTCCAAAGGGATTTTTCAGAGCAGGAACAGGCGCGGGTCGCTGTCAGAGAACTAAAAGGACCGTCATGTTGCTGCGGTAACGTTTATATTTCACCTCCAGCTGAACCATCAGAGGGTGGAGCACGATAAAGAGTCAGGAAGTCGTTCTTCAACCAGAACATCCTTTGAGAATCAGAAAACGTGGTGATATTTTCTGACATGTTAAGCTGGCAGCAGATCCAAGTATTCAAAGTTTCAAAAAGGTTTGAAGATGCTCCGGCAGGTTGCTGAAACATGAAGGC
Source organism: Labroides dimidiatus (assembly GCA_030710495.1). Classification (NCBI taxonomy): domain Eukaryota; kingdom Metazoa; phylum Chordata; class Actinopteri; order Labriformes; family Labridae; genus Labroides; species Labroides dimidiatus. Next base: position 19,105,711 of record CM061161.1, on the reverse strand, counting down.
TGCATTACCTGTCACAAAATCCCTTGAAGGAAAATGTGCCTGATCAGGGGGACTCCTTCAAAAGCACATTCCTACGGGTCAAAAGGAGTCTCAGATCCTTGGTTCTTACTCTACGTGAACGAGAGCAGAGAGGATCCCAACAGGGACGGACTTTTTACATTGATGAACCACAAATTCATTGCCTGATGAATTTTCTTCCTGAGTCCTTCTGTCTGATGACGGTAAGAAGTAATGAAGGAAGCAGTCTTGAAGTAGCTTAAAACAGAATTATCCAGGGTTTTAGCCTCGAACTGACAAGAAGGACCGACTACATGCTTTAAAGTTGGTGATAAGCCTCAGCGCCCCATGGCACAGTAGTTTGGGTCCAACACTTTATTTGTGCAACATAAAACAATAATTCACTCAAGCAGCACCTGAGACGCTCATGCTCTGCAGTAAAATCAATGCCTGAGTCAATAAAGTCTGGAGGCTTTGGATTAAACTATATAACTCAGGTTTCTGGGTTGAAGAGCACCTCACTCTTACAGAAAGGTCTGTCCAAGTGAGGATCATTTTATGTCTCTTTGAGCAGCATCACATACATACAGTATATGACCGCTTTCAAATGAGTGTTAAGTAAAATTGAATTCAGCCAAAGGGCTGTGTCTCTTTGGCCACCAGAGGGCAGCATCTGGGTTACAACATATATATGACATACTGCAGCCTACTGAGAGGAGAGCAGCTCCATTTTTAAATACACTGTTTGATTTGAGAATTGATCCTGTAGGTAAATCTGTCAGACACCCAAAAGAAAAAGAAGAATAATCTACGAGTCTTTAGATGACACAATCAGGGGAGGTGTCAACAGCCCATCTCAGTCCTGCACTTCCCAATCAAATGTATACCACTGTACAGTAAAGATGGAGCAGAGTTTTATGGATGAAGACAGCTGATCATTCTGGGCTACTAATACACAGTGAGGAAACGCTTCGTCCACCATGTGAGAGAGGAATCCATCAGACTGTCTCAGAGATGACGGTGAGAGACAGACAACCAGACACAATAGTCTTCAATCTGTGCCAAGAGAGGCAACACACACACACACACACACGCACACACACACACACAGTGCAGACAAACAGAGTAATTAGTCTTTGATTTCCCCCGGCAGTGTTCTGGTACCAGGGGGCAGCTGCTGGGACCCCGCTTTAGCCTTGGCTAATTTCACTCACTGCTTGATCTCGACCCAGCGCAGGTGCCCACTTGGCACCCGACAGCTGTTGCCATGGCAATGCCAACTTCAGGGGCCAAGAAAGTGCCAATTGTCCAAGGAGCTTAGCCACAGGAGCCACGGATGTGGTGCTCATTATACTCAGGCTGCATTAACACAAAGAGAGGAAGCAGTCAGATATGAAGAGTTCACCTCGGTTCAGTCGCTTTGTTTTCTCATTTTCTCTCCTTCTTTGTTTTTTCCTCTGTTTCTTAGACTACTTCCAAGTCTTTCTCTTCTTTTAGTCCTCTTCAGTTTGTTGCTTTCTGATTCTTCTTCTCAGTCTACGTCTTCTCCTCTGTCTTCTCTCTCTCCTTCTTCTTCACTTGGTTTCTTCACTCTTCCATGAATTTATTCTTTATTTTGTTTTTACTTTTTATTTTTTGTCGTTGTTTTGCTTTTTTTTTAAATCAGAATTTGAACAGCAGACCTGATCCTGACAACCCTACAGGCTGCTTTAATCTTGGCGTGACTGCCACTCTGTGGTTTGAAAATGTCACTGCAGCACTGGTCCTGGTCTTCATGTACCTGTTGTAAAACCAATTGAACTAACTGAGCCGTGGGTTCAGGTTACTTCTTCTGTAAAAGGCATGTCTCTTAATCTTCTTTGGAGGTGCAGGTTTGCTCTTACCCACCTGTGCTAATGAGGAAGATCCAGACTACAAACGTCTGGGGACCTGCTCCTCAGATCCAAACATACTGTGTCTGCTGTGGGGGTCCCTACAGAGGAGATATGTGTGCACTAAGTAAGCTGACATCTGCCTCACAAATGGTGACTGATGCTTAGAGAGAGACAGGAAAGATGTTGTTTTTATAAGCAGCATATTTAACATTTCCCAGCTTACCCTGAAGACAAATTAAGTCAAGAACGCTGAACTCCAAATGTTGTTTTATCATCTTTAAGTTAAAAAGTTGATCTATGTGAAAATGTTAATATAACTGTACAGTTCATTTCATTTAACATAATTTTTTACACAAACTACATACAAGAACTGTAAAAAAAAACAACAGCAAAAAAAAGAAAATGCAGTGACTAAAAGTTATCAAAAGGACGTATACTGAATGGCACCTTTTTTACAGGCATTTATCTTGTCTCATTATTGTCTTTTTGATGCTTCTGCAATGAAGAAGACGTAGAAGAAGAACAAATAGTTGCACAGCTGAGCTGTCAATCCTCCAGTTCCCAAGCCAAGTCACATGAGAACTATAGAAACAAAAATGTCCATTTGTTAACTTTTCACCCTATTTTCAGGAGATTTAATCACAGAAATAGTTTGTTACTGCATCAGTCAGTAACTTTATCTTAAACCACAACAATTATGAAGTTTACACCCATTTCAAGCACAACTGTAATCACCCAGTTTCCCCACAATAACCATAAAAGTTCAGTTTAATTCCATCTAATATGCTATTCCACCCTCATTTCAATCCTTTATAAATGAACTCCTGCAGATCCATATTGTAATTTTCATACCTGAGGCCATAATCTGACCAGGAGTCATTTTAATCGTCACATTACCATCTGCTTTATGGATGAAGTGTGTGAATCACAGCACTTTAAGAGCTATTAGAGGGATTACTGTTTCATGCTGGAAGAATTATAGCAAGAAGAGGGGAAAAAAAGGCTGCTCAGCTAGAAGAAAATCTGCTCTTCTTTTAGAGACCTTTTTGATGACCTGTTATGGATGTTTTAGGGCGAGGAGACTCAGCTGACTAACACGGCGACACCCATTGAAGAAGTCATATTTCTGCTTAACAACTTTAAAATAAATAAATAAATAAAATCATTTTTTATGAGAAACACTGGTTAAACCAATTGACATTTAGCATTTTTACCAACTGACCAAATCTTTCACCCAGTTTTTGTGGTCTATAGAACAGAATCTGGCTGCAACAAGTCAGGCTCTTGGTCTTTTCGTACCCATCAATCATTTAGGCTCCAAAATTTATCGGGCTATGGTACAGCTACTACAGCTCATGTCATAAGTTGTTGCTGTTTCCACTCTGATACATCTGCAACATGCATAAAGAAACACTTTAATCAGTCATTTATTAACACCTGAAAAATCTCCACTTCTCTTGACAATCCTCAGCAAAGCTGTGTTTGAGGTTATATTTAAATCAGGACAGAAGAGGTGATAAAAAGACATCAGTGCAGAAGTTTGAGCATACTAGCCAACCCTAAAAATTTATGTTGAGATTATTTATTTATTTATTTGTTTGTTTGTTTGTTTGTTTTTTTAAAGGGACAGTGCAAATTAATGAACATTTCAGCATGGCCTCGATGGCAGGCCAGAGCAGAGTTCATAGAGAAGATACAAAATACAGATAGAAACATGCCGATACTATCAAAACAAAACACACTAAGTTCAAATGACGCCATCTAACAAAAGGTGCCACGAAACATTCAAAGTGCTCGATGGAGAAATGATAAAGTGCTACTCCTGAAGTTGTACCACACAGAAGGTTGCCTCTAACTGTCTGATGCAACATTCAAATAACAGGCACACATACAGACCCCACTCAAATATTAATAGACACACACACACACATACATACAGAACAATGAAAACAGATTACTGACTACAGATCTGATCTATTTTGAGCCATCGTTTCAGATGGGTTTAAATGTGTAGCCAAGCCAAATATATCTCACGCAAACCTCTTCCAAACTACTGCTTTACACTTTGACCCAGATGATGGCAGCAGTGCGCCAAACGGCAGGAAAAGAAATAAACGTTCCAGAATCAACTGAGTGTTACTGAAACACACTGACAGAGTAACAAGTAGATAAAATACAGAAGACAGTGTTAGAATCCACCAGTACACACCACAAATACAGATCACCTCAGATAAAGAAATGGAGACAGACATCAGCTGTTCTCTGCAACAAAATGTGTTAAAGCTAAAACTTTACCTCTCCTTTCTGCTGTGTTCATGATACACATCGATGACACGTCACTCATTTACATTTGGTGTGATGGCAGCACTCATTATATACATTTTATATGTTCAACTACTAACAATCAGAAGGATAAGAAGTCCAAAATTTAAGTTGGCTGCCAATCTGCAAAACTGAAACTCCACCACTTGACAGCTGAATATTACTTATCTCAAATAGTTTTAAACAAAAAGGATTCGGCAACTTTTGGAAACATAAACTGTATTTTTTTGCATCTGAACTGCGGAGCAGGAGGAAGTTCTGTTATGCAAATCTTCTAATCCGAACAAAATTTGACAGTAGGAAAAAAAAACCTGTGACTTTTTGGTGCAACGTTCGCGCGTCTGACTCCAGATCAGAAGACTGTGTGTTCAAATCACGTCGGGGTCATGACACTCACATTCAAACAGACTGTACTCCACGTTACTGTAAACCATTAAACCCCTGCTGTCATCAATTTGTAATGCAAACAATGACTTCATACCAGCTCACATGTTCAAGGATAAACACATCACTGAGAAATGCAAACAACAATGTAAGAAATTAGGAGCAGGTATGCAGCATAGCTCAGCTGAGTGATGCAGCGTTAATGGTTCCTCTGTCTGTACGGCAGCAGAGTAACTCAGATCACTGTCCCTCATCTTGTGGCTTAAACATCTTTTACTTTTATGTTCAATGAGCCGCAGACTTAAACACTTCTAAGATTTGTAATGCAGTAAAAACTAGTGCCACCTCAGTTACATCTAACATACAAAATGATAGATACCAGAGTTTTAATGCATCAGAATAAAGAAGCTCAAAACTTTTTTGTCACAGAGCAGTACAGTTATAGCAAAGAGTGAAATGTGTTTGCATCAACCCCAAGGCAGTGCAAAAATACAGCACAAAATAAGGGGAGCTTAAGATAAAATGATCTGATAAATGTGTAGACTAAAAACATGATCTTCGACCTAAAAGAAAGTGAAAACAACAAATGAATAAAAAATAATAAATACAGAGTGTGTTAATGTGTATGAGTGTAAAGAAATGTGCTGTCTAAATAAAAAGGACTATTTCTCTGGCTATTTAAACCCCTTTGCTTATCAACTGTCTATGATTACAGATCAGGGCTTCTGATGCCTGAAGATCAGCTGCCGTCCAATTTTAAGGACACAGACACAGAGAAAAACATGAAAAAAACAAGATGTTATTGTTTTGGAAATGAATCCGGATCAGGGTTAGGGTTAGGGTTAGGGTTAACTTTTCTTTGTTCACGACAACTTTTTACCAGATACAACGCAACGAGGTGAGGTATTATCAACAGTTACACAGCACTGTTGTTTTAAACATGATAAGTAAACTTTGTCAGTTTGTACTGAAGTTAAGTAGTCAGTTATTTAAGTGCCTCTCGCAGCCTGATGATCTGAGATGTATCTGTATGCTAACATGTAACGTAGAACAAATCCTTATGTCCTGCTCATCTACCAATCAGAGCTAACGTAACCTCACTCTTCATTTTATTGACAGACTCTCAAGTTTGATCAGATCACTGCAGAATAACTGCTGCATGTGGGTTGGAATGAACATTATCACAAACAGTTTAGCTCATGTTTTAGCCTTTAGCTTGTGCGCTATCAGTCTCCTATTTAGCGTCTTTTGTAGTTTTACAGTTCAGCTCCACTCTCCACCATCACTACTAAATTAATCACAGAACTCGTTTTCAGCAGAGAAAAACACAGATCTCTTTTCTCACTACTAAACTTTATCAGCTGGCGTGGTGTTGTCATAGAGACTTCAGTGTGCTATAAATCCATCCTGTCCTGCCCGACTCGATCTAAGCTAAGCCTAAACAAAGAAATAACATTTAGAAGTAACCTATATTGGTGCTGATAATCTTATTTTAAGTTTTGGATTATGATCCTAGACCCACCTGATAGACCTAGAAGTGAGATTTTTTTCAAAATTACTTTTTTTCAAAGTCTTTTATTGTCTCCCATTCACATGGACACCAATTACACTACGTCATGGTTTTAGAGTGAGATGCTTCATTTTTTTAAGATGTTTTTTTTTTCCAGATGTGTTTATTGTTCATCTATTTCAATGGTGAGAGTTGAAAAGTCAGATGACAGACTGAATTAAAAAAGCTGTCAAATGTGATTTTTGGCCACGCACAGCCAGGAAGACGTTTATGGATGCTACATTAATAACAGAGGAGGATTAGAGAACAGAGCAGATCTGCTTCACCGTGTTCCCGTCTGTCAACAGAGTAAAACAGGGACAGAGGCTGATGGAAAAAAACTGGACGGACTGGATTTACCACTAACTACTACTACACACACACACATAAAGAAACAAACTCCCACACACTGAGATAAAATCAAGTGTACACACACACACACACACACCTTGTGCAGCTGACCTGTTGCACTCAGTGACATTCGCTGCTACTGCTAACTGAGTGTGTCAGCCTTTTCAAACAACCAGTGTTTACTTTTTTTTGGGGGGGGGGGGGGGGGGGGGGTTGATGGTAAATGAGTAGAAACTGAGCTTCACCATAACTGTCTGGATAGAGATGTATGCATACATCGAATTAGAGTGATACAAACCTGACTGAAAAGCCGTTGTTGTGCTATACATATCCTGTCATCACTAAGCTGTAATGAGCTCACACAACCACCAGGGGGGGGCAGGTTCTCTCAGCATCAACAAATAAAATATGACCGTCTTCTATTATCTTGAAAAACAGAAATCTTTCCTTTATGTCTTGTATTTATTGTAAAGGATATCACATTACTTGGAAAGAGGGAACGGTCCAGTGTGGAAAAAAAGTGTTTGAAATTTCAGGTGCAAAAAATATCTGCTCTCACCAGTGACCCCACCTGATGTGTTACCTGACACCCACTGTGACGTGTGCAGGAACATGGACACACACCTGTCCCCTCTCTCTCATATAGGAATAAAAATCTCATTTATGTTGAAGAAAAATACACTCCAAGGCTTAAGTCATTAATCACACCAACAACTCAGTGCGATCCACAGCTTCCTTAAAGTTCTCCGAGCTGATGTTTTAAATGTGGAAAATGTATTTTAACATGAAGCAGCAGCATTAAAAAAAAGGAGAAAGAAACACCTCGGTCTCTTTAAGAAGAAGTTTCCAGATTTCACATGAACACCGTGTCTCAGTGACACCAGATATCATGAGAAAACCTGCTCACAGATCAGAGCCAAAGATAACACTTACAGCTGACACTCACATGTTTCATCAGCACTTTAAAGAGTATATTATTACTGCTCTGCTGGCTTCATACTGACACTTCTGTGAAATGAGTAAGAAAGTGAATCCTCCATCACATCAGGAGACTCTTTGATGAGTAACAGGAGATGACGATCAATGCTGCAATAAGAGATCAATCTGCTCGTGATAATTTTACACATTTATTTGTAATAATTTCACACTGACCTCCATGTTTTCATTCACTTAAGCCTACGTTGTTGCAAACCACTCATTTCATTCAACGATTTCTGCTCACAAAGACACAAGGGGGAGGGGGTCACAGCCTGCGAACAGTCCCCACATGAAAGCCAAACTGCTGGTGACTCAGGTGTAGTCTGGCCTGTTCCCAGGGGAGGGGTGAAGAGGATTGTGGGTAATCATTTGTGGTAGGTTTAAAGTTGGGGGTTGGGTCAGATGATATCATTCTGCAACTGACAAGGATTTAGCTCACACACATTTAAACCGACAGAGGAAACAAATCAGAGCTGAGCAGAGAGGGAGAAGAGTCCTCTGAGTTCATCAGCCTTTCAAATATCTGGAAGTGATGAAGGACTGTGAGCAGGTTAAAATAATATAAAACATGGTAGTGATTAGTTGTTTGCCGTTTTATAAAATGTTGTAAGACGGAGGCAGTTAACATTCCCGTTGTCCCGTTACAGTAAGAAGTTTCAGGAAGCTTCTATTTTGCTGTGTTTTGTTTACATGAACCTTTTTGCATGCACAACTTCCAGGAGAAATAGGAGGGACGATGGCTCACTCCTCGGCAGATCATCATCATCTTTAGTCAGGAACCGATTTCCTCATCAGTTACGGTCAACAACTTTGACAAATCGCAGCACCCAATGCTGTATCTACCTCGCTTTCTATCATATAAGACCCAAGTCTGACACACCTTGACAAGGAATAGCGTTATACTCTGACAGAAATCATGAGATGGCAACTAAGATCATTAAAAACCAAAAAAAAAAGAAAAACTTCCCATCATGCCCCTGATGAAAATCAAAAAGAAACTTAAAGAAGAAACAAGCAACAGAATCATCTTTTGGTCACAGCTGCCTGAACGTGTGTGGTGGTTTGTAGCAATCCGCACCGATGTTAGCCTGGTTAGCATCTGCAGCTTCAAACCTTCTCAGTTTATTCATCTTTCTACAGGTGCTGTTCTAACCTCCCTCAGAGTCCAGGTTTACTCCTTCCTGTCTGTACAGAGCTCTGCTGTTCACCAGGGGTGAGAGAAAAAATCATTTCACATTAGTATCAGTTGTTTTTTTTTATTTTAAAGTCGATTTTTTTGTTAAAATTTCAATTTTTTCCCAATTTAAATCCTTAATTTTAGTCTTTCTTTATAAACTGGGTTGAAAATCATTACAGCTTTTCTCCAGCTGAGGCCGAAATGTTTGATGATGTCAGATCCCCTGAATATATCTTGAACATCTGTGATGTTCATTTTTTGTGAAAACACAGCTCCTGATATAGTCTGTAGTCAGCATTCAGCTTTACATGGGCTGGTGTTAAATAAGGGAAGTAAAATTGCCAATGTTTAAGAATCATGATTGAACCGGTATCCCGAAAATCATAAAAGAATCAAATCGAGAGACATTCACAACGTTTGGTGTGAAGTGTTCGCTGTATGAAGAACACATGAATGGACCTGTGAAGAGGAGGAAGAACAGGAGAAAAACAGCATTTCCATGTAAAGAGTCACTCACCCTGTCTTTGTCATCCACCACGTCACACAGCATATCATCCAGGTCCAGAATGCCTCCATCTCCATGCTCCAGCCTGTGGACCTGAACCCAGTAACCCGGGTCCTGCAGGGGAAAACAGAAACAGAGTATTAGCCCCATAATGAGATCAGCTTTATTCAGATCATATAGTCTTGGGATTTGCAGCATTATGTAAGTAAAGCCATACAACATATTAACAGGAATTAGCAGCTTGTGTCTCCTTAGGAATCAGCTGATCTAATCACCATGCAGCTCATGTAGTGATCCAGTCAGCTGGCACTCAGCGGGCCCGACATGGTCAAGGATTTACATCATGATAGCAGTTATGAAATATTTTAATCTGCTGCTGGACGGCCCAGGAAAGGAGACATAAGGCTGAAACCTTTCTCCATGTGGGAGCAGGAGTAAAAATGAGTGATACGACAGCAGACGTAAATCACAAATCTTATGACTACATTTCAGTGAGCTAAAAGGTGACAAAGATATAAAATTTCTTCACTGAGTTCAAAGTTGTTGGGTTTTTGGGGTTTTTTTTGTTTCCGCAAACAGACAACATCCATGAAAATTCAATGTTTACAGGTACATTTATGCCAGTATCATGGATAATGATAAAATGACTGTTTAAATGTTTGTCTGTTTATCCCAAAAAGGTTTAGATAAAAAAAAGGCTTCATAAAGACACGTGTGCAAACTCATAAAAATTTCATTCAGCAATAAATCAAGCAGTAATGTGGGGAAAGATGTTCATGTGTAAGATAAGCTGAAGAACCGTGTGGCAGAAATGTTTGTTTTTATTTTTAATAGTTTAACATTTACAAACTACTTCTTCAGGACCAACATGAAACCAAAAATTTCAGTTTTGTTTTTGTAAAATGTGCACCAGAAGACCATTTCATATGCACACCTGTATAATCTGTATGAGCCACACAATTGGACTGATATTCTTCATCCGATCCTTACAGAGGAACAGTACAGAGATTTTCTTTTTTTAACTGATTTTAAAACAGGAAAAGGAAACTAAAATAGTTTATTTATTTAAATTAGACTCTAGTGTCTATGTTTGAGTTGGTTTCCCTGGAAAAAGCAGGGTCAGTATTCATCCCTCAACTTCAAGCGTCTCTGTTTAGAGTTCTGCTGGCAGTTTGTCAGTCAGAGGACGTTTACAAACAGGAAGAGTCTTTGGTCTTTGATAATGATTTTTTCACACCATGTTTTGTCCTCATGGTTGGTACTGGAGCAGGATTTGCCACATAAAGGTAAATCATGTGCACATTTAAGTCATTCAGTTATTTATCAAAGCACTATCAACTTGCTAGCATAATAAATCTACACAGTTAATGTAAGATCATGAGCAGTCATAAAGGATTTTATTATTATTATTGAGAAATAGCATTATTTAGGAAATTAGATCTTTACTTTGAACAAATACTGTATTCTCTTAAGAATGGGATATGACACAAGCGTCTTCATGGCAAAACTTAACATTCTCTGATATTTACAGAACCTTATGAGAGATCATAGGTGTGGTAAAGACGTCTGATTTTCACTAATAACATAAGTAAACAGGCTGAAACTTTTCCTCTGTTTGTTCATTCCCCTCCTCCCTGTCTGGTTATTCCACGCTCTCATAGCCACGAGCGCCTCAGCGTGATGGCCCGGTCAGACAGAGGACAAAGATGAAGCCACACCTTCTCTCGTCACCGTGTTAAGAACATCTTCCCATTTTTTCTACTGAATCTTCTTCTGAATTTCTTCTCTTCCTTGACTTCTCTTACAGAACCGACTGACTGTCCTCTGAGTCTGTGGTCAAATGCCTTCATGCACAATGTTGTCCTAAACTCCAATGTGGTTCACCAGACAAAATGGTCTAAATCATGAGGGGGATAACTCTGAGGGAGTCTCATTCTTCTGAGGTTATTAGAGAAGAGCTGGTTTGTCAGGATTATCCCAAAACACAAGACGCACATTTGGAAGAAAAAGGATATTTATGTTACTCCTACATTCAGAACAGTTGGTTCATGGTTTGAGCAGTATATTTAATGTCTGGTTGTATGACCAGAGGGTCCTGCCACGAAGCAGCTGAGCCTTGAAAAACTGCTGAAACTTAATGCATCTGCCAAACAAAGCAAAAAACCCAGAGGAAGAAAGACTGGCAAAAATTACCATCTCTGGAAGTCATTACAAACCACAAACTGACCCTCAGCATCAAGCAGGAGGGAAAAATCTTTAAACCTTCAAAACGTTAACACGCTCAACGTCTGTTTGGCATGATCCTCCACCAGACTTGCTCCTCTGATGGATTATGAGCAATAAATATGACTCTGGAAGAAACTCCGGCTCAAAACTTAATCCCAGACAGACTCTGAGGGAAAGTGTCGGATGCTGAGTGGTGCTGTTGAGATTGGACTGGTATTAAATGATGTAAGAGCATTACATCAGCGCTGCTGCGCTTCAAACAAGCCAAAAGAAATACTTACAGTTTAGTTTACAGACTTTTATTACATGAGTGTGAGCAGAGTTTATCAGTGACTGAGACTGGATGGATTATGTTTCGTGGTCATCTGAGAGAGTTGGTGTGCAAACCAACGTGTAAACTCAAACACCCTCACAGCGTATCTGTGGTGTGTTGGATACGTTCTTACTTTAAAGACCTGCGACACTGTTTTGCATATTGCAGCTGCACATTTGTATATTCCTACTCTTGCACATACCTGTTGCAGCTTTTTGTAAAAAAAAAAAAAAAAAAAAAAAAAAAAAACTGCTTTTTTTTTAAATAAAAATGATAATAAAGTGGTTTATTTGAAGAAAAAAGACACTAGCCAAAAAAAAGCAGAAGTTGACACAAGATAACTTCTGTTTGTTAGTTTGTTCGTTTTTTTGTTTTAAGCTGAGACATAAGACCAAAAATCTTTTTTTTTGTTTTTATTTTAAAGATTAATGTGGGGATTTCCGTCAGCTTGAGAGAGAGAGAGAGGAAATATGGGGAAGATTGTACGGGGGATGACATGCACCGAATCCTACTGGAACCAGGAATGTGAGGCTTTAACATGAGGTACCTCCTTCAAATGAGCTACACCAGCACCCAATAAATTATTTTTCAACCAAATAAGAAATCCTTTCAGCTACGCAATGTACTCAAGAAGTCTGGATGTTTCTGAGGTGGCTGTGCTAAGAGCAGCTGAGAGGTGATCATCAGTCAGTATGTTTACATACAGCTTGAGAAATCAGACTATGAGCTTAGTGAGCGCGAGATCAGACTATTAAAAACCACAGAAACAGTTCAGTCAGACTGAGAACAGACTGAACACAGTGTGATCGACACTCATAGATAATGTGATTGTTATAAGACTGAGGTTGGATTCGGCAGGTCTCAGCAGGCCTCGGCATTCAGCGCGAGCAAATTTCATCAGGAAGTGATAGAGGATCTGTATTTGGACTTGCTGAATTTCATGTTGTCTCTTTTCACGCACACAGAGGCGCCCATAGGGAAACAATGCAAATGTCACGCTCTTCAAAATAAAAGCAACACAGGCGTGTTGCATGTGTGATGCATATTTTTTCCATTTATATTCTAATTTATGATTGACCTCTTGCGGACCAGACAGGGATGCCCAAAGGGCCATATGTGGCTGTATTTTGCCCATGTCTGAATTAAAATAAAGACTACTGTAACAGAGTTATCATTTGCATCTCCTGCTGTCAGTGAGTCTGTGTATCTGTGTTTCTGTTATCAGGCAGATTCAAGCTTTCATCACAGGCTGTATTATGCAAAGCATGTTTCCAAAAGGTGCTTCATGATTGTTTAAGAAGGTGAAACAACTTCTGATACAGAAATTCAAGAGTAGAGTGGAGGCATTAAGTCCCATTTGTGGCATTTGAAATGTAGCAGCTCATTCAAATAAGATCACGCAGCACAGTTTCCAGAGCAAACTGACGGAAAGAGGCAGAATGAGCAGATATTCAACAAAGAGAGCTTTGTGACAGACTCACGTGCATCACTCTGAGAGTACAGAGGACCTACGCTCAACAGTTCACCTCTGCTCACTGTGTTATTATCACGTGCACAAAAGCAACAGGTTGGCTTCAGCTCACTTTCTGACTTTTGCTTCAGCTACAGGTTTTTTCCTGCCTTCACAGTAAATGAATTCATGCTCTTAAACAAAACCTCAACCCTGCAAACAGAAACCCAGAAGTCATCTTCTGTGCTCACAGGTCTTCAAGAAACACCTCTTTTGGCTGCAATCAGCCAGCAACACAAAAAAAGAGCTTTTCAAATAAGATTAAAGTCTTGTTAAATCTTTCCAGAAACTGTCAGGGAAATTTAATTTTCATACAGACAAATGGTGCTCTCGAGGTTTGTGCATCAAGAGAATAAAACCAACAGCTGGCGTGAGCTCTGTTTCCATTCTACTGTTGTTCTCAAGTGTGACCAAGAGCTGCCATCAGAGGAGAAGTGGTTTCCATTCCCAGACCACACTAACATCCCATCACTGTGAAAGTCATCACAGTAAAAGATCCATCACTAAAACAGAGACAATGAACATCCCGTTTCATTAGAAAACAGACGAAAACCACAGCAACGAAACATATCTGACAAGTTCAGCTGATGAAAGCAGCTCTTATGGATAATCTGAGTCGAGTACGTGTCAGGGGTGAAACATGAGAACAGTTCATATTTGTCCATTTTACCACAAACAGGAAGAAGGATTAATGGTGTGAAGAAAGCAGAGTGATCTGAGCTGCATCAGTGTCTTCTGAAGTGTAAGGTTTCACCTCAGAGCTGAACTTGGAGCAACTTTCTCAGGACGGGACAAAAAAAAGTGTTTGAAAGGCCGACCTCACGATGAATGAACAAAACAAACATCTGAAGCACACCACAGAGGTTCACGTTACAATGCAAACTATGCTTTTATACTTATTGTTAAAGACAACATCACACTGAAGCTGTCAGATACCAACAGCAGGTACGACAACTTAATTCAGTTACTCCTTTAAAAACCAGCATGGCTACAATAAAAGGTAGGGACCAACAAATTTATTGGCAGAACGATTATAGCCCTTTTCAACATAATCATCATCGGCTGGAGTTCTGCCGATTAAATGCAGATAAATGTGCTTGACAGGAAGAGAAAAGAAAGTAGAAAGAAAGGAACTGGATGGCCTACTTTAGTCAATAACATAAAACAATACATTGACATTACATGACGTTTATTTACGTCCAGAGATATCCAGAAAATTCTGTTGTAAAGTTACACAAATACTAAAGGACAAAGTATTGTAAAACTGTGAAATGATCTGCCTGTAATTCATATCTTTGTTGTTGTAAGCGTTGCCAAGTATCAGAATCGGCATCCGCCTCAAAAACTCCACATTGGGCCCTAATGAAAGGTGATAAAATGCCACTTATTTAAACATGGGATATCTTTAGGGGCTGTTTACGCGACATTTGACAGCGTTTCACTCGATAATGCAAAAAACAGTGAGAAAAAAATCAGTGTTTACACAGAAACGCAGAGGGACTGAAAACGCTGTAGTATGCACATCAGGCCTGTAGGTGGCGATATAACTGTAGAGTCTTTTGGTAGCCCTCCACCGAAGAAGAGGCGGGCTGATCATCTGGTGTTTATATGAAATGCGTCTTATCTGAGAGCAGAAGTGGAGCAACAGATGAACATTCTTTTCAAAGGCAGTCAGCAGATTCAGCAGCACAAGCACAACACAGTAGGTCTGCCACTAAACCATTGGTGTTCAGTTCATGTGGCAATTAAAAGTTCCAAAAACGAAAGTGGAATGCGCATGCGCAAAGCGAAACATGATGAAAATCGTTTACACAGCAAAGGTGGCTGCAGCGTTTCAGAAAAATTCCACTCTGGAGGGCGTTTTAAAAAAAATTTCCAGTGGGCTGAAACACTGTTTCCGTCTAAACAAGGGGCCGAAACACAACAATACATTTGCGTTTCATCCTAAAACCATCAATGGCACAATAGGCAGGATGAGCTTTAAATGATTTACACATGAAAACAAGCTTCCTCTGATTGGCCAGCTCTCTCAAGGCCTGTTGGAGGCAGAGCTATGAGAAGACTTAGTGTTTGAGGCCCACTCCTCCAACGTGTCATGAACCAGTTAAGAGATCCTTATGTCTCATGAAGACCTTATGAAGATCTCATGAGGTGTCCAATAAGCAGCTTTGAGAACTCTGAGTTTGTTGGTGGTAAATGGAAAAGTGGGGAAAGAAACAGAAAACGCCTAAAATTAATGTTTCATGTTTTGATATTACAGGACTTTAAAACAATCTTGTGTCCAAACATTCCCTTACAGAACGATCAGCTGTGACCCATGATGAGGGTGCGGCCGTGTGCTCTGTCTGGTGGTTCAGCTCCTGTCCCACTGACATGTTTAGTCACTTGAGAGCTTTACACATTCATTCACACACTGACTGAGTGACATACCAACACCTCAGACTGATCAGGTATCTGCTTATCTGATCCTCTGCTGAAGGAACAGGGAAACAGTGAAGTAGTTGTCCTCTGTGTCACACACACACACACACATACAAACACACACACACACACTTGCAACATCAGCCCAGACAAAAGCTCTCTTCACCCCATTAACTGTGTCTTTGTACCGGAGTGGGTTTACTGTTCCTGTCAGGGACCACACAAAGACCGGAGCCCTGGAGGAGAGCGGGTGAGGAGGGAGGGGTGAGAAAGAGGAAACATGCTCCTGTGTGTGTTTTATGATTGCTGAATTAGCTCCAGCAAGTGTTCACACTCCCACAGGGGGAATATCAGCAGCTACCTCTACTTCTCAAATGTCCAGGGCCAGAGCAGGACCTCGTGGCGCAACGGTAGCGTGTCTGACTCCAGATCAGAAGGTTGCGTGTTCAAATCACGTCGGGGTCAGTGCTTTTCAAAGTTAGAACTTGCAGCAGAATGAACACTGTGGGGTCAGCTCAGTCACATAAAAAAAACTTTGAGTGAGACATTACTGAGTGAAGGGGGAAGAGATGCAGTCACAGCGCCTAGTTGGTGAGCATTTGGAAACAATCCTATAAAGATAAAAAAAACAGGTCCCAAAAATTTAGATTACAGTACAGATTAAATGTGACAGTTTTTGTAAACTTGTAAAGATGGAATCCGCATGCAGCAGAATAAGCTTAAACTGTGGGATGGATGAGTCACACAGAGAAACAATACACTGTTCATCTTTATCTCATCACCATGTCAGACGATTATAGGATGCAACATCATCACCAGGATGTATTTAAAGTAAACATACTTTTGTGTGATATGTGCAGATTTTAGACATATTAACAAAAATAGTGAACATGTTTTCAGGATTATTTGCTCAGCAGTTACAGACTTCATTACATCAACCGCAAAAGTTTTGCAAGGTTTGCAAATGTTTGTTTGAGGGTTTTTTTTCCTTTGTATCAAAAAGAAAAAACAGACATGGTTTGTATTTCTTACTTTTATGTTTTGGTAAAGCACACTCTCTGTAACAAAGAGGCAATTTATCAAATTTCTAACAAAAAAAAAAGTCATGATAATTCCTTTCTCTTTTTAAAACAACTTGATAAAGTTTTGGGAGAGAATCTGATTGTTTTCTACTAAGCAGAGAAATAAAGAGCCCACATTCACTAACAGTGCCTACGCACAAATATGCGCTTAAACTTTGCATTTGAAGCACAAATCTGGGACTCATCTATATACACTTACTTGAATTTATTTCATACAGTGTGAACAAAAACACAACGTCCTCAGAGCATGTGTACGAACAAGTGATGATGGGCAACTTTGTCAGAAAGTGTAAACACTCTTTGTGATGTACAAATGTATCAAATAATCATAAAATTGACGCCTCTTCACCCTTATCATACTGAAAATACTGAATCTTGAAGTAAATTGTTTACAGTTCTGATTCACTAATATACACAAGGTGGTCAGAATAAAATTGGCTGGTACACACGTGTCATGAATTCGATGGTGATTTTGCATATGCACTTATGTTTTGTTTTGTTTTTTTTTCTTGTCTCTTTTCCTTTCTTCTTTTTAAAATGTATTTTTATTGCCTTTTTTACATTATGGCCAGCGAACTACAGATTAAAACTAGCCTTCTGGCTAATTCTGGCTTTTTAAACCATGTGTAATCGTGTGTTTTATGAAACTGCACTGTCCCCTTTTACATAAACTAATCTAAATTATGTTGTGCACAGAGTAAAAACATTTATTTTCCTTTATTAGTGAACAAGGCCCAAAATCGTGCCAATCATGGAGCTTTGATTCAAAGGATAATAATAATAGGGTTTAACTTCAAGATTCTGGGGTACCAGTATAGCCTCATGGTCTAGTTTATGCTTCCTATAAGACACGCCCTCTGGGGTGTGCCTCGAGTTCACCCCCAGGCCTGTAGCGACTTTCCTGCAATTCACTCCCCATTCTGGCCCCGTTTCCTGCTCCATCCACTGTCCTGTCCTCTCTGATTAAAGGAATGAAAAGTCTGAAAAATAATAATAATAAAAAATCCCAGCTTCAGCAGCTGCTTGAAATAAGAATGAGAATAAATTAACTAATTATGATTACACACTACTGTTTTGGTAGAAACAAATGTTATCTTAAGACTCTTAATAAAACAGCACATCTAGATCCTCATGAAGATGAGATAAGGAGTCTGATCTGATCTTAACCCTGCATGAGTAGAGATCTTTGCAGAATTCATGAAGTTACAGAAAGAGAGGACAAGCTTCCTTTAACAGACAGAAACCCACAGAACCAGACTCAGGTTAGACAGACATCTGCTGAGACCGTGGTGGGTGAGAGAGAGAGAGAGCGAGAACATAAAAATAACAACAGTAAAACCACT
Source organism: Labroides dimidiatus (assembly GCA_030710495.1). Taxonomy (NCBI): domain Eukaryota; kingdom Metazoa; phylum Chordata; class Actinopteri; order Labriformes; family Labridae; genus Labroides; species Labroides dimidiatus. Next base: position 19,087,679 of record CM061161.1, on the reverse strand, counting down.
GGTACGGTCTTTTTTTGTAAAATTTTAAACATATAACTTTTCAAAGTGCAGTGAGCGAGCTGGAGAGCTGACTGTGATGTGATGACTACACTGAGGGAGAGTGGAAAGTTGAATGTAAGAACAACAGAGAGAGAGTGCAGCATGCAGGGAAAAACACTGGAGGAGTGTCACTACTTCACAGCACTATCTACAGCGTGTGTGTGTGTGTTTGTTATTGTCCTCAGGAAAGTGTGTTCCTCTCTCGGAGTCATGTGGGGTCAGTGGTTGGTGTTTTGCCTCACAGTGAGAAGCTCTCTGTTTGTTTCTGCAGATGACTCTGCGCATGGACAGCTGTGGTGACGGTAACTCACGTCACGTCAGTCCGTGCTTCAGCACTTTTAGGTGGTTGAAACAAGGTTCTGCTTTCACCAGAGGAGCAGCTCACACAGATGTTTGGTGTTTCAGATTTCAGGAAACTGCAGGCTTTGGTAAAGCTGCAGCTCAGCTGTTAGAACAGCTGCCTGCAGACTGAAGAGATCTGTGGTTCAGACTGCACCGAGGACAACATCCTGGAGGTGGCTGAACTTGGCCCTGGCAGAGGCCACAACTGCTGATCTCATCAATATTAACCAAACTGTTGATTTTGTTTTAAACTGTTTACTTTAAAAATGTGTGAGGACGCTGTGACAGATTATTTATTGAAAAAGATCCAGAGTAAAGAGAGTGAAAATGAACTGTGAACAAGCAGGATGTCTCCTCAGGTTCAAAACCTGGCTCAGAGATGACTGCACAACCTCCAGGCTTTCACTGCCTGAACAAAGAGCTCTGACAACACTATTAGACTGTGACCTTTGACCTCTGGGAGTTCAGGAGCTCCCTTGTGAGTCACCAGCTCTTCCCTGTGGTTCAACCTCTCACTTTTAGAGTTCACGCTCAGCAGAGTAATAACTGCTCTGATTTATGGAGTGAAAGCTCTCCCCTCTGAGTCATAAACACTGGTGTCACAAACTACATACACACACACACTGACACACACCTCCTGTCTTTGCTAAACACTCACTGTTGCTATCAGGAGAGAGGAGATCAGGCTGCTGTTCCTGCTGCTGTTCCTGGAAGGTCACCTGTTGTGCAGGTCACGTGTTTCTGTGTGTGTGTTGTCTATTATAACCTCAAATCAAGTGTCTTTATACTTCACCCTCACTTCAAAAATGTGCCAAAAAACAGGAATGAGAAGCAAATAAAAAGCTAAAATCATGTTGTCACAAAAAAAACATTTACACTAAATTGAGAGTTATACTTTTTAACTCCAGCAACGACCTTCAAGCAAGTTCAGATCTCTGATGCAAAGAAAAGAAAATACATTTAGTTTTATTTAGGTGTTGACCAATCAGAATCAAGTATCTAACACAGCCAGGAGCCGCAAAATATGACTACAACAGTGTATCCAGCTAACAAACATTGTATGAGAGTGAGTTGTCATTGTTAAGTGTTTTCTTTTTCTATCTTACACCTCATCAGGAAGTTAGAAGTATTTGTTATCTGGTCTGAGATCTCCCATGGAGCCGATGCTGCAGATTTAAAAATATTTGGTTGTCTGTGAAAGTCTTCTTTAATCCTAGGCGGTCTTTGTCTGAGGTAAACAATAGCTGCATTTCCAGTTTAGTTCAATTACCTGAACGACCCTCGGAGCTAAAATAACTGTCTCTTCTGAACAATCCGGAGCTTCAGACTGAGGTCTGAGTACAGCCCGTCTGAGGGATGCAGGAATGGGACGACATCCAGTATCCAGGAGGAAGTCTTCCACCATCCCTCTGAGGTAAAGTCACCTCTGGGGTCTTTAAATTATTAACATCCTCTCTGTCCTGTCTGCCCAGAGCGACCGCAGCCTGCTCACTCTAACACTGAGAGAAACACGACACCTGAGTACACACAAGACACACACACACACTGGAGACCCTCCACATTATATCATCCTGAAGAGCACATCTGTAGTTTAGAGTTTGATATGAAGCAATTAGAGATTGGATGAAAGTTTACAACATTGAGAAAAATTATGCAGCGACTCCAACTCGCTCACCCAGAGGAAAGAGGAGCTCATGAATTCAGATGAATGGTCCCTGCTTTTGATTTTCAACCATCAGACAAAAATGACTTCAGATCTCACTAACATATCACTGAAGTATCATCTCATTGACACAGTTCACTCAAATTTGACGAATGCTAAGCTACATTTACTCAACATGAGTGAGAACACAGTATTTAACTGATGTTTAACTTCTTCACATGCAGAGGTTTCCTGAGAGCGAGGAGCGTCTCCACAGTTATTCCCTGAAAGGTCAGGTACCCAATTATCCAGAAACTGAACCAATATCTTAACTTGACATCCTTCTTTCTCCTTCAGAAGCTCCAACTCATGGACACACGTTCTTGTGTGAAGAACCGTTCACTCCATGGAGATGACATCATGTGAAATCAAGAGTTGAATATGCTGGTTTATATTTATAGACATGTTGGCACCACTTTGACTCAACTGAATCTGATCTACAGGGATTTTTTTTTAGCTCTACCAAATCAAACTGTGTGGAAACACCGATCATTGGACGGACAGAGGACCAAATATTTGGGATTTTCTCATTCTCAACACAAAATTGTCTCCACCAACATCTTCCTTTTTCATTGGATAAATCATAAGTGTGCAATTTATCTGAAATGATTGACTTACCATGTCCTCATATAACGTTAGATAAAACATTTTCTCATTGTCAGACATCAGTCAGTGTGTTTAAATTGTGCCCATGAAACAGATGCTTTTCAGCCAAAAGAAAAACAGTTTGTTATATTCCATATGGAAACAGTTTTAATGGAAGAAATGAGAGAAAGTGGCAAAGGAGTTGCAGTAATAACATGAAAGAGAAAGAGAGAGAGAAAAAACAACATTTTTTTATACCCAAAAAACATCAACTCATTAGAGGTTAGCTGTTAGCTCTTAAGCTTTAACAGACTGTGTCACATCAGTGTGAAAGCATGAACGCTGTCCCTCAGTCTCCTGGAAAAATGAATTTGTTTTGGGTGAGGAAGAGTAAAGTCAGTTTTTAAAAGTGCTGCCATGGAACTGACACACACAGCGTTACACAGCATTAATTTTGAGTGCTCTTGTTAGCTAACAATAAAATGCAACTCTTAATGCCGTCCAGACTCTAAATCTTCCTAATTTGGTGGTATGTTTTTTGAACTTGTTGAGAAAACACATCGAGCAACTTTCCAGTTTGAGATTTGTGACTTTCTGGAACGATTAAGCTCGAAAATAAAGAAATTATTTAAACAACAACAGAAACATAATTTTAAATCCACTGGATGGACTTCACTCAGACTTGTCTTTAAATATTAAGCACTGTTCCTATTAGCTGTTAAAAGCCATCTCCTCAGAAACATTTTATTCACAAAGACTCAAACCTCACTGCTCGTTCACGCTTTGATATTCTCCCAATAAACAACTCTGTGATAAATCATTCAGCTGATTCAACAATTCAGTTGCATGTGCAGTATTTGGGTTTGTGGCTCCTTTTCTCTGAGCGACATCTTCAATTTTAACTTAACAAAGCATTAAGAAAGCCCAGAGGATCCAAGTCTGTAAATGAATTCAGTCAGACTTCTTTTTCAAGTGGACTCCAGTAAAAGTTTCCCACAAAGACTCTTCTGTAGTGGGATGGCTTTGTGAGATGGATTATTTGAAGTGCTGGCACATGCGAAAGGCTTGAAGAGATATATGTCTGTTTCTTCTGGCTGCTTGGGCCGCTGCAGAGTGGCAGTAATAATGCCAGAGAGGTTAGAAAAGGCTCAGGCTGGTATTATACACGCTACACAGTGAAATACTGAGCAGAATCCTGCAGCCAGAAACACACAGACCTCCTCCAAATATGTGCCACACCTACACACAGAGAGCCAGAGCGGAGGCTACTGTTCATTCTCTGGAGTCTCATTCTGCAGCCGTGAGGGAGAGAGAGCAGAGAGCCAGAGAGAACAAGCTCCAGTTACTGAACGTCAGGGACAGACAGTCTGTTAGACTGCATCCACATTAATACAGTCTGAGTGTAAAACCTCAAACCCTGAAACATTTACACCTGACCTACTCTGTGTCTCCCTGTTTACACCATCTTTAGCAATATGTGCTATTTATCAAGCTACGCTACATCATTGTGTAAATAGAAGATAAGCTTTTCTTTAGCTGCATCAGGAAATAAGAATAAATGTTTATTATTATTATTATTTTCATTAGCATTTTTTATTTTTATTTATTTTTTTAATTTTAATTGCAGTTATAATTTTAACGTATTATTCAGAGAGAGGGTTATTTAATAAGCATCAACAGTTAAATCCCACCCCACGTTAAGATGCTACAGACACCGGCCCCCAAACTTCAAAGACTGAAAACTTTGCAGATGTTTAAGTTTTTTAAAGTCTTATTAGACTTAATATGAGCCACATTGACCTGATAAGTCCAGAAAAAAAAATCTTACTCATGATACTAAAGGACAAAAACGACGTCTCACCTTGTTAAGAGTTAAAGAAATTTGCCAGTGGGGGTGAAAAAAAAAATATAATTGTCTAGTTTCTCTTATTAAAATATTCTTGTTTCAAAAAACTTGACATTCAAACTTGTCTTTTTTATTTTCTGCTGACTACAAGTAACTCTGAGTTATTTTTATCTCTTAATATCTTAACATGAGACATTTTTCTGGTCAGGTGACAACACATAAACACCTGGTTAGATCTCAGTTTTTCAGTGTAGTTCCCTCCACCCTTTGATGTATGTAATTCTCAACTTTCTTTCCTGTTCTTTAATCTTTCTACTTATCTTTTATCAATTACTAAAGACCTGAATATGCCCAAAATGTAATCTTAGAATAAAAAGGCAACCCCTGAGATCCTGCAGATGTTATGAGGAATCTTGTAGAGGATCAGAATCCCGTCCCATGTGGTCTCCCTGAGTCCAAACAGAATTAGAAGGGAGGTAAAAACAGAGTTACACTTTTATACTTTAAGAGGAGACAACCAGCGGAAACAGAGGAGTAGACGTTACTTTTCTATAACATACATTCAAAAAAAAAAAAAAAAAAAAAAAAAAAAAATCTAACTGTGTGGTGGTCTCTGATTGGTCCAGAACTACAACTGCACACCTCACCACTCATGATAAGAACAAGATGGAGAGCTGAGCATCTGGTCTGAATGAAAAAGGTAGGTCTGCTTGATGCTTGTGTGTGTGTGTTCGTGTGTGTGTGTCCGTTCAGCCCAGACATGCAGCCTCGTGGCTCAGCGTGAGCTGGAGCTGCTACTGTGATGAAGGTTTCACTGACAAATTAAAACTGACATTATCACATGAGGATCCCATTCAGCAGGTCTCTAATGATACATCATTAAGCCAATTAAAGAGTTCAACTTCAGACAGGATGTGTCACAGATTAAACGGAATGAGAGACTGAAAAAGTTTTCTGTTTCACAACAAAATACCTGAAGAGTAACAAACACTCAGAGCTACTTCCATGCATCATTCTGAAAATTAGCACGTGTAGGTTTCTGTTTGCGTGTATTTGACATCATAGTTAGCACCTAATTCAGTGAAAGGGACTGGACTATAAACCAACACAAGCTGTGCTAAAGCTAAGCTATCAGCTAGCATGTTGGCTTCATCCCAACGTTAAGTTTTTACAGGATCTTTATGAGCAGTCTGCCTGGAGGAGCAGCACAGGTAGAGCTGTTTGGGCGAGGAGCCAGATTCATCCCGTCTGAGACAAGTGGTCATTAACAGCAGCAGGGGGACTTTAAACACACACACACACACACACACACACACATACAGCTTTCACACTACACCATCCTCCAGCCCTCAGGAATAATGGGACATGTAAAGTAGCATGCATGATTTAGAAAGACGAGGGCACTAAAGAGAAAATTATAGAAGCTTTGGCTGGATTTGGTACTTCAGAGCTAAAGTCAAATAAAAGAGCACATTTCATCCTCATGAAACAAAAGTCTGAAGGTTTATATTTGTGTTAAAGCCAAAGTTACTAGGAGCTGTTGTCCTGTGTGCATCCTGCTTACAAAAGCTACAGTCCTCATCGCAGTGGTTGCTGGTTTGAATCTGCGCTCTCTGCTTGTTTGCCTTTCTCTAGCTGTCCTATCAATAAAGAAAAGCACGCCCCAAAAATATCACTTTATGAAGATTCTGTGTTACAGAATTTTGTTTAAATATCTCATGTTAGCTAGACTGTCTTTACTAAATGTAACAGCAGTACCTTTTTTTTTAATGCTAAGGCCCCTTTTATACGAGGTTTCACAGCGTTTCACTCAAAAATGCACAGAAAAAAAAACTGTGTTAACATGGAATCACCAAGCGGCAACCTCCAGTCTAAAAAATTTGAGGCAATGCGGAAGTGCTAAAGTCTGCTGTTCCTTGAGTGTCCGCTTGAGGCTGACTCTGGAAATTCCTGAAGTCACAAACACACCAAGCCAAAAAAAGCAGTTTTCACGGCCAAAATAAGCCCATTTACAGCCTGGTACAAAGAATGTCTCCCGTCTGAATCGCTAATTTTACTAATGGCACGCACAGTACAGGGGGTGATTTTTTTTCTAATTCGGCAGTTTCCACAATATTAAGCTCACCAGTTCGTCCAATCAGAGGCACAGCTCAGATCACGTGACTGTGGAGCGTCCTATGGTTGTTACTGTGGAGACTCACAGCACGCCTTATTTCCAATATGGCCAAAAGAGTCTTTTGGTAGCCCTCCACCAAAGAAGAGGCGGGCTGATCATTCAGAGTTTTATCTGAGTGCAGAAGTGGAGCAACAGATGCACATTTTGTTGAAAGGCAGTCAGCAGATTCAGCAGCACAAACACAACACAGTAGGTCCACCACTGAACCGTTGTTGTTGTCCGGTTCGTGCATGACAACACAACAAAAGTGGAAGGCACACACGTAAAACGGAGCGTGACATCAGCTTACATGTCATTTCTGTGTAAAAGAGAGGCTGAAATGCAACAATACTTTTGCAACCATTGTCACATAAATGACCCCTCAGCTTCACAGTCCTCAGCACATCAACACCCTCACAATGTCTGGATCTTATTACAGCAATTTAACATAACTCTCCCTAATCAACCAATCAGAACAGGAGAGGTGGGACTTCTGATACCAAAATTGCAAATGAACAGGAAAAAGTCGCTCGATTCATTTCATACGGGCACAAGTTCCAGGTGTTGAGCTGCTGCTAATGCCAGGAACTTCCTGAAGGAGGCCGACATGATGTGGGACAACTTACACGTCTTAGTGAGTGAATGTGAGGCTGTGGGCGCCTCCAGCACAAAATAATGCCATTATTGTACACAAGCCCTAAAGCAGCCGTGAGATCTGAGATTTTTTAGGGGAATCACAATTTCTCATCTAAGGGAAAAAAGTATTAATTGAGAAAAATAATAGCCTGAAGAAAAACAGAGACACTCACACATGCTAACTGGACAAGGTTCTCTGGTTGACCCCAACCTTTGACCTCCTGGTGGACGAGAGAAAGCAAAAAGACTTTTCCTCAAGGGGGTTTAGCAAAGAGTTTATCAGTGCAGAGCTTATCAGGAATCAGCTGGTGGGAACAGGGTGAGGGTGTCGGGTTACTGAAAGGACATTTCAGCCTCAGGGAGACGTTACATTTAGGCCATCTGCTCGTGTGCAGCTTCAGCTGAAAAATGTATGAGCAAAATCTGATCAGTTAAGGTATTTATAAGATCTTAACATGTGGAGAACTCAGATTTAAGTATCTATCATCTATTTTCCATCTTAGTTTGTACTCATCTTACTGCTGAGGAAACAAAGAAAATGCAACAACATGACTGCACAGAAGACGAAATTAAGACAAAAACAAGAGAACAGTGCATGGATGTTCTCATTTGGACGTTTCTCTTTGAAGTTATTGTTAGTCAGAGCTCCACATACGCAAAAAAAGCCACACCGAACTATAACTGAGCACTGAAATAAACCCCTGTAATTTTCAACGAGCAAAGCAGACACAACCTAGCCTACCAGTTTCTGCAGAACGGCTACGAAACACTGCGAATGGCATTAAAAGACAGAGGAGCCCCTCGGAGAGAAGGCCTGCGAGACTCTTTATGTGCTCATAGAGGCAGCAGTCAGCACGGTTTTGGCACACTTTGTTTATTATTTCATAAGCTCAGAGGTTATGGTTGCCAGATGGGACTCAAACAAGAGCCAAGAGAAACACAGAGAGCAGGCTGAATCCCCAAGAACAGACAACTCGCAGTGGAGATGTCACGACACACACACACACACACACACTCTTTCACGGGCTGCAGATGTGGAACACAGAGGTTGAACAGTGTTTTCTAGGATTTGTGTTAATGTGTGTGCAGGAGGAGGAGGAGGAGGAGGAGGAGGAGGAGGAGGAGGAGGAGGAGGAGGAGGAGGAGGAGGACCTTAATGTGCAGCAAACATCATTATGCATTACTTATTGTTTGCTGTTTAAATAGAAACATCACGTCAACGTTCACGTTGACAAATTGTTAAACAGAGACTACAGCCTCCATGGAAACAAGAGTAAACGTCATTCAGGAGGAGAAGCAGCTCACTCTGCCATCATCTCTGTGGCCTGTGAGCACAAAGCGGAGATCATTTTGGAGTCTGTCTCTCACTGACGCACTCAGAAGTTTCTAGTCTTATTTTCAGATTGTTTTGGGGACATGACTCGTGGCAGCACGCTACACAGTGAGGCATGAGTTATTCCTTTAACCAAAGTTGCTGTGGTAAAAAAATTTCTATGAGGTCACACACTCCATCAGGTGTTTTACTTTAATGCTGTTTATGCTCTATGACATATTTCCAGCTAGCTGGAAAAGACGATGCACCAAGAATTGGCTTGAAAATGAAATCCAAATATCAGCAAAACAAGCTAATGAGATTAGCTCTTCAGATGACATGCACGTGTGCAGCAGTGAGGTCTGGTTCAGTAGTTTTTGATACAAACAGCACATCAGTCTGCAGATTTATCATCACTCACAGCAGGTAAGAACATCCTTATTGAAACCTGTCTCCACCGAAAATAAAATAAATCCTGCACTGATATTCAGTTGTAGCTCTTCCTAGATTACATCACTGGAGAGACACACTCTGTGCACCACAGACTCACAGCAGGTTTTATTGGCTGGATGTTTAACAAAGACCATAATCAGCTTCTCTCTTGCAGTAAGACTTTGATGACGACTTCATTTTACTGCAAAGCTCATGCAAACATTAATAAAGGATATAATGGGTTATGATAGCAGAATGAAGTAACCGGGTACGTTTAATATCAAAAACAGCATTTTCATATGACAATCATGTCTCTTACATGTCTCAGGTTTGTTATGATGAGGGAACGAGGTGTTCTGATGCACTTGATGAACATGTAGAAGTTTCACCTCTTCATGCCATAAAGGGAACATTTGGAAACAATTCCTACCTTTAAAGCCTGACTCAACAAAAAATAGCAGAAAAATCTAATTTTCTGGAATTGAGATGCTCATAGACTCTTTAATCAAAATCCACAACAAAAAATTGCTCTATCATTTTGTTTATGATCTATATTTATTTTTTTGTCATATTTGACACATCAGGTGGTTTTTGCAACTTCATCTAAAAGTTTTAGTAAATATACATTTGTTTAATGTAGAAAATACTTATTTTTCAAAATGAGTAACAATTCAGATGTTATTCTTACCAAAAATTCATGAAAATTTAGCAACAATTTTCCTTTAAAAAAAAAAGGTTTCAGCTGCCTTTAGTGGCATGATAATCCATCAGAGGGTAGAATATGTCTTTTAAAATAGTTTTAACAGGTTTTAAGTGAAATATTTATCATGTTGATGAGATAAAGGTCTTTGAAACTCTTGAATCAAATGTGACACATTCGGCATTAAAGGGTTAAGGGGAACGCGCCTCTCAAAACTTTCTCTAAGGCACAAATTTTGTTCTATCTAATATTTTCTTTGTGTTTCATGAGTAAAATGTTTGCTTGGCTCATTTTTACAGGTTTTTCAGGGGGGAAAAAAGCTGCAACAGTTTGAATGAAAATGAATCAGGCCCACAGCTTTTTTTTTTTATCTGCCTCACAACTTACAGGAGAAATTTTTTAAGTTCTTTTACTTTCAGTGAAAAACCCTTTTTGGTTTTTTTTTTTTTGTTACCCGTTCGGGTATTCCACGATTTTAACAGAACAATATTTCAGGACTCCCACAAAAACAGGCCATAATTTGAGCACAGGTTGGAAAGTCTTTATCATGAATGAAGTCCAGGACACCTTTCTTCTACAGAGTGTGGTGGTCATGGTTTGTGACAAACCAACAGTCCATGACCATGAAACCCTCTCACACACGTTACAAACACACCTCACACTTCACTCTCCAGAGTGTGAGGTGTGTCCCTCCTGAAGAAAGGAGGGAGGATCAGGATGTGTGTTTGAATGTGAACATAAATCCCACAAGGTTCAGGATCAACATATGCAGAGCAGACATGGAGATCTCAGGAGTATAGCGGCTAGTGCAGGGGAGTGTCACCTTACATGCACCACATCTATCCCACCACCGCTGAGCACAGAATGAACCCTTAAGGAGGACAACACAGACCCTCTCTGACCACTTTCACTCACAGCTGGAGCAGCCGACATCACAGGCAAATCAAACCTGCCTTTTTTCAACAACTAAAACAACTGAGGTGTCAGCTCTGCAAGCAAACATGGTGAAATACTTGACAAAAACCAGCCTGAGAGTTTTTCTCCAGACCCGACCGTTCTGAGTTTGAACAGAGCCAGAGCTTTGATAACAACCAGCAGCATCAAAAGGGGAAAAATGTATAGAAATCTGATCCAGAGTCGCAGATCACAACCGCCTCAGAGTCCACACACTGCCCCACTTCTCACAATGTAAATTTAGAAATGGGCTGTGCATGACAAAACACTGAAGGTATGCAGCTTTCCAACTTACACAACATTTACTGCCAGTCGTGTGTTTCTCCCCTTGTTTGAATTTATTCCCACTCAATGATTCTGGTTATTCTGCTTATTTTAACGAGCACCTGAAGGCAGCACACTGTTTTTTTATAGGAAAGGTCAACCTGCAATTTACGCAGCTCTGTCACAAACTATATTATTTTATAGAAGACGTTTACGACTCAGCTGTGGAAACAGACACACAGCACAGCCAAGCTGATGACAGAATAACAGCAGAGGGAGAGAGTGAAGTTCTGCTGGATGTGAGGTTAATAACTCTACACCTCAGTGCTGTTTAGTGACTCCTGTGAGAGGTGCCAATGTGTTTAAATGTTTGTATCCTGAAAATTACTGACCCCGACGTGATTTGAACACGCAACCTTCTGATCTGGAGTCAGACGCGCTACCGTTGCGCCACGAGGTCCTGATGTCATGGGAACACGCTGCCTGTTTGAACCTGTTTGAACCTGTCCCAAGGTCGAGAACCGCAGACTGTACTTCCACTATTGCATACAAGTCACAGAGCCTGAGCCAGTGGCTAACTTGTTAGCCTAACCTAGCTAATATACAGAACATGAATGAGGAGGCATGAATCCCACATTAGAGAAACGTAACTTTGAGAAAATATTTAGAAAGCCTGACCTGCTCACTATCAACCTTAGTTTGTAGAAATGTAGGACTTGCACAGCTGTTAACCTGTGTTATCCCTTAATGTGGATCACACTCTGTGATTACTCTGACTGTGTATGGTGGCAAGGCTAACAGGTTAGCTACCAGCTAAGGCCAACAGACTGCAAACACACATGAAATTTGGGCAAAACTGATGCGTACATTATTTTATTCACATCACTTTATTAAAATGTCAGAAAAAAACTGTACAGTTGTGTCCAAGTGGTTCAACAGACCACAGGTTGGTCTACGGTCTGTTCTGACCACCTCATACAGTCTTAACTGGATGGTCAAATTCATCAACTCCGCTGCGTGTTGACTGCGTTTGTCAACTTACACCGGCTGCATGTTCAGTCCAGCAAGCCGCAGGACTGACAGAACTGAAGTTGCGGGACCGAGGAATTCCCGCACTTCCCGCTCTGTTAATAAACCTCTTTATTCATGTTGTGCTGTTAAACCTCAAACCTGTTGATTCCTGGCGTGTCTTTACTCATTGTGTAGTTTTCTTGCATTGGTAAAGCTAAATAAAATCTAGTTTTGACACAGTCTGTTTTATTTTGAAAGTCTCAGGCTCTTTTTAGGTAGTTTCCATGCACTACTTCCTGTCCCGCTCAACTTTCTCTACTCTGACTGACACGTCACAGCTCTGCATCCAGCAAAAATAGGAAGGCTGTGAAGTACTTGCAACATGGTGAACCAGCCACACAGCTGAACCGCAATGGAACGAATCCAGTGTGAGTTGACACATTGACTTGAAACCGATCTGATCCGGCGCCGTGACGGAGCTGAACGGCAACACAGACGCAGCCAGTGTATTTCAGCCGTGAATGTCATGTTCTTGAAAACTACTGACCCCGACGTGATTTGAACACGCAACCTTCTGATCTGGAGTCAGACGCGCTACCGTTGCGCCACGAGGTCCTGCTATTGCTGAGAAAAACCTCACCTGTCACATTTCCAAAAGCCGGCACCATGACACTGGGAGACTGTCAAGAACAGCAGCAGCGGATGAGTTCCCACCAAATGGGAATTTAATCCTCCAACAGAATTCTCTCAGAATTTTCCGGAGCTTCCTACTTGGTGAACAACACTGACATTTAAAAGAGAGGATGAATTTCACTGCACAGAGGGATTAAAAAGAAATAACTACGGTTTCTTTTAGCACCCTTTCATACAAGACCTGTTACCCAATAAGTACATCCAGTGAAAGCACTAAAATACAGCACAGAGCTGGTTCAGATGACCTGTAATCAGTGTAAATGGTCATCTCTACTCCTCTGTGACTCATATGTGTTGTAGGTCACTGTGCACAGACAGCATCAATAGATACAAGCTAATCCTGCGAGCAAACATCTGAGTCCAATGAATCATTGACGTATTTCTGCATCACACTTTAATTTACTGTCACTTGAAATGTTCCTGCTTAATGTGAAATCTCATATCTGTCAACTCAGCAAGATGTGTGCCACTTTCCATGTGGTTGTTCCATTTTATGTGAACCCTCTCGCAGGGTCATCTTCATTATGACTTACAGGAAGTCAAACAGGAAATCAAACTGCTGTGAAAACATGTTGTGCGTGAATTAATAGCTGGTAGCATTTTCTCCCTCCTTTATTCAAGTTCCAGACAAACTGCAGCTCTCCTCCTGCCGTACGAATCTATGAAAACTGAGGACAAGGGGAAGAAAAAGGAGTGAAAGAGAGCAGAGTCTGTTTGAGAGCGTGAGTTTGGTTCTGTGTTTCTGTGCACACTTTGTGTCCTGCATGTTCTCAAACTGAGTCCTGCTCTTAAACATTAGCAGACAGCAGAAAGTGGGTGTTTAAACAAGGACTGACAAAGTAAAGTGGTGGCTGAAGCATGGCAAGAGAAGACTACTGGATTTTTAATGGAAGCCAGGAAATAATAATAGCCGTGTTTACTGGAACACGTCTCCAAGGATCCGCCTCATTGAATGAACACTGAGCTGGAGAAGAAAACATAAAGTAAGGATGTATTCACACCTGGATCGTTTGAGGTAGTTGTTCCGAAACACCTTAAGTCTGGTTTAATTTGGGCATATGTGAACGCAGCAATCGCACTTGGATGTGGGACAAAACAAGCGTAGAGATCTCCAAAATAGGGTGGTCTAGGCTCGCTTCCTTTCCCTGTAGCGGTTCCATTGCAGTGAGAACACGATCACCTCAGCAACCAGCACCACTGACCTAGTAGTGGGGGGGCAGTAATGCGCCTGGTTGCCAACCGTCCAGCCCAAAAAAAAAGGAGAAAAAGGAGTAGAAGAAAGCAACAGCAGAAGAAGAGACGGCAGAAGAACTAAAATCTGAGTGAAATGAGTTGTGAGCGCTTTCTACAATTTCATTTAGCAGACGCGTTTGTCCAAAGTGACGTACAACCCAAGCAAGAATTTAGACCAGAGGGAAAGACCTTGGTAGGTGCCATGAAGTGCTTCAAGTTTGTTTGGCCACAGGTGCTGCCGTCACATGACAGAGAAAGACCTTTTTATCCATCTAAATGAAGTAACCACAACTAAAAATTCAATAATAGCAATATCATTCAACATTCAACAACATGCAATATTCAGTGCTTTCATTCACTTAGAGCTCTTTGTCTTAACAGATGCATTAGCACATTATTATACAGACGCAGTCTGGACCCTTGAAAAAAAAATGGCTGATTTGATGATATAGTGAACATTGGTACATTAACCAGATAAACGCTATGACACAACCCCACACGCCGCTGATGCTCCATGGCTGTTGATCCTCTCAATGGAAAGCAGTCAAAAATCTAAATGAATAAACAATGTTAAGAAAACATCCCCCTCCTTCCAGGTAAGATTTCTGACCAATGAGCGAAAAATTTGATTGCAACTTTGGACCGCAAGAGACTTGTGCCACGTGAACACAAACCAAGTGACAACTACAATTGTTTCATTTTTGCTCCTGAATCAGAACAAAGCAAACGAGCCACAGGTGTGAATACACTTCTGCTGTTAATATGAAGTGTAAAGTAACCCTGTGAGTCAACATAAACCAAACACAAATCAGATGAAACTAAAACTACATTCAAAGAGAAAATATATCAGCTGTATGAATTCAAATGAACCTGACAGCAGTAACATTTTCTGAAAAGGAGCTCTGTGATCAAAAGGTGTGAATAGATTTTGTGATGCCTCAGATCAAACGGCTGCTGGTTTGAATCATGTTGAGGTCAGTGTTACGGAGCAAAGCCTTCAGAGATCAAAGCTGCACACCTCGGTTTAACATGACTAATCTTTCCTGGAAAGAACCTCACCTGAGTGAAACCAAACAACCTGCTCTAATACTTACTCATATAAAACATGAGCTCTCCTCTGCTTTCTTGTCTCTATAGTTTGATTACTTGCTCGTATAAAGACTGAGTGGGTGGATTACTAATCTATCAGCTCCTCCATTAACACCCTGCCAGGAGCTGGTGGGATTTGTTCTTGTTCTGTGTAACAGACGGCAGAATGATGCGTCATTCAAACACAGATGAAAGCATGAATCAGTTTCAGACCCCAGCCAGGGGTTTCAGCACATAATGGCACAGTGCCATAATCACGTCTCCCTGAGTGCTTTTGTGAAGGAAAAACTAATGACTTATAATGAATCTTTTTTCAAACTACATTTATCTGATCTAAAGGAAGGACATCTGCTGCTCTTTCATCTGTTTACAGGCAGAACTGAGAGCCCCAAAAGTAGCTGATTTGAATCCTCAGGGTGAATTTCCCTGAGTCTTATCCTTAAGCCAAATGATTTACATCAGTTTAAAGCTGGGGTACTGTGCTTTTCTCGGGCATTGTACTACCCCCTCTGATACTCCTGTAGTAACTTTACATGATTTACAGCTATTGTATGTATTAGAAAATCCTGGCTGAGACACTTTTTGGTGCTGTCCCTTTAAAGACTCCCTGCTCCACAAACCCCCTCCTCTCTGATTGGCCAGTCCTCTGGAGGCCTGTCTGGAGCAGGTCTATGGGCAGGCCTTTGAGTTTGAGGCCTGCCCCTCCAACGTGTCATAAACCAATGAGGCGATCTTTATTAGATGACCTCATTATTTCAGTAAGTCTGGTGAAGAGCTCATGCTATTTTAAGAATGGACTGTTTTGATCAGTTTACAGATTCAGGGATTTCCACAACATGTTACTTTGTGTCTATGTTTAAAAAATAGGAAAGCATCAAACCCCGTCTTTGAGGTTGAAAACGTGAGACTGAACTCACGTCAGAGGTTGCCCACTGGCCAGAATTTCCTCAAACATTGAAGAAATCATCTTCTATTCAAGAACATCAAGTTTGTCTGCAAAGTTTCAACAGTGTCTTTAGGCAGTGCTTATCCCTGAGTATCCTGTATGGCGGCCCTGAAGTGCGAACCACAACAGCAAATAACTAGACAAAACAGCAAAGTAAAAAACAAAACAGCCAATTATAAAACACAACAGCTATTGTGTTTTAAAATTTGCTGTTGTGTTTTTTAAATTTGCTGATTGTGTTTTTTGATTGGTTTGCACTTCAGGGCCACCATTATCCTGGGTATTTTTACCCATTGCATTGCCATGTTAAAAAAAATAAATAAATAAAATCCTACATCTGATTTTTTATAATGTCCAGACCTTCGTACACCTTGGCCAATTCAGAATTGAGCTTAAATGTTTTGTTAATCCAGACTGAGTTCTGTGTACTCTGTAAGCTCTTTTTCCACATTATTCTACATGCCTGCTCATTGATAATGCTCTGCATACAACCTCACTGAAACAGCTGAATAGTAATCCATAATGGATCACAGCCTGCGTGACACCAGATTATCACTCAGCTAATGGTTCACAGGTGGTTGGTACATCTAAATACTGCATGTGCAATCCAAGCTAATATCTCATACTCTGAAGTAATGAGATAAGTGATGCTGAGCTGACATAAATTCTTCATGTGTTTACCACAGACAGCGCCAACATGAGCACAGCTCAATCCAGCCTTATGTCTGTCTTCGTTTAAGAAAGTAGGTGCTGTTAGGACGCTGGCTTCAGAGAACATCCAACATCACATCCAAAACATCTGCTTTAGAACCACGAGAGTAAACTGAAAAAAAAAAAGAGATGGTTTTCAGATTGTGGTGGGTTTTCTGTTTCAACTTTTGTAAAGGAGAGTTAGGAGGAAACACACATGGCCACTTACCCGCTCTGCTGCTTTCTGTTCACTGTCTTAAAGTTTGGCAGGACGAGCAGCGTTCAAAGCCAAAGCCTGACAGAGATGCCTGGTTCACACACAGTCAGCACTCTGCTCATGCACACACACAACTGTTTGTTTGCACAGAGTAACTGAACAAGATTTCCAGCATTGATGTCATTTTTCTGACCTCTCCTGTGATAATATGAGTTTATACTGAACCACAGATTTTATACTCATTCAAATAGCCTAAAATCAAATTATTTATCCTCTGATTCTCCCTTTGAAGACAAAACTGGAGGTATTATTTATTTCCAGCTTTAAAAAAAATCACCAAAGTTATTCCACACATCATCTGCTGGTCAAAATTAATCTCCTGACAAAAATGTGCAAACCTTTCATCAAACCTCTTTACAGCAAAACTGTGAGCATGCAGCTCAAATGATATGCAGGCTGCACCAAAACTACAAGCCAATCCTCCTCACAGACATTTGAATGTTAAAGTCAGGGTTGGTAATCAGATTAAGATTCACTTTTTGTTATTCTGGTTAAAATGATCTTTATGTCCTGATGTCAATTAATGCATGATGTGTTCTTAAAACAGAGTGAAAAATATCTGCTGTCTACAGCAGGAGTAAACCTGGGAAAACATCAGCCAATCCTAGCGATTAGGATCCAATTTGTTAAACCAATCAAATCCTGCCCTGGCTTTCTGCCCGCCTCCTGCGCGTACATTTCCCCAACATGCACTCGCCCTGATTCAATGCACATAACCAAGAGGGATCAAAGTACACTGGAGAACAGCAGAAAAACTGTCTTTACCTTGATTACTGCTAACGTAGAGCAAACAAAAACTATGTGCTGAGGACCAGTTTGAGTCTGTGGTTTTGAATCAGTCACGATCATCAAATGCTCATGAACCAGCAACAGCATCATTGTGCATGTGAGCATGGGAGTGTGGGAGGGCGGGGGCTAAACAGAGTCCTGAGGAGATTCTGCATTCAATTTTTTTCCAGGACTACCAACCCTGCCTTTAATGATGATTTTAAAAAAATAGAAAAAAAAATATGAAGAAGAATCAAGGAGTTTGAAAAAAATAATTTCTGACATGCAGCATTGAAGTAGAGATTGAGTGTTTGCAAATACCAAGTAATGTAGAATTATTTCAGAAGTTGAACGCATCTTAAAACCAACAGACTGTCTCTTAAGACTCCAACATTACAGCGTGACACTGATCCAACTCTCATTTTAGTGTCAACATGGGAAATCCCAAACTCACAAACAGTGAATGTCTCATGTCTGCCTCTACCTTGTAATTTTCAGACTTTCCCATGTTGCCCTTCAAACGGCAGCAGAGTCTTTCCACATAATGACTTCAAATTACTTTTTTTTTTTTTTAAGGTATCCCTCCCACTACTAATGATGTGCTAGAGACGAGCGGAGCTGTGCCATCAAAGATCTGCTTAACTAAACAGAAGTTCTGGTTTGGAGACTCACATGGGTCTGATCACCTCTCCACAGGAGCACCAGCTGCAAAATATAAACTCATAGAAATGAAACAGTAGATAATACAGAGTCTGTAATGTCTCAAGGCTGCAGAGCTCCACCTACTATTACTACCACTCTCCTGCACTGCTTCCCTCTCTCTCTGCTAATGGACGAATCGTACAACCTGTAAACCTCAGAATGTGTTGCACCACTTTATGTTCAAGTCCCGACACGATCCATCATCAGGCTCTTTGCTTTTATCTCCAAATAGCTTTTAAAATGTCTCTAAAATCCAGAGGCAGAGTGTAAATTGATGGGTGTGATTGGCACAGTAAAAAAGCTTCATGAAAGATTATTGATGTGCACAGAGTGGTATGGATGGACTTGTTGACTGTGAGCAGAAAGAGGAGGAGAGTAGAAGGTGTGTATGTAAAAAAAAGGATTAAGAAACTGTCGCGAGAAGAAAACCAAATGGAGAGGACAGAGGATAAAGAAAGAGAAAGAGGAGGGGATGAAAGAAGGAAGGGGAAGGAGGTTGAGAGGGAATAAAGAAGATGTTGAGAGAAGGCACCGCAGGCTGTGCTGCAAGGTTAAATCTAATGAGCTCAGTGTTTATCGACGAGTGAATTAGAGACACAATTACGCCAGGCAGAGTAGAAATTTTCACACTCGTGCATGTACACACACACACATCTGCTGGAGGTAATTTCAGGACCTGCTGATGCTTGAAACAAGACTGTAACGTAAAGCAACCTCAATACATCTCATTCCCTTTGGCTGAGCGTGCAGACCGAGTGCCGCTGAGTTCAAAATAACTCCCGTGGATTCAAACCAGCGCTAAAGCTTGAAGAACACAGAAGAAGCACGAGTTTTTCTATCCCAGGACCTCTCTCCTGGGTGACCACAGTGTCGTGAGTCTGTTTGGCTCCATATTGAGCTGTGGGTCAAGAAGATGAAAGTAGCTTTGTATCCATTTGACTGCTTGTAACCTCCACTGCTGCTCTGTTGTGCCCTCTCCCCCTCGCTGCGATGCTTTCACTGAGGTTGCTCTCATTAATGTCAGGCAGTGATGGAGGAGAGCTCCATCAATCTCTCTTTAGGACCACCGGGGTTGAAAGCTTGGTGTGAGAGTGTGAAGCCTCTGGAGGAGATAAATGTTCCTGTTCCAGTCTGACTTCTGTTCAGGGTCTTTGTATCTCCAGGGTGCTGGTGGCAGAAGTAGAGCCTGATTTATACGTCTACACTGAAAGGATGCAGATTGTGATCTGTAGTCTATGTGAGAGGCCAGCTTTGTTTACAGCAATGATACTTGTGTGAGGGTGTGTCTGTATTTATTGGTAATTACACTGCCAAAAAAAGTGAAGTTGGTATGCTATCCTAGGGCTGCATGATATTGGGAAAAAATGACATTGCAATATGTATTTTTTTTTCATATTACAGAAAGAAGAACTGTCATTTATTACAGATAAATTCAGTGTTTTAATGCACTCAAACTTTCGGCAACAGAATTCGACATCCCATCATTTGTTTTTTTGAGTCAATTTTCTGCTTCAAATCAGATCAAAGCCTCTGTTCACTTCTGAGTAGAGCAAAAAGAGGAGGAGAGAATTAAGGTGGAGCAACATGTTCCTAAAGAAACTAAACTATAAAAAAAAGGAAAAAAAAAAAAAAAAAAATATATATATATATATATATATATATATATATATATATATATATATATATATATATATATATATATATATATATATATATATGTTGTGATGTGTGATGATCATAAACCCTACCAAACATCATCTACTACCAAATACCAAATGCAGCCTAAAGAAAGAGGACTTTAGGGCTGCAGCTAACAATTAATTCCCTGACTGATTAATCTATAATCTATTGATTATTCTCCTGATTAATCAAGTAGTTGTTTAGTCCACCAAATGTCAGAAAATGGTGAAAAATGTCAATGTATCTCTTAGTCCAAGATGACATCATTAAATGTCTTGTTTCATCCACAAACCAAAGATATTTAGGAGCAAAAAAAGCAGAAAAAGTACACATCAATGAAGCAGAAATCGGAGAAGTTGGATATCTTTCTCTTAAATAACTACCTAAAAGAATTTATCAGTTATAAAGTTGTTGACGATTAGTTTAGTAATAGATTAATAATTGATTATTTGATTAACTGTTGCAGCTCTAGATATCTTACAATGAGCTGCCCTGCTCAGCCAATGAATGTCAAACAACACTTACTTTAAGCTCAAAGCAGAAGGTTTGGAAGGCAACACTTGGCCTCACTACTCTTTGCTGCATCCCCGTCTCTCTGGCTAAAAATGGCCCATACATAACTTATAAGATCAAAACAGAGGGTCTGAGCACAGTATACCAGTATGCAACAACTACAATAGCTCCAGTCCAGCTTAAAGCACAGTTTGGTGCAAAGCTTCAATGACAGCCAAGCCTGATTACTGCTTCAAGCACTGTGTAGCATTATAAAGAGCACTTCAGGTTACAGCGCATCTGAAAAGTAATTTGGGCGGCAAGTAAAGACTTATGCAGAGGTATAAAGTTGGATTAGGAGTGCAGAGGTGCAGAGGATGGGCTGGAGTTGGAGCAGAGAAGTCAGAGGTTTTTTTGCATCAATCCAGATATTTTAAAGCAGACGGAGTTCAAGTGATGGTGTGATGATTACCTCTGAAACAAAATGTAATGCAAAACACAATCCTCTGCAGTGTGTTTTACAATCAATTCATGGCCTGTGCAGAAACCAAAGACCTTCACTGGGTGAAGGTGGTTTGCTTTAAATGACAGAATAATGTGCCATCACTCTGCCATCATCCACAGCTGTTTTGAAACAGACCTGGACAAAAGGTTAAAGAGGAGAGGCTCTGACTGCAGTGGGAAAGGTTGTGAGCTTAAATTGTGTCAAGGTCAAGGACTAAAAGTGTTCCCTGCTCTAACTTTGAAGAGTCTTTTTTGTGAAACTAAGCTGATGATTGCACAGGACTGATGTAATTCTGAAGCTAATCCCCCAAAGGAGATTTTTAGCCAATCTGACTGGCACAGTGATCAATATGTGCCGAAAGCTCTGACTACAAAGTTGGGCTTAAGAGAGTGGATTTGTGTTTTTGTTTTGGCACAAAATCACTGTCTAAAGGAGACCACAGATTTGGCGCCAGATCAGTCGGTATCCCAAGTTTGCAGGTCGGACTTTTTCCCCGAGAGCACTGCAGGCAGGAGCCTGAAAGGAGGTGATGAAGGTTTAAGTGCCTTGGGGCTCTCTGTCATTTGTAAAGAGGAGGGTTACTGGGAAATCTATTGAGCTGACAGACAGACAGAGGGTTAAAGGAACCAGCTCAACCAGATTATTCACCTAAGCCTGACAGTGAGCTCATACATGGAAACACACACACATACACACTCTGTCAAATCAAAGACAAACATGGACTGTAAGGAGGCAGAGCTGTGTGCCAGACTCACAGAGCAGATGAAGGATGTTTATACAGACTTTGTAGAAAAACATTCAAATTTGTTGCTGCATGTTTTGTCAAAGGTTAACCCGTCAGCAGACTACGGTGTAATGTGATCTCGGATACCAAACACTCTGCCAGTTAGCCTTCTGCAAACAAAATCTACCAGGCTCCGGTTGTACCGGTTACTTCCTGCAGCAGGACAGGCATACAGACAAAACCCAGCACGGCCTGAAGAAAGTATCAAACACATGTTCCTTTAAAAGCTCCACTGAATCATAAAAGATCTCTTCTGCAAATTATTTAATGTCATGATTCAGTCAAGCAGCAGACACCAGAGCAAGCTGAAACAAGCAGACCTTTGCGTCACCTCATGTTGCTGTTGTCTTAACCAAGAAGTTAGATGTGAACAAACCACGAAAACTAACAAGACGAGAAATGTCCTGCAGGTGTGTGAGATGACTTAAGTCTACTGTAAGACCTTTGAACACTTCATTTGCTTCTTGCCGGCTCATAACTAAACGTTGTGAGCCTGTAGGCCCTTATCCAACTTTTGTACAATTTATCATTTCAGCGCACCTGTTTATTCATGTCCAGCTGTATTTGGTCCTTCCCTTGTTGCCTGCACACCAAACCTTGCAAGTTTTGCTTGTGGAAGTCAATAGTTATTTACTTGCTTCTCTTTGTGACTAAATAACTTGGCCACATAGAGCAGTAATTCCTTCCTCCTGCCACAAATCGTACAGCTTAGTCAAACTGAAAACCTAAAGGTGAGGGCCCACTAATAACAACCCTGTAGTACACACTATACACACATGGACAACAGACATTGGTTTGACATTGATCCATGGCTCCATCAATAGCCTGCAGGCCTGTGATGCTTCCCTCGTGAATAACTGAAGATGTTTTCCTGATTGGGTACAGGCATTTAAACCCAGCTCTATCATTGACCCACTGACTCAAAAACAACAACATTTGAGCTCACTGATACTGCTCGTATCACATCTGAAGCAGAGCCAGGTCCCTGAAATCAAATCACAGGTGTACAAACATACATGAATTTTCAACTAAAGCTTTGAATGAACTATTTATGTTTCAAAATAATTTACTGCAAGGACAACAGCTGCAGCGTATCAAGTTAAATCAAAATGCAGTACATATGGACGCTTTTGCTAAAACTCTGTGAATTCAAGTTGCTGCTGCAGGACAGTTGTCCTCCTCATTCTTTACTCAAAGAAACTTTTAATCACACACAAGTTTTGTAGCACGATTAGTTAAAAAACCTCAACCTGCATTAACTCCATATTGGAATCAACAGTTTAGAAGCTAGCTGTCTTACTAAACAATGAGACACATGGTGCATTCATGTCATTTATAAATCCTCTAATGCATATAACACGAAAGCCTGTGTCAAGATTTTTCCTAAAGTGTTTTTATTCTTGTTAGTGCATGAAAATTTTGTTTTCATTTTTTTTCTTTTTCAAATATTTTTTTTTCTTCATAAAGTTACAGATATGACCACTCCAGTGGACTTCATGTACCTGAGCATTGCACATGAAAAGTCTGAACTGAATGTTAAAATTAATTGAACTTTTTCTTTATTTTGTAATTCCATGAATATTTATTTTAATGCTTTGTAAAAAAAAACAAAACAAAAAAAAAAACATATTTTCACACATTTTAGATTTGAGGTGGGAATTTACTTGGTGTTGCATGACGTCCACTTCAGTGGACAAAGATTAATCATAATTTACAGTTTATTTGATTTTTTTTTTTTTTAAACTGAATAATATTATTACTTAGATGTCACTGTTTATAATCACATTATTTTACCTCCATTGGCCAATGTTTGTCCTTTTTTAACATATCAGTATCGGTCCAATGAATAAAACTGGGTTGATATTAACAACCGATGTTTATATCTGTTTGGTTGCTGTTTCTGTATGTGTCATGTATGTGTATGTGTATGTGTATGTGTACGTGTATGTGTTCTGTATGGATACTGGCAAGTTTGTTAATGTAACTTTGTCAGGACATTATTTTGATTTACGACCCAGACTTTCTCACAGGAGTTTTGTGAATAGAGAGTTTAATTACACACTTGCTACAAGTTGTGAGGGCTGCTAAAAAGTAACTCTGTTGGTTCCTTGTGTTTATGGTAGCCCTGTAACGTTCTTATTTGAAAGTGAAACACCTTTTAAAAATAAAGAAAGACATTCAAAAACTCAGTTTGCATGATTTTCAGTCTGTACAAAATGTATCATCTCAGAAACATTTTGCAACATATACCAATATCTGTAAATATCAGTTATTGAACATAACAGAAATATTAATATAGGATATCGTTATCGGCCAAAATATTGGTGCATCCCTAGTTCTTTTGGAATAAAAGGATTGACAGGATATGGCAGTAGGAGTTTTCTGGCGGTCATTTTTAGAGAGGGGGGAAAAAAATCAATTAAAATTGTAAATTGAGTGCTTTGGAAAAAAAAAGGGATTTTAATTTCTAGGCCATATCACCCAACCCTACTATTAGGTGGTGGTAAATACACACCTTGACTTTTGCGATCATATGAAAGGTTTAAGAGGATCCTGTCACATCATGTGACCCCACGGGTAAAAGGAGTTGACAGATGATGGATGGCACATCAGCTGTTTAGTGAAGGACGTGCAGTTTTAACTCTTCAGAAACAGTCACTATTTAGGCATAAAAGAAAAACCAACTTTGTTAAAAACATATGAGAAGATATTTCTGCTATAACTATGTATAGTACACTGAATATAAAAGATAATTAAGGAAGCGTTATCATGGTTTCAAGATCCCCCTATTCCAATCACTTCATTAAGCTTTCATAAAACATATATTCTCTTATTTGTGAAAACAATTTAAAATCACTTGCAGGAGCTTCTTTTACATTCCTTCACTCAAAGACTGCTGAATCAGCAGGTGTGATTCTGCTCTTCATCTTTTTGCCACATGTGTTGGAGATGTGAGGATCTATTTGCAGGAGGCAGATGCTATTTGCAGGCTGTCTCCTGCCCTCAGTAATTACTGATCCCTAATCACAGGGTGTGAGATGGTTGTCAGGGACAGCTCAGCATCCTGGCAGCCTTAGAAAGCAGACGAGCCAAAACCCATCTGCTATCAATGTACTCAAACTTTTACCTCAAGAGCTACAGAAGAAAAAAAAAACACCCACTAGTCCTTTTGACATTTTGAAGCAAGTTAGAAGTCTCTTAAAGTTATTTCACGGAGGACAGTTTGCTTTAAGTGTTTCTAAATGACTTGGTCCAAGGGTAATGGACATTCTGTAAACCACAGAGAGAAATCTGAGCTTAAAGTTAAATCTATAGTAATCCTGTTTGAAGGACAAACACATGGACACACTGTGACCCTGATTTCACATTCAAACAGTTCCCATGTCCCTCAGTCGCACTTCCTTAGTCTGCGCTGAGTGACCCAATTTCATGGTCCAAGCAACAACTCATCAAACCACAACATGTTCTGTGAGCAGAAAAAAAATGTCTGGGCAGGAAATTACTCTGCACGGATACATCCACAACTTTACATATTCATCAGTCAGAGTCTCCGGGCAAAATCTCTAAAACAGATCAACAGAGTTTAAGACCCAGGCAGAAAAACAGCGTCACATGAAACACTGGGAAATTGAAACTTGTAGTAATTCAGTCCTTTCGTGAGCAAACATTCTGATGCTTTGGGAGGATCTTTAAGTTGATTCAATTACTTTTCTTGATGTTAAACATGACAAAATACTGGGAGTGAAAGAATTAACGTTAGTGAAGAGAAAGCACGCTGTGTGCTGTTTTCCCGTCTTTCTTCTTTCAATCAGTATAAAAAGTATAAAATCATAACATCATCAATCAAATTTAAAATCACTAATAGTATAATCAATCCAGTCGCCAAAGCAGACAGAAATCATATATGTATTATTTTTAGAGGGGACGTCCTTGCAGCAGAGTTGGGGTTGTGTTTGTTAGTCTCCTTGTAAGGTGTCCATAACACAAAAAACAAACATTCATCATGTTGTTGCTCTCCTTCCTACATGTCTGTTCAAATCAAAGGCACCTCAGCCAACATTGACTGAGTCATCCTTAAATTAGTTTCTCAATAAGAACTTAGTAGCCTTGGGCTGCAATCACTTTATTGTCCTGACTGAATAGCAATGAAGAAATTCACTTTCTGAAGAGACCGAGGAGGCAGCAGCCAAGGTCACCCAGCACGAAGGAATCCAGCGCGAACCCAGAGGAGCCTCATGGTGTAACCACAAGGTGCACATTAATATGGGCTGCATGGTGGAGCATTTCCATCTCATTGCTTTCTTAATGTTTAAAAAGCATTTATGTTGAGTTCAAACCAAAACACAAGATCGAATGTAGGATTTTCTTCAGCTAAAATCAATTCTTAATCCATGCAGAGAGCTGAATATCTGCCTCCCAGATCTGCCAAAATACATCTGAGCAAAACCATCCATGAGACTGCTTGTTCATTTTGTTCATCAGAGGATGAGATCTCTGATGATAGTTCCACAACTTTAAAAGAAAAGAAGAGCTAACCCTTAAACAAGCTTAGCACCAAGAAGTAACAAAGCAGGATCTAAGCTTGCAGCTTGTTTTTACGTTTTATTTAGCTTTATTTTCTGTGGAAGATTTAAAAAATTAAAAATCAAGATTCTTTTTTTTTGCCTTAGTCCAATTGTAAGTTTTTGCAATGTTTGAAAAAAAATGTACAGCTTTCCTGATGGTAGGCCCCGTCAGGTTTTACACAAGGACTTTTAAAGGCTTGTATTTGTTTTTTAAATGGGATTAAATATTGATCAGATAATATCGTTCATATTAATATACTTTGGAAATACTCAGCCTTGAGTGTTTATGTCAAACCTGCCTATGTTTGAACTACATCATCAACATTTTTACCTTAACTCTAAGAGGGAAATTCTGTTTGGTTTGGGGAAATATTTTGACAACATTGAGGCAAAACTTCATTCATGTCATTTTTGTATCACTGGGAGTGTTTTTTTTTTTTTGAGATGGGGAAAAAATCTATTAAAATCATAAATCGAGTCCTGTGGGAAAAATCATGGATTTTATTTTCAAGCCATATTGCCCAGCCCTACCTCAGCCTTTCTCGGGGTGTGTTGTGGTTTTTGGGAGATGTTTCTGCTGATTTTGAACCATGCATAAGCTTTTCAACAAAAAAACACTGAAGGTCACTTTGGGTTTTCTTGATTGATGATTCAAATCATTAAGGAGCTTCCTGAAGAGCACCAGCACATGTCTGCATTATTATTAATCTGTATGAAGGATTGTCAGCTGAAGACATTATCATTCATATTGAACCAGCCTGCTGGACGAGAACTCACCAGAAACTGTCAACTTCAGACCAAACTACAAGTGATAATAACCATAAACTGGAAGATCATTCACAAAGTTAAGCCATAGCGCCTGAACTCCAACTACTTTAGGACATTTGCAAACTCTGGAGTCTGCACCCTGAGAACAGTTAACAATGAGCCCCCAGCAAGGGAAGCCCTAACTTTGATTTTAAATACTTTAAGCTCCAGAGCACAAAACCTGCCAAAACCTTTTCTCCAGAGTTCATTAACTTCACAAAGAGAGGAATCCACTCCACTAAACTTTTTTCCTATCACCCTGCTCAAACTGCCCTGCTTGGTTCAAAATAAATCTGTCCAAATGACTGCAATATCCCACAGTCCAGCCAACGTCTAAGCCCTTCAAACATTAAGGATTTACCGTTCTCCTGGAGCTCTGAGCATGCCAGCTCCATTTCACAGCTCCGTCTGGATGTTTGAGAGGGCGTCTAGGTGGGCAAATGTTAAAAAAATAAACAGACAAAAGCAAGCGGACGAGGTAAAGGTGGCTCCAATTTGTTAACAAAACCATTTTATGAGATCTAACAACAGAAACAAGTGGCAGGTTGTAATTAAGTGATTAGTCGGCTGTTTGAGTGACAGCCTGTATTAAAAATATGAATGTCTAAAATCATCTTCAAGAGCATCTCTGATCAGGAACTTAATGGTACCTTCAGTAAAATGTCTGGTTCTTTTCCAGTTCCTTATTTGTGGATGTTTTGACAGTGTACACACAAACAGGAAAGTTTAGGCAAACTATTAATCACAGGGAGGAGAAATCATCCAGTTATTTGGCAGAGGAGCACACTCAGCTCAACAGAACAACAGTAATTCAATCTGACAGCGTAATAGATTCCAGAGCAGGAGGGAGCAGCTCGTGAAAACAATTATATCTGATCAATAGATGCGATGTTCAGTCGTTTCTTTTTGGCACCTGGGAAGATAATCGGGCTAAACTGCATCCAGGGAAGTGCTGCATTAACAGCATGAAAAATTCAGCTCACACTGATAATGAACTCTGAATAATGAATGTCTCAAAGTCCTGAAGCCAAACCCGGTTTGAAACTCAAAGTGAGGTTGAAAAATATCTCAGAATAAAAGAATTTTCTGAAGTTGTAACCCTCAAAGTGTTGCTGGCTTTATTAAAGAGGCGTAAATTAACTGCTACACTCACATTAAAGGTTAGCACGTTGGTACAATAATTAGTTAATATCTCAATTTGTGATAATTCAATCCAAACTACTTACATAAAACGTTAGGTCTTAAATGAAACAGGTTGAGCAAGTGTTTTAATAAAAGCAAAATGCTCTTAATGACTGTACACAGCTCTGTTAACTAATTTTCTCCATGTGAAGAAGAGACTGTGTGTGTTGTGCTGCAGGGTTGAAAGGCTCAGGGGGCATTAGCTGAATCAAAAGCTAATAACTGGCAGCACCACAGGATCGCTTTCATGCTATGGATAAATCTTTCTGCAAATCTCACACGGTTCAATCAAACGTCGGCTGTTTACACAACAAGCTGCAGAGCTCAATAACAATCAATTAGAAGTTAATATCTGTAACTGCATCAATCACTCTGCCTGTCTTTAAATGACTTGCATTGTTGCTCAAGTTTGTTTTTACATCTCAGCGTGTGCTGAGAACTATTGGCCCAGGGACTGAGTACTGAAAGTGGTTCATGTTTTGCCCTTCAGGAAAAATCAGTGCCTTGGTGTTTGAGGCCCGGTCTTTTATCTTTATATTTGGAAAGATTTTTGTCGTGATAGAAAAATAATCAACTTTAAATATACAGCAAGACAATCAAACTCAAATCACATAATCTTGTCACAAAATAAACATTTCTTTCCAATGTTTGGGGACTGAAGCTTCATAAGCTACTCTTATCTCTCACCCCTCATCTCTCCTACACATCCATCCGATAGAACAGATGTAAACAGTATTTTTCTGTAATGATTCAAGGAGAGATATTACCTGGAAAATACCTCTTCTGACTATTTTTTTCTAAAAAGTCATGCAGGGAGCGAAAACATCAGCTGTACAAAGGTGACAAAATGAAAGCAGGTTGAGAGGAGATAAATATGTCAAAGCTCCTTTCAAAAGTAACAGAGTATCAGCATTGAGTTCAACAGATGGTTAAGCTAGTGTCAGAGTAACTAAAAGGACTTCATACTGAAACAACAAATTCTGTCAAGAAAGACCAAATATCATCCAGCAACAATTACAAATGTGTTATGCTGTTCAAATATAAAACATCTTTAAAATGAGCTTATTGTCACGTACTGTGGTTTAGTGCTGGACATGCAGTACACTTGATCTCTGTTGGAGACTGAGGAGGAAATGATTAGTTCAAACCAGTTCACATCAAGCAGGAAGAGGAGCTTGTGGCGCAATGGTAGTGTCTGACTCCAGATCAGAAAGTTGTGTGTTCAAACCATGTCAGGGTCAGAGGTTTATTAAGACAAAAATACCAAATTTAGAGATAGTCTGAAATAATCACAGTGCTGAAAACTGCAGCACTGATTGGAAAAGTGGACATCAAGCAACATTTTCCCAAACTGGTCAGCGTAAATATGCCAGAATTAGCACAATAGCTAAGTTTCGTCCATTGTCCTAAGGCAGATAATTACAAGAAGAAGAGAAGAAAGTAGAAACGACAGCGCATCATGAAACATGATCTATGCTACATGATACCAACACAAGCAGCATTACTTAGTGATGGCTGGACCTCATCAAAGATGTGTCAAATGTAGAAATACAGTCCAAGAATGAGCTTATCAACCACAGAAGGGAAGAAGGAAGCAACAAGTTGGTTACCTCCAGCAGAAAGTCTATTACTAAGGAGGGAAAACAAACAGTTCAGATAAGATCTCAGGGGTAAGTTAACATTGGATTGGGTGCTAAAATGATCAAATTGAATTCATGACTCCACATCTTTCAGATATTGCTCCATAATTCTGCTTCTCATGGAAACAGAGAGCACTGAGCAGGCCACCTTTTCAAGAAAGTGAACACGCTAGCAGAGTAACAGAATAATGTACCATTTAAGAGAAAATAGCTTAAACATGAGGAAACAGTTAACTAATATCTGTCAGTTGATACTTATTTACTCCAACAACATCAACTAACTTGATGGAATATGACGTTCTGAGGGCTAACTCTGTCTGTTTGCTCTTTGAAAGTCTAATTTACACCCACACTGCTTTAAAAATACTCTTTAATGAAAGTTACACACAAAAGAACTAAAGGCGGGACAACATGTGGGTGGGCTTGTTCTGGTCCTGTTATTGTGAAAGCTTACTGTCATGACTTAATGATACCTTGAAATGAAACAGACACATTATTAAAGGTTATTAGTTCCACCTTTAGTCTGCTTGAGCCTGAATATCAGTGATTAAAAGGGTCTTTTGTAGCTTTTGAACACAGCACTGAGGGAATTTTAACTCTGAATTCCTTCCTTGTCAATTCGCTCTTTGTTTGTTTTTTATCCGTTTTGCTTTTCATATTTTTGATGAACTCTTTTTTCAAGGTGTCAGTGATTTGGACAGGTAAAACCACAGAATAATTTAAGGATTAAAGCAACATCAAATAAATAATAATTGTGTACCTGTGCATCAAACCACATATCCCTGCTACAGGACAGGATCTTTGGAGGACACCTGTAATCATCAGTCAACCGAACATGATGAGAAAATAACCTTAAAGGTGCTCCCTCTGAAAGACACTAATTCAGGGGTCTTGTTCATAATTCCTCAACAAACAAGTCTTCCCTGCGCTCCAATAACTGTCTGCTCTGTTGCTGCAATCTTTGCCACAGATATAAGCTGTTGACAAAACAGTGGATCACACCCAAGAGGGCCTGGCGTGGCCTGCATGTCGAAACACCGCAAACCACATAGTTGGCCTTTGCTACAACTTGCTCACAGTTGGATCCAGCTGGAGGGAAGAGTTGTCATCTCATGGAGATATGGGAGGAGAAAAAACAAGGGGAACAACTCCATGCACTTGAGGAGCTACTGTACTCAAAACAACATCAACACGCTTTGGTTCAGTCCCATCGGAGCGACTGCGTTTATAGATCTTTGAGGAGCAGGAGAGCAAAGTATTCAGCTCTGTAAACCATAGCCGTTGGGCTGTTAATGGAGACTTGACCTGGGTCAGCTTTGTGGTCAACTTTGTCTTGAGTCCATTCTATCAACCAGTAAAACAGCCAGTCAAGCATATCATATGAACCGTTAACCATAGTCCCACAGCTCGGAAACAAGAGTGCTCTGGAGTTTTGGTGTTGCAAACAGGCGAGCAGCTCTGAGGGCAGAAATTATCCCTGCGGTCGAGCTGGATGTTGATGTGTGGAGTCAAACAGATATTCTTTCTTAGAGGTTTGCAGAAGTAGAAAAGGAGCAAGAAGCTAAGATCATAAAGCCTTTTTCTGCTAGCCAATGAACTGCAATCACACTCACTACCTTTTACCTTCATTATGTAAACAATCGATCCAAGTATCTACCTTCTCTGTGACCAGTGAAGTGTAAGAAAGTTTGATTATTCTGCCTCTGGAGGAACTCATCCTTTGAGAAACGGTTGTGTAACCATGACTTGAATCTATAAACTCGGGGACAAGCTTTGCCTCCTCACCAGATTTGAGAGAGTCTCCTTCATAAAAAGAAGAGCTACAGGAGTATGTACCATTACATAATGGAAAATAATACCTGTGTGTGTTTAAGAAGCAGAAAAGAGGAGCCTTCATGGTGAGACGTGTGTGAGGTGTGGACAGTGGAAGCCGTCAACATTCTTCACTGTTACAACATGTTGGGAGGGCTGGAAAGGCTTTTCCATCTTAGCAGCATCACCAAACATAATATTTGTTCTCTCTGTATGAAATATTTTTAAGTCAGCAGCTTGTCACTGTCTCTAATTTATCTATTCAACCAGGTCCAAATACAGATCATGCGGTCCACACTTTACCTGTCAAACAGCAGGAGCTGAACTATGTTATTTTGCAGAGTGTGTTTTAACAGAACAGGGAGAAAATGATTTATATTTTCTCCACCAACAATCATCAAACCTGCAGCAACCTGCAGACTAGAAAAAATGGGAACGATAAAATCTTTGAGTGCACCAGAGAATCCGCCAGAGGAAAATCATTTAAAGCCTGGTACATAACATACAGTAATAATGAACCCTTTAATGAGAGGCCTCTTTAAAACCAGAATGTGAAGTGATCCACCCACTAAATGATAACAAAAGTTTGTGTATCAGGGAGCACATTTAAAGAATTGTTTATCTCTTCAGATTCAAAATTTGATGACAACACTTTTATGACTTCTGATGTTTAGCTTCAATGTAAAACTTAAAATTTTAGAGAAATATTTCGTGGCCCTGTGAAGGTGTGACCTTGTGGTTCAACAGTAGCGCATCTGACTCCTGATCAGAAGATTGTGTATTCAAATCAGGTCGGGGTCAAGGGGCAATATCCTGTTGAGAAAAACTGAGTCTATGCAGAAGTGCTAAAAGTTGCTGTTCATCGAGAGTCCGCTAGAGGTGGGCTGCAGAAAGACCTGAAACCAGATACACGCCATGCCAAAATAATGGACTTTATGGCACTAAAAACATATTTACAGAATAAAAAAAAGGCTTTGGGTCTGAAAAGTAAATTTTGCTATAGCTGTTAGAGAGGAGTCTGCGTCATATCCAATATGGTCCCGTCCAATGATGTGTCCATCCACTGTGTCAGGAATAGATGGGTGATGTCACAGAGACTACATCCATATCTTACACAGTCTATGGTCAGGGTCATATGCTAAGAGGGAATCTAAGAGTTGTATTTTAAATGTAACTAGGTATGATGGTTTTTGTGTCGATAAAGTTGCATGAATTGACATGGGATTAAGGCAGGCTGTGAGTCTCCACAGTAAAAGCCATAGGACTCCCCACAGTCACCTGATCTGAGCTGTGCCTCTGATTGGACAAACTGGCGATCTTAATATTGTCCAATCTGTTGAGTTAGAAAAAAATTCATCCCCCCTGTACAGTGTGTGCCCTTAGTAAAATTAGCGATTTAGACGGGAGACATTCTTTGTACCAGGCTGTAAATAGGCTTATTTTGGCTGTGAAAACGGCTTTTATTGGCTTGGTGTGTACGTGACTTCTTTATGAAAATAATTGTTAGTTGCAGCCCTAATATTAATCCCAAAAGGGAACAGCATTTATGATAATGGATGGACTGAATTCTCTCACTCTGGCATTTGTTTCTGAAAATGTTTCCCTGTCCCAGAAATAAGTCAAGGTCAGGATAAAACCTCAGATGAGATTGACTAGACAGAGGACCTTGTGGAGCAACGGTAGCACGTCTGACTCCAGATCAGAAGGTTGCGTGTTCAAATCACGTCAGGGTCAAGGGGTTTAAGACTACATGGTAGTGCAGAGGTTTCTGCTTAGCAGCAAGGGGGTTCACGGTTTGATGAGCCAGCTGGGAAGGTGCCTTTCTTTGTGAAGTTTGTATGTTAATTCCATTGATGATAGGGTCCCCTCCAGGTTCTCTAACTCCCTCCCACAGTCCAAAATCATCAGGTTAACTGGTCACTTGAAATTTCCTCTGAGTACGTGAATAAATCGTTGTCTGTCTCTCTACTTTAGTCATGTGATTAGCAGGCCACCTGGTAACTTGGTCGAGGCGTACCCTGCCTTGCCCCAAATGACAGATGGAATAGGCCCCAACCCCCTAGTGACACCATCAGGGAAGAGAGGCATAGATGATGGATCTACAGATCTCCTTTTTTAACCAATTCACGGCAAAAGATTTTCTGACTCTGACATGTGTTGTACAAAAAAGCTTCCTGATTTTACAGGAGTGAGTCGAGGACAAGGTCAAATTCTCAGCTGACATAGACCAGAAAGAGGACCTTGTGGCGCAATGGTAGCGCGTCTGACTCCAGATCAGAAGGTTGCGTGTTCAAATCACGTCAGGGTCAAGGGGCTTAAGCCTACATGGTAGTGCAGAGGTTTCTGCTTAGCGGCAAGAGGGTTCATGGTTTGATAAGCCAGCTGGGCAGGTGCCTTTCTTTGTGGCGTTTGAATGATAATCCAATTGACGATAGGGTCCTCTCC
The DNA here is from genome assembly GCA_030710495.1 of Labroides dimidiatus. Classification (NCBI taxonomy): domain Eukaryota; kingdom Metazoa; phylum Chordata; class Actinopteri; order Labriformes; family Labridae; genus Labroides; species Labroides dimidiatus. The sequence continues at coordinate 19,053,391 of CM061161.1, read as the reverse complement.
AGGTTCTCTAACTCCCTCCCACAGTCCAAAATCATCAGGCTTAAGGTCATCACGGTCAAATTCTCAGCTGACATAGACCAGAAAGAGGACCTTGTGGCGCAATGGTAGCAAGTCTGACTACAGATTAGAAGGTTGTGTGTTCAAATTACGTCAAGGTCAAAGATTTTCATTAGATTAAAAATTCCAAATTCAGTAGTGGCTGAGTTTAACTAAACAAGTTGACGAAACAAGATCTACATAAAGGTGAAAGCAGCAGGTAGTACTGTAAAGACGGCACCCACAACATTAGAAGCTGAAATGAAGACATATTTGGGGTTTAAATTTAAGTCTGCACCACTACAACAAAATAAGGGAACAGTCCAAGAAAAGCCTTAACAACCTGTGACAAAAGCTAAATACACAAATCACAAACAAAAGCAGCCCCCGAACTCAATTAGGATCTGCAAATATTTAAACTTTCACTTCTGTTTTGTCAACAGTTCCAAAAGCCATGATGCTATCACCAAGGAATGACAGAAGTAGAAGTTGTATCATGGTGGGAAACAGACCTTGTGGCGCAACGGTAGCGCGTCTGACTCCAGATCAGAAGGTTGCGTGTTCAAATCACGTCAGGGTCAAGGGTTTAAGGCTACATGGTAGTGCAGAGATTTCTGCTTCGCAGCAAGCGGGTTCATGGTTTGATGAGCCAGCTGGGAAGGATCCTTTCTTTGTGGAGTTTGTATGTTAATCCCATTGATGATAGGGTCCCCTCTAGGTTCTCCAACTCCCTCCCAAAATCATCAGGTTGACTGGTCACTTGAAATTTCCTCTGAGTATGTGAATGCATCGTTGTCTGTCTCTCTACTTTAGTCATGTGATTAGCAGGCCACCAGAAGCCTGTACTACGAAGCTGGATTTTCTCTTAGCGAGGTAACTTCTGGGTTAACCCTGGATTTTCTGTCCTACGAATCTGGTTCATTTCTTACTGGTATGAGTCACCGTGGTAACGTATGCTGAACGGCTAACCTGCTCCAAAGCAAGTAAAGATCTTGATAATAGATCAACGAGTAGAAAAACAACACCTCTAGACCAATCAGCTTTCTTGTAAAAGACCCTGCCCATTTATAGAAGATCCTGTCGATGTTGGTGCGCAGATTGTTAGGGGAGAGAGTTTTTAAGGAGAGATGCGATCCTTTTAATGTTCACGAGGTCATCTAGTACAAGAGATTCAGATTTTCATCATATGGACTAACTTAATTTGTCAGCTGATGGATCCATAAATAAAAAACTCAGTTGATTTCATCCAAACATCAGAGACAGTGTGAAGAAATAAAGCCTTGTCACTGACCGCTTTGAAGGATGTTTTTGTACTCGTTCCCCAAGTCCGTTCAGCTCCACTGTTTGCATCTTAAATAATGATGTTAATAATAACAGTCACACATGGCAGAACTGCAGAAACAGGAATTTATGGAACGCACAACTACGTGGGAGTTGAGGAATTAATATTATTATTTATTAATATTCCAACACAAAACGCACTCAGACAGGTTGCTGAGCCTAAAAACTCAATAGAAAATATAAACCAAAGGAAAGACACTGATGAGGAGCTCTGCTCCAAAGGTCTGTGCTGTAATAAAGTCAAATTGAGTGATCAGAGTGCTGTCCGTTTATTTTGTCCTATGAATTTAACAGAATCGGCAGTTTTCTGCCCGCACTCCTTCCTGGATTTTGCTGCAGTAACAGTGTCGCTTTTAGCCTGTGTTTGAATTCTTCGGTTTTCTAAAGAATAATTGTCTGCTCCTCCACGGTAAAGTAGGCTGCTCTGCAGGTTTTCTCCTGTCTCTTCATGTTTGTGATTGGTCAGATGCTGCAAACTCCACTCCTTTAATGTGAACGCGCACTGATCAAGGCTGGAAGACCCTGGATTGACTCAGCGAGTTGATATCCAGCTTTGTAGTACCCCTTCACAGGACTGCAGATGTCTTGTTAAGTCAACCCAGAAAACGGAGAGAGATCCCGGATGAATTAACCGAGCTTCGTAGTACAGGCCTCTGGTGACCTGGTCGAGGCGTACCCTGCCTTGCCCAAAATGACAGATGGAATAGGCCCCAACCTCCTAGTGACACCATCAGGGAAGTGAGGCATAGATGATGGATCTACAGATCTCCTATTTTAACCAATTCACGGTAAAAGATTTTCTGACTCTGACATGTGTTGTACAAAAAAGCTTCCTGATTTTACAGGAGTGAGTCAAGGACAAGGTCAAATTCTCAGCTGACATAGACCAGAAAGAGGACCTTGTGGCGCAATGGTAGCGCGTCTGACTCCAGATCAGAAGGTTGCGTGTTCAAATCACGTCAGGGTCAAAGGTTTTCTTAAGATTAAAAATTCCAAATTCAGTAGTGGCTGAGTTTAACTAAACAAGTTGACGAAACAAGATCTACATAAAGGTGAAAGCAGCAGGTAGTACTGTAAAGACAGCACCCACAACATTAGAAGCTGAAATGAAGACATATTTGGGGTTTAAATTTAAGTCTGCACCACTACAACAAAATAAGGGAACAGTCCAAGAAAAGCCTTAACAACCTGTGACAAAAGCTAAATACACAAATCACAAACAAAAGCAGCTCCTGAACTCAATTAGGATCTGCAAATATTTAAACTTTCACTTTTGTTTTGTCAACAGTTTCCAAAAGCCATGACGCTATCACCAAGGAATGACACAAGTAGAAGTTGTATCATGGTGGGAAACAGACCTTGTGGCGCAACGGTAGCGCGTCTGACTCCAGATCAGAAGGTTGCGTGTTCAAATCACGTCAAGGTCAGACATTTTCAAGGCTACAGGTGAAGGAATTTCTGTGCCAGCTCTGTGGAAAGGGTATCTCAATAATTGAGGCATATGAGATGGCACTGCATTACCTCTGATGGCACATCTTCCAGTCAATCAGAAGTTGCATGATAAAATCTATCAAAATGAAGATTTGAACCCAAATTCAAATATACCAAATATAAAGATCAAATCTACCGCAATGTGTGACATCAAGGTGAAGACTTCAGAAAGATATTTATAGACAAGATGCAATCACTATTCTAAGAGCTCTCAGTGGCATCTGCCGCCAGATTTTGATAACTCATGTATGAACTTTTACCAGTGAACAATGACATCAGTGCATGTCTGAGGATCTTTCTACTATCTCTGAGGTCTGACATTCCTGAGGAAGGGCCTTCAAGCACAAAAGCATGTCCAAGTTATGCCAAATCAAGCCCAGTGCATTGCTTCCATTGTGCTGCTTCTAACGGTTCAGGCTAATGATTAGCTGGATTATCTGACCCAGTGAGCTAAGATAACAGAACAGTCCCAGCATCACAGGGTTTTGGAGAGAGGAAAGAAACTTAATTTAGCTTATATTGATATTCACCAGTATGGTCAAATTGAGATCAATCTGCAGGGAGATGCACACATACCTATGTGGAAAACTAGTCCTCGCATGCAACAGCACACACCCGCATATTCTTCAAGTCCCACCAAAACTTTGAATAATTTTACAACCAAAAGAATTTCTGTAATTTGGCTTCAGGGGCAGATAATAAATATAGGAAAGTTTAAAAAAAAAAAACAGGAGGAACTTCTGAAACCACATCAGCATTCACCACAGAGACTGACCCAAACTCTGAATACATGAAGCCAGAAAACCAGTCACGAAAGGTTTGGCCTGGTTTTGGCCCCTTCAGGCTTTGGCAGTGACCATCATGGCATTGAGCCTTCTTACATTTCTGTGTTTAGCTGCTCCTGCCAGAAATTCACCCAGCTCTGTGTAAAAAAAATCAAATCTGTGTTTCCATCAGAATCCAGAGCAGCTATGGTCACAAGTCTTTGCATGCTTGTGCACACTCCCATACACGTGCGTATCTTCCATCAGTAACTGTGTGCGCACCTGGGATGTAAGCTAGTAAGAGAGGAAACACTGAAGTTGTCTTTGCATGACTCTGTTGGACACTGTTTGGAAGAGATCAGGAACCAGAGTGGTGTCATTGCAGGAAACCTTGACAGACATTGGTTTGGTCAGTCAGCAGGTCAGACAGGAGTACTTTCAGAAGCCACACAAACACAGACCAGAGTCTGGGTAGTTCCCTACATAATCATGCCCTTGCACAGAAAAATTGTACACTTCAGACACTGAGGTAAAACTGCTGACTTTGAGCCTTATTTTGAGTGGATTTGTGCAAGATTTGCATCGTCTCTTGTACCACCATACACTTCAGAACATCAGTAGTGTCAGTACATTTTCTGAAATCTTTTCGCAGTGTTAGTTTCCCCCCTACAGATATCAGACAATCATTTTTGACAGACCCACACTTCAGGCCTGCATCAAGTGGTGCTTGTCTTCCATCGTGGCCGGATCAATCAGGCTGTGAAAATGAGGATACATTTAAAGTCATGGTAACCTTTGAGGAAACACTGTGTGGAGAGCACAAATCAGGAAATATTATCCACCTTTGGGAAAATCAAAATTTAGCTTCAATTAAAATCTATTTAAAGACATTTCACCCAGGCCTGGGATGAATACATCAATTAATCGCAATATAAATGAAAATGAACTTAATAATTTTGCCGGCTTTGATGTATTGCCATCTGCATGCATGTTTTTTTCCTTGTATCTCCCCTCAAAAAGGCTGGATTACAAGAGGGTTCACTCTGTACATCAGTCTCAGCACCTGAGTACGCTCGTTTCATAGCAGAATGAACTGAGTAGACCCTCTTGTCAGTCATCCACTCTTGAGCCAGTACGCCAGTTTTTGTTTGAAAGTAGTGTCAAGAAAAAAAAATGCAACACAACAAACTTGCATGTGCACCTAAAACATAACCACCTCCTGACCCAGTTTTCCAGCTGGGGAAAAAAAATTGCACTTCAAGTTATGCAATTCCAGAACTTTACAACAAAGTGAAATAAAAAGTTTATTAGAAATAAAAACTGGAAATTAGAAATAAAAGTTTATTGCATTTGAAAGGGTGCACTTGCATTATTATGATATATTATCATTACACTAGTGGTCAATTTGGTCTCAAAATAATGTTGAAAATAATATTGTTTGTTAGCAATAATTTGTGGGACAACATATCATCCAGCAGGCTGCACAGTTAGCACTGCTGCCGGTTCAAATCTGGGTTTGGGCAAGGTGGGCCTTTCTGTGTAGTGTTTGCATGTGTGGGTTCTCTCCGGTACTTCATCTTCCTCCACAGTCCAAAACTATGCTCATCAGGTTAATTGGTGACTGTTGGTTTGTGTGAGCATGACAGGTTGTCTGTATCTATGCATCTTCTAATCCCAACTCAGTCTCCTCAGATGTCTGTCTAACATGAGTCTGGTTCTGTCCAAGGTTTCTGCCCATTAAAGGGAAGTTTTTCCTCTCCATTGTTACTTGCAAAATGCTGTAAAGGTCTGTACTCATGGTGGGTTAAGATGAGATAAGACTTCTTATCTTGTCTTGATGTTTGGTCTGTGTTAATAAAATCTATTATCATTCTGTTAACACTTTTGGAAAGTGTCTTGAGATAACGTTTATTATGAATTCACGCTGTATGAATAAAGATTGATTGACTGATTGATTTATTAATTAATACAATACAAAATAAAAAAGATGGATGGATATTGTTCAGCATAATTTGTTACTGTCACAAGCTTATATTTGCATGCAGCCAACAGTCCACTCTTAAATGTTGTCACTTCTCAAGTTCCTGGTCAGACTGTAAAGAATGGCTGCAAAATAAAAGAAAGTCATAGCCAGAGGATCTGGTTACATCTAAAGCCTCAAGAATCTGCCGTGTGTTCAAAAGCATTATGGTCAGTTGACAGCCAGTGGTCCACGGTTGGTAGAACAGTTTACATCAGCTTTAGGATAGAAGTATTGGCCAAAACATCATTTATCATAGTGGATATCCTCTGGCTTTACTGTAAGCTCCAGAAGACAGACTTTGACTACATCAAAAGGGAGGAAGAGATCCCTGGACTCTCCAGAAGCTCTACACTGGTCATCTATTGTGAATGGAAACTATGGACAGAAGCTAATGCAATGAAGTGTTTATTCTCCTTGACAGACTGAACAAAACATAAACTGACGTAACTCTGCACATTCTGTTTAACTACTAGTCTGCTTCTCCCTTTGATGCCACCATTACACATCACAACAAACATGTTGTTCCCAGGCTCCATGTGAAATTACAGGCTGCTCTGCACTGTACAATCTGTTTTCTACTCTGCATTCTATTATTTCCTGCTCATTTTTTGATGTTGCATGAAACACCTGTTGGGTTTCCTCTAAATCTCTGTCTTAGGTTTCAGAAGGGGGGCAATATAGTGCAGTGCAGGCGAGGGGTGTTGAACATCTTTTCTGGATGCTTGGGCAAATTTAAACTCGTGACTTTTAGAGCAGCGGGTGTGCAATGTTTCACTCAAAGGCTTGCAGGCAATAATTCCCCTGGAAGGAGTTAGCACGAAAGCGAGGAAGCTGCTCAGTTGGCTGGGAGACGACAGCAAGTCAACCAGCTGGAGCAGATAGAAAGAAAGCAAGAAAAGAAGAGAGAAGAAAGCCCAAAGTGAGAGAGAAGAGAAAAGGAAACTGTAATAAAGAGAAATGTAGGAGGAGGAGGAAGGGGAGAGGTTGTTGAGTTTCTCCTCATGGTTGAGATGAATTCTACAACATCTCTGCTGCTTGACCACAGTTGAACCTTTGATCTATTCTTACCATCAGTCACATCTCATCCCGTCATCCTACGAGGCCTACGCCGCTCGGCCTGGTACAATCCCCTCACATAATAATCCCCCAATTATCTTCCACTACAGTTATATTCCTGCTCACATAGAGCAGCTCCTCTCTGTTACATAAGCAGAGAGACGCTGAGTGTAGTGAGCTAATGAGCCCTGACAAGCCTTCAGCTTCCACTTCCTACTTTCTCTTTGTGCTGTTTTTCTGAATGTGTTGCCTTCACTGCTGTTTGCTCCTCACCTGAGGATTGAAAGGACTGTTTGTTCTTTCAGAGGAGGCTGATTCTTTCCAGAGCAGACAGGTGGGGTTAGATGTTAAACTGTTGACAGTAGTTTGGATGCCAAACAAGTAGCTTAATCTTTGTAAATAACAGAGTGGTAGTTTATTTTTCGAAGACATCCAAAAAGAAACAAATGCTGCTACGGGGTGGGGTGGGGTGGGGGAGGGTCAAACAGATGCTAACTTGTCTGACTTTGCCCTGAAGCAGAACACCTTAAGTCCTCTGTCACCGGTTTTCCCACAGTGTTCCAGAAGTTACTCAACAGACAATCTGCCTTAAAGGGACAGCAGAGGAGACTTGGAGCTCTGTGATAAGAGTTGTAAGGAGCAGCAGGACAGGTTCTCGATTTAGAATAATAAACATGTAGCCTAATCTAGGGCATAAGACACCCTCTACTACCTGTTTCAGTCTTTCATTGTGTTGCAGCTTTGAATCAAAGCTTACGATATTCCAACTCTTGAGACTGGTCAACAGAAGATGATCTCAAAATGAAAGTAAAACCATCCACATATTTTTGGAAGAACCTGTTAAAAGTTTTAAGGTTCTAAACAGAACTAGAAAGTTTTTCTCTCCGTGTGTGACACTGAGATTGGAGATTTGGAGGCAGAGATTTTTGCACCTCGAGCCAGTGTTTTGTTGGTACGTAGTCTCCGCGACGTCACCTGTCTGTTCCTGATACAGTCAAATGAAGCCAGTCATTGGACAGGGCCATCTTGGATATGACGGGGACTTTGAGCTTCCTTTCTAACAGCTAAAGGGCGCCAGTGAATCATGTGAGCTGAGCTGAGCCTCTGATTGGACAAACTCATAATCCTAATATCTTCTAAACCGCTGAGCTAGAAAAAAATTCACCCCCTGTACAGTGTGTGCCGATAGTGAAATAAGCGTTTCAGACCCAAGCTGTTTTTTGAACCAGGCTGTAAATATGCTTTTTAATGTGTAAAAGTCTTTCGGCTTGGTTTGTACATGACTTTCTGCGGCCAGCCTCCTGCAGATTCCAGAAAAACAGAAACTTTTAGCACTTCCACATAGGCTTAATTTTTCTCTACCAGATTTTGCCCTTTGGTGAAAACAGAAAAAACTGGTGCTAATTCAGGCACTGGCCTGGATAGAGCACCAAACCAGCACTGGTGGAAAAGGGTTAAGTGATAACATCTAGAGACATGTAGCATACACACACACACACACACACACACACACACACACACACACACACACACACACACACACACACACACACACACACACACACACACACACACACACAAACACACACACACAATCTCATACAGAGCTATGGGCAGTTCAGAGTGATCAATCAGCTTGATGAGCATGTTTTTCTGGACCGTGACAGGACACCAAGGAGAACCCAAGCACGAACTGGGAGAACATGGAAACCACACACAGAAAGACACTAACCACTGCACCACCGTGCAGCCAACAGCAGAAAGTCATTGAGGAAATTCACCCGCAGCAAGCAAGCGAATATGACAGTGATGACTACAGGAATATTTAAATGCAGCAGGATGAATGAAAATGTTTATTTTTTTATATAAGTACATTAGAGGTACCATGTATACAAACCAAAAACTTTTGTTTTAGCATTGCATGTCAGCTATCTTTATCCAAACATTATACTGTGGCTGTCACAGCATGAGACAGACGTCACGTTCCGCCTTCTGAGAAGTACCCCTTTGGTCTGACAGGGAGGACTTCATGCGGTAAGGAACATATGTGAACACACAACTCTGAGGGGCAGAGGGCTGGGAAAATATCAGGGGTGCACTGAAAGAGGCATCAGTGACGCGGTCTACCATAGAGGAATGGCCACAACAAATCTGAGCTACAACAGATAACCTGACAGCTACAAGTGAATCTCTCTAATATAGATCATTCTCTTTGCATATAAATTCTTGCATATAAAACGTTCATATTGTGTTTGCAATATGTCCCAGAGCGCTGTTTCCTTCCATTAATGTGTTTGTAGAAATCCAGTTTAAAGGGTAAACAACAAAAACTTCACGATCCAAACCTTGGTTGTTTACATCACTTCCTGTTGAGTACACATCATCATGTTTATTTTTCATTTACACTTTTGAGGGATACAGCCACGACAGTTCTGTATTTAGAAAAATATGTTTAATAATTTCATTTTTTTTATGGTTTCCTACAGTTATTAAAGTTTGGGACATCAGGGTCGTATTGATGTATAGCAAAAGTTTTATGCAAAAAATGACAAAATGTAAAGATATGCTATGGTTGACTTGAGAATATTCCTTTCAACTAACCAAATACTTTTACATGGAACAGGCTGACATAGTAAATGTAATTAAAGTTGATGTTTCATTTTTTTTAAGAACCCACACATGCACGGGGAGAACATGCAAACTCCACTGAGAAAGGCCACCAGGCAGTCCAGGATTTGATGTTGTGACCATCTTGCTGTGAGGCTGCAGTGCCAACCGTTGCACCACCATGCAGCATAAATAAATTGTATCACTGATTATAGTCGGTCAATTGATTCCAAGAGTTACACCTCATATCCATCCTAACATACTTATCTACATATATTCGTTTTTCAACAACCAAACTTTGCTGTTAAAACGTCTGCAATGCTTTAGTTGTGGAATTTTAAGAGGAGAAGCATTCATTATGAGCTTACAACTAAAAACTGCACTCAGCTAGAGAAGCTTTGGGAACGTAGGAGACGGAGGAATCTGGTGTTGAAACGTTTCAGAGTTCATGACATCTTGGAGCACTTATATGTCTTTAAAGACTAAATTGTTAAATGATGAGTGAACATCCCAGTCACGTCTACAGATCAGAAGAGCCACAAAATAACCTCTGCATGACGTGACCAACGTGTGGTAAACACTCAGATATTAGTCGACTGGCTAAGTGCTAAAGACAACACGGCAGGCAGCAGGAAGGCAGGATGTGAGGCTTAATCCTTCATGACTGTGCATACTGTGCACCAGATTGACTCAGGAGTTAATGGTGCTTGAGTGGGTGATTGATGTGCTCTTCTTGTTCCCACAGAGACTGTAACAAACCCCTCAAGAGTCCCCAGAGAAGATCAGGTAGACCAGAGCAGCTTGTGACTGACCGTGAAGGGCTCAGCTGATTCAGAGTCTGATTTTAACATCACCAATACATCAGGCAGCAAGAGAAAGATGCTCAACAGAACTGTCATAGCGATTAATTTGTTACAAACCAACCAAAGATGGTTCATGTATAATTGAGAGGAAGATCAAAAGTGAGTCAGACAGAGTGCAGGCGGAGGCGGGCTCAGCTTTAAGTATAGAGGGGGAAGGAGCAGAGGTGGACGTGATTTAGCTGATAAAGAAGTTCCAGCTCCAGCTGAGAGTGCAGACAGTGCCTCTTATAAACTCAATCTGTTTATGAGTAAAGACCAACCAAACAAAGATAATGTCATTTCACAGATATAAAGCAGGGGTGCAAGGATGAATTTTATCCAAATCTGTTACTGATTTAAATATTTGAAATCTCATAAAACTCAAGTAATGAAAACATGAATATTTTATTTAAGTGCAGAAGTGAGTGTTTAGAAAAGCTCTTTATGATAAAATGTATTATTATTATTATAAATGTATTATAAGCAATGTTTTTTTTCTTTTTCCAGAAGTAAAAATGTTACTTGGGATGCATTAATCACCTTGAATCCGATGAATATGTGTGATGAAAATCAAATCACACATCAATTTCTTACATTATTTTGGTCCACTTCTCTTCACTTACAACAAAGTCTGGGTTATTGATAACAAAATAAAAGCTGAGCTTCAGATAGTCAAAAATTTCAAAAAAGGTAGAAGCGTAAAAGCAACTAGCTGGACAATAATTCCCACATATGATGATTGCACAACCCAAAACTGAGAAAATAAATAAACTTTACGCCTCAGCCCTCAAACTCCATGAAGAGAGTCACAAAACAAACCCTTTATAGCGCTGATAACGCCACAGACAAGAGTCTAAACTACACATTGGAGGGATGTATTAATCAATTTACTGTTGAGAAACGCCATAAAAAGCTTCAGTTACGAGACAAAGCTTACAGGTCCCAGAGCAAATGTGATAAACTACATCATTACCATCAGCATCTCAGACAACAAGTCAGAGGATCAGCATCAGACATAAGAATAATATAAGAATCTTTACCAAGTGTCTCTCTGTTAGTTTATTGCTACAGTATTTACACTGACTTATTCAGCAGAACATTTCTCAACCTTTGTGATCTCATCTATTATAGATTAGCTCCAGAAGCTAACGTTAGTTTAACTAGAGCCCTTTGAACAGCAGCTAACAATGATGGACGATCACCAAAGAACAAAAACTAGAACAAAACAGGCCAATGAGCTCCAACAAACAAAGAGACATGATGAACAACACAGCTAGGAGCTAACGCTAGGCTAACATTGGTTCAATTTGTGGGAAGCTGACAATGTGGCGCAACGGTAGCGCGTCTGACTCCAGATCAGAAGGTTGCGTGTTCAAATCACGTCAAGGTCAGATGTTTTCAAGGGCCAAAGATGCATGAAAGGCTACCAGTGAGTGTGATGTAAGGATTCAGATCAAACTAAAGAGTGGCTTGTTGTTTCTCTAAAGACAATAAATGATGTGAAGACAGGAGATCAAGCAATACAAGCATACAATGAATCAGAAACCTGACTGTTAAAGTTGAAGGTTTTTTTTTTTTATGTGTCTACTCAGACAAAATGTGACAGCCTACAGGTAACAGACTCATCACCAGTGAGCACAGATGGTTGCAGATTCTTTGAGGACGATCTGTTGCATAATTCAACATAAATCCTCCTCCCATATGAGTCCAATATGAGTACCACCTCTTTGTTTTGAGATACGCCTCAGTTGCACAATGTTTCTCTGCATATTTGAGTCCCCTGAACTGCTGCAAATGTGTATTTATCTTGGCTTAATTCTCCTTTTTTTTCCAGGCTAAAGCATCACTTTGTTTGAGTAATGTCTCAGGTGGATAATGTGTGATGTTAAAGTGTGAGTGCTAAAAAGTACTTTTCTACGATTTATGATTCAGATGTTAAAGTTCAAGGAACTGCAATTAATTTTAAACTTTCAAAAAAAATAAAACATGTATATCCTAGGGCTGGGTGATATGGCCTAAAAATAAAATCCCAGATTTTTTTTCCTACTACATTCTATTTATAATTTTAATTGATTTTTCCCTCTCAAAAAAAAAAAACAGTGATACAAAAATGGCATGAATCAAGTTTTGCCTCTATGTTGTCAAAATATTTTCTCAAACCAAACAGAATTTCCCTCATAGAGTTTAAGTGAGTGTCATAAAATGTGGATTATGTAGTTCAAAGTAGGTAGGTTTGACATAAAGACTCAAGGCTGAGTATTTTCAGAGTATATTAACATGAAACTCTCTGACGATATTTAATCTCATTTCAAAAAAAAAAAAAAACCTTTAAAAGTCCTTGTGCAAAACGTGACAGGGCCTAGCATCAGGAAAACTACATTTTTTCCAACATTGCAACAACTTACAATTGGACTAAGGCAAGAAAAAAACTTCTCTGCAGAAAAAAAAGGAATAAATTGATTTAACTAATATATTGTCCAGTCCTTATATATCCCAATTATTGGAAAACTGTTGTGGAAAAAATACAGAAAAACACTCTGATCTGATCACCCAGTCAGAGCAGTGGGATCTGTATCTGTTTTAATCACACTACCTGTAAAATCTAACATCACAGCAACACCTGATGTGCAGCCTGAACAAAGGAGAAACCAATATCAACACACCAGTAACATCTCTGCACAACTGTTATATTATACATAAACTAAATCTATTTTCTGAGATTCTTGTTCAATAATCTAACTTTTTCATGATAACAGTGTTTTACTCATGACTGCATTGAAATGTCATTAACCCCAGTGACCTGTATGTGCTCACGTCTCCGTGCAGTCCAAAGGTCCCGCCTGCTTCTGTCATACAGTTAGCTTTGATTCAGAGCCAGGTGCTCTCGACAGGGGAAGCCACACTTCTAGATTTACAGAGCCACTGCAGGGATCAATGAAGCAGTCGCCTGCGTTCTGCTGAAGCGGTGAAAAGCAGCCAGCGCCGGTAAACAGAGGAGAGAATGAGTGTGGGCATGCGAGTGTGTATCTAAGGAGGAAGGGCTCTTCAGGAATGAGTGTTAGTGTTGACCCACTTCGTCACTGTTTACCTGCACGGATAAAACTACTACTGAGGTGCAGCTGAAAAAAGTCGTCTTTAACAGGAAGCTGAGAGAGTTTCATGAGTCACTGTGGAGCTGTGACTGCAGGTGAGGTGTACAGATGTGTCTCTGAAGGAAACTTTTATTTTGTTGAGTAAAACTTGCATGGAAAACCACAGTGAGCTCACTCCAGAGCTTAGTGAAACCTGTCTGCAGCTCTCTCTCTCTCTCTCTCTCTCTCTCTTTACAAGACAAGCAAAGCAAAGAAATATGTCTTTATAGAAGTATTCCAAATTCCTTTAAGAGAAGCAGCAGCTCAGACGTGACTTGGATGGTAAAACCACCCACTGGCACATAGGAGAAAGTGCTTTTTTTCCTCCCTGCCATAGCAACTGCACCAAACTTTAATTCCTTCCTCGGTCATTTAATGGGCCTGAAAGTGCAGCCACAAGAAACCCACAAAGGGAAAAGCAATCTGTGTCCTGGTCTGGTTGGGCCTGGCTCACATTTGGCTCAGAGGTTTCACACAGTCATGTGTTCCGTCGGTTCACAGATGGAACTTGGATGAACTTAAAAACTTTTTGGTGAGGGTGTAATTGCATCAGTGCAATGAGTTCAGAGCAGGGTTCCCCCTTCAGATGAAATAAATAGTTTTTCGTGGTCCTCCCTCCACTTTTGCATGTAACCAGTGAACTTTGTTTGGATTTAGAAACATGCACAACAATTTAACAGGTCTCACAGTGAACTTACAGCATAGTTATCAACATTCATAACCCATGAAGAGTCTGAGATATGTATGCAGAAGCCTTTTTTATAGAACTAAACATAAATCCTTATGTATTTTTGTGTTTTTGTGGCTTTTGCCTTGCTGCTACTTGTTGAATTGCTGTGTTGGCACCTTTAAAAAAAACACGATTACATCCACCAGCAAACAGACACACCGTGGCGGTTATTTTGACCTCGTTTATCCTCGCTGCTTAAAACACTCACGCTCACTTTTCTGCAGATGCATTAATTACTCAAAGATCACTTTCAGTAGCCTGTATCCTGAACTGCTATCGTGCACACTCTCTGAGAAAAATGCTTCCCAACTTCACATACTTGTGAAAGAAACGTACAACACTCTTAAATGGATCATTGGGGATCCCTGTGAATAAAATGAAGAGTCCACTCAAGAGGCCCCCCGGGGGGTCCCTACTGGCTGCGGATCTCGGGGCAGCTCCTTGCTCTCCTCTGCCCACTCTCTGCCTGTCTCAGCCCGGGAGGAGCGCCATGTTGAGGCGCCGGAGTGGGTGCAGGCAGCGCGCGACTGCTCCGGAACGACACGTTAGAAAAGCCCGCCGCGACACAGCTTCTTACCTTTGCGATCGCCTTCCTGTACCTCATGGCCGCTTGTTCGATGAGGTCCTGCACTTTTAAATTCCCATCTCCACACGGAACGACCACCCGGGTCCTCCCGAAACACACCGTCACTTTCATGTCTCCTTCGCCGCGTTAATCCCACAGAGGAAAAAGCCGCGTAAAAAACACGATAACCATCCCCGGTGCGCGAGGACCAGAAAATAAATCCACTTTCGTCTTAGAGAAGTCGAAGAGGGGCTGTCTTTGTGTCCCGTGCCCTCAGAGAGAGTCCCAGCCTCAGATCCAGCGGCGGGGCTGGGTGGCGTCCTCCCTGCTCCGCGTTGACTCACTTACTGAAACTTCCCAACTGAAAGCCTTTCCAGCGCGAGCGCACAACTGGAGTGACAGCGCGAGCGCGCCCACATGTCAGAGCAGGCAGGAGGAATGTTTCACACACCGACCAACAACACAGAGCAGGTTGGAAGCCAGGAGAGAGCCCAACCAGCTCATCATACCTCCACGAGCTGCCTTATCATTGGCGGTTGCGTAACCTCTGGATTGGCTGTTTTTAACACTGTTTAGTCACCCTTGCACAGGTATGAAGTCATGGAAAACTTCATAAACAGAGTTTTCTAGATGAATTGATGTTGACCTAAGGTTTATATGTTGCATTATAAGAAATAAACCTTAAATCCTTCCTTTATCTTTAATTAAACCTCAGAGTTTTCATGCTATCCAGGTTTTAAATCTCTCAGGGAGTGATCCTAATCTGGAGACAGAGTGACCTGACAGCGGGTTTTCTTTATATACTGTACAAACAAAGAGGGTCAGAAACCTAGATCGAGTGTTTTCATGTTAAACTAACCTGGTTTCCATACTGCAGGCAGCATATCCATGTCACTTAAACTCGGGGTCAGGTTTACAAAGATCAAATCTTTTAAAAACATGATCATATCTAAGAATAAGAGCTTGTAAATG
This sequence comes from Labroides dimidiatus, assembly GCA_030710495.1. Lineage (NCBI taxonomy): Eukaryota > Metazoa > Chordata > Actinopteri > Labriformes > Labridae > Labroides > Labroides dimidiatus. The sequence continues at coordinate 19,037,833 of CM061161.1, read as the reverse complement.
CTATAACCTGTGACTTCCAGGGTTCCTCAAAATCATGTGTTTAGGATCAGAATAATCCACAAGGGGGTCCCTGAGCTAAACCCAGCTGCAGGCCTGATCAAAACCTCTTCACGTTACCTGAGTCTATTCAGCTGAAAGTCCCAAAACCAACCAGTCTTCTTTTACTGAAGACTCATACTCTTTTTTTTAGCTAGCCAAGAACGATGACTAACAGGAATAGACAATATGTCATCATAACTGCTTTGATATAAATATTTGCACGAGTGTTCAGCTTAATGGATAAAAGATGTGAAACTGTGCTGACCAACCTGTGCTGCTTCTTTTGAAGGAAATAAGTTCCTATAGAAGAATAAAAAAATACTGCTATGACTTTGACCCATGTTGTTATTATCCTATTAAAGCTGACATTTTTACAAGAACCAGACGGATCATTATTTTGATATTCTGAGACTTATCTTCCATTTGTATTTTTGTTTCAATGAAAGAGAGCAGAAAGAGTTCAAAGAACATGTTTGTTTCCCTCTGGGAGCTGAGGTGTGTGGTGAGTAACAGCTAACCATGTGTTTTCAGCTTATGATGTCATGTTTTATGTGTCTGTCAGGCAGCCAGTAAGAAAGGCAGAATCAGTTAAGGTCGACTGAGAGACTCTTTTTAATGCTGGACTGAGAACCATATTTGTGGGAATAATAAGAAAGGACTTGAATGATCAAATTTAGACCAAAAGCAAACCAGTATTGTTTAGTATTTAGTGTGAGTTTATTTTTTATTGTTATTATTTTCTTGAATCAACAATGAAAACAGATCTAAGATGCAACTCAGGCTTTTCCTTCATCCTTTCACCCTTCTTTCTCCTCTTACCTGAGGTCACAGCTACAGCACACTCACCAGTGATGTCTGACTCCTCCTAGAGGCTACAAAGCGCCTCCGGACTGGATGGGATATAAAAGTCCTCCTGCGAGCTCTGGATCTACCACTTCTCCTGTCAACTTTTGCTGCAAAGACTTTACGTCTCTACCCTGAATTCCTGATCCTGTCTTCAAGACTCGGCCACCCTTCAGAGGACACTCAACTGCTTTTTATGCAACCCTTTTGTTTCAGTAAGGGCTGGAATAAAAAGATCAACTAATAAATGAAAAGATGGTGGACATATCGTTAGCCTGAAGGTGTAATTGCCTGGTCATACATTCCACATATTTAAATCATTATTTAATGAGACTCATATCACAAATAAAATAAAAGTATAAAAAAATACATCAAAATGGCGCCCCCTGTGGTCAGTGCTGTACGCCTTTTGTCTTTTTTTTATCTTGTGTGAATGTATGAGGTGTTTTTTTTTCATACAAAGAAATTAAAGCCCACTTTAATTTACAGTCAAATTTATTGTTTGTTTGTTTATTTGAACATATTTTTAAAAAAGAAAAAAGGTTGTAAGAACATAAATGCATGAGTACTACAGAAATATCGTACGGATAGCAGACTTTAACATCAGCTAATGTAAAAATAGATTTGTCACTCAGCTTTGTTTACCAGCGTAACCAAAAACATCACTTAAACTGAAAACTCTCTGCCAAAGGTATCAGACATTCAAAATTATAAATCCAGGTTTGAGACATACTCAGTTTACATGTGGATACATGATTTTTAATTTTCGTCATTTCATCTCAAATCTCCTCACAGGAGCTGAAAGGTAATGCTTTGTTAATTTGTTAAACACACATATAGGCGCGGACACATTTAGAGCTTGATAAAAAAAAAAAAAAATGGAACTTTTACTTTATCTTTCTTAAATATGATGCAGATATTCCTGCAGAAATGTTGTAATTACGGTAAGGTAGGTCTAACCCCTGATCTGTTGCCAAGTTTGGTCCTGCAGGTGCACAGCAGTGAGTATTAGACATGTTAGCGCTCTTGTATCCGCAGCCTGGATGATTCAGCACATGGTTCATGTAAACAGTCGAGGAATCCGAACATGAATGCATGAGTCAGACTGAAGAAGGAGATAAACCTAATGTGAGTTGTAAGAGTCCCACACACATAAGAGCAACTGTGAGAATAACCAAAGCCTGATCTCTGTTTGATCTCTAGGCATATCAAAGCTCATATTAATGTTATGTGTATATGACTGAATTATTGAACTGTGAGAAGTTCGCCTCCAGCTGGATCTTCACTTTGACCCAATTTTCAAACAAAAGCTGCAACCTTTCTGTGGAGCTCCTCTCCCTGCCTGCAGCTCTGTGTCTCTATGACTGAATGTGGTGCAAATGAGTGAACATAAGTGAAAGATCAGGAGTCAATAAGAGATAAGACGTCTCTCACAGCTCTAACAAATGAGTGTGCTACATGTTGAAGCATGGCTCAGATACTCTCCCCAAAGCTTCAGGGTATCTACTCTATCTTGTTTTCTGCTCTAATTAAACTCCAACTTCAGTCAGTGAATGCATGAATTATAAAGTTCAGTCTCTTGATGTCATGGATGCTGACCCTGTGGTGCAGGGTTAGCACGTCTGACTCCTGAGGAAGGGTCTGCAGGTTCAGATCACATCAGGGGGATTCTGACTAAATCTGAAGTGAAATAAGTCTTCCACATGGTTGCAGTTTGCAAGCCAACACTTTGTCAGTAGAAGCTGTAACACACTGAAGCAGTTTTACACAACTAACACGCCCCCTAGAGGTGAGAATAAGAAGTTACACTTTCCTAAAGAGCAATCTAAAGACAATTTGATGATCCTTTTTTAACCTTCTTATCAGAGAAAACACCAAGCCTTACTTGTATTAATAATTATGAGCCCTGGATGCTGTTTTTATGGTCAAACTGAATGCTCAAATTGCAAATTCAGTTTGGATGGGAGTTTTTTTTCCCTCTGCTGGTATGTTTAATGTTGTTTATTTTAAAATGTGTGTTTAATGTAAAGTCTAAACTAGCTTCAGAGCAGTACAGAGAGCTGATGCGTCCACAGAGAAAGCAGGTCACTTATTAAACTCTGTACCTCTGCAGTAAGATGAGCTCTCAGCATGAATAGTCGTATGTTTTCGATGCACAGCAGGAATGCAGAGAGGAGGAGTGTGTGTGTGTGTGTGTGTGTGTGTGTGTGTGTGTGTGTGTGTGTGTGTGTGGTGGAGGGGGGGCAGTGAGGGAGATGTGTGTGGTTTGCGGGGTACAATAAAAAGTTCAAGGAAAGTGCAATTACAGCTTAAGTCAAAAGTGAGTCCATTTTTATCTCCTGCTCTGCTTTGCTCTGACGAACTGAACTGACATCTGCATCCAGATCCATGCATCCTGCTGAAGAACAGGCGTTTACACCATGGAGTCAGATCTGTCCCAAAATTCACACATGCACACAGAAGGATTCACAAATGTATTCTGTTCTACACAAATGTAAAAAAAAATCCACAAATAAAAAAACAAAATTCACAAATGTGTTTCTGATTCACACACAAACGTTTATTGTTTTATATATGTTTAATATAAATTCACATATATACAGCGCATTTACGAGCTGCTTTTGCATTTTTTCCGACAGGGAAATGTCTGTAGCCAATCAGATGTCTCTCCCCAGTTCAGCCCATCACAGTAGCGTAGATTCAAGCGTGTGTTTTAATCATAGACTGTATGGATAATGGACATAGTCTTCGCGACGTCACCAAGCGGCAACCTCCAGTCTGATAATATGAGGCAATGCGGAAGTGCTAAAGTCTGCTGTTCCTTGAGTGTCCGCTTGAGGCTGGCTCCGGAAGTACCGGAAGTCACAAACACACAAAGCCAAAAAAAGCCGTTTTCACTGCCAAAATAAGCCCATTTACAGCCTGGTACAAAGAATGTCTCCCGTCTGAATCGCTAATTTCACTAACGGCAGGCACTGTACGGGGGGTGAATTTTTTTCGAATTCGGCAGTTTCCACAATATCAAGCTCGCCAGTTCGTCCAATCAGAGGCACAGCTCAGATCACGTGACTGTGGAGCATCCTATGGTTGTTACTGTGGAGACTCACAGTCCGGCTCATTTCCAATGGTGACGTCGCGGAGACTACGTCCATTAATTATACAGTCTATGGACGTCACCCATCTGTTTCTGAAATGGATTTTTGAAGCAAAACGGCCGGCGCGGCCATATTGGAAATGTGGCGGGCTGTGAGTCTCCACAGTGACAGCCACAGGGCACCCGGCAGTCATGTGAGCTGAGCTGTGCCTCTGATTGGACGAACTGGCGAGCTTAATATTGTGGAAACTGCTGAGTTAGAAAAATTTATCCCTGTACAGTGCGTGCTGTTAGTGAAATTAACAATTCAGGCAGGAAACATTCTTTGTACCAAGCTGTAAATGTGCTTATTTTGGATGTGAAAACGACTTTTTTTGGCTTGGTGTGTTTGTGACTTCCGGTACTTCCGGAGTCAGTCTCAAGCGGACACTCGAGGAACAGCAGACTTTAGCACTTCCGCATTGTCTCACATTTTCAGACTGGAGGTTGCCGCTTGGTTTTAATGCCATCGCTTTAGTGTTCAGCTGCTCATACAGAAGTACGAACAACAGCATGGATGGAAACCACAACTAAAATCTGATCATAAGCTGTTTATATTTTAAACACATTTCAAAGTGTTCTATTGGAGATTATTCAATAACTTCATATGAATGCTGTACAAAAACAACGAAGTATAGGAACAGGCGGGTCATACGTGAGCTTTAGCGATTGATAACATACAAACTGTATGTAGAAAAATACTGCCGAGAACAGCAGCTGTCAATCATCGGACTTGAACACAATGCAGCCTAATAATATCTTCATATCACCACAGCATACGGCTGTGAGAAACATTTCTACAAGGTGTGTTATTGTCTTAAAGTTTGACTTTAGTCCAACTGGAATGAAGGGGGAGACCGAGGTTTTGACGTGTACTGCAGCTAGTCACAAGGGAGGTGTCAGTTTTTTTGGTGACCTCAGGTCGAGCCGAGCGAGATAATGTCCGATGACGATTAGCAGCTCACCAAAGTCCAGGGCGCCGGCTTTGGGGCACCAGACCAGAGGCTCCCGGCAGGCTGCAGAACAGTCCAACGTTTGGTTCAGGGGCACGGACCACGAAGTGTGGAGCTAACTTACATTTCTTTGCTGACTGAGCAGCCAGTCGTGTGATTTGTGAATTTTGAGACTGATCTGACTCCATAAGCTTCACGCAGGTTGACTAACATCAGCCACACAGTGATAGACAAAATGCTTTCACACCACTGCTGCTTTAACAAACTAACAGACACATCTTTTGCATGAAAACATTACCAAGAGTAGATGAAAAAGGACAGTTCACAGGTCGGATGATGTGATGCTTCTTGCAATGAATGTGAAGTTCTTTTGAGGACATCAACAAACTGCTCTGCTGTGAAATGTGTGATGTCTGCATCTATTAGTACATGTAGATAATATTTTATAAATCTTATTATTCAAGCAGAAAGTAGAAAATTATCTTCAAACTGCTTTCCTTGTTCACAGGCATTAGTATTAGTAGACATGTATTTACTTTTTAGAGAACAATCAAAATACAATTTTCCATAACATGATGTAGAACATACTTTAGCAGAAACCACCAGAAACATATGAAAACAGTAGAATTCTGTGATGAGAATGAGAAACTTAAAGCAAACAGCTTTAAAGCAACTAAAAAGAATCACCTGAACTCTGTCGGCACAGTCCCACACAGTTAAATGATAAATCGGCACAGTGTTGTATTTGTGTTTTCTGAGAAAAACAAAGCAAAAACATTTTTTTGAAACATTTCATCTTTGCTGCTTCTCAACAATCTACTGCAAACTATGGAAATTTACTATTTACAAAAGGAGGACAAAGAATCATAAAAAGAGGACTTCATCCTCTCCCTCTTCACGATGACTGAACCTTGATCACTCTGTTGACATAATCTGCTTCTGCATGCTGTTGGAAAGAAACACAGAGTGGTGTCAGTGCTCTGCAGTGAGTTGAATGCAGCTGAAAGAGAAACACCAGCAGCACTTTGAGTTGGTCTGAGGGAAATAAAGACAGTTTAAAGTAACATCAGGTTTCTCTTCTCTGGTTTTACTCCTCACACTCTGCTCCTCTGCCCACAAACTCAGACTCTGTCATCACACAGGCTTCATTTCTTTATTGTTCAAACACTAATGAACCTGTCCTCCTCTAGGAGCTCACCTTCACTGCTCTGCTGTAACGCCTGCATCTGATCCAGCTACAAAAAGAAAAGATGAGATAAAAATACAGCTTTAATTTTCAAGTCAAAGATCGATTCAATAGAGAACATTGTAAAGGCTCAGAAACTCTTTGAACTCTAAATGATCACATGATAAGAAAGTCTGTCTCACCACTCAAAGATGACAGTTATACTGAGGAGGATGACTACTCCCAGGATCTTCACTGTCATGTGGACAACAAGTCCAGACCCTGGATCCTCTGGAACAAGAAAACATGCTCACTGACGGGAAAATGATTTAAGGCTGTGAGATATCCTGAACTACAAGATCCACTTTAACCTCAAAGTCAGAGTCATGAATGAAAACTCATCTTTTGTAAAGAAACATGACCAAGTGTGGATGAAAAAGGACGGGACATTTTGATGCCACAGGTTAAACTCGATGTTTTTTAGAGGACTGGAAAACTAACTGGTAAAATATTCCTTTACTGAAATACAAACACATGGAATAGGAAAGAATGGAAGCCCTGGAAGGCCATGATTAAATAAATTTGATTACAGTTGACTCACTTTTCTTGTTGACTTGAGAAAACAAGCTTTAAAGTGTATATCACAGTACTGTGGTGCATCTATAGTTAATGTAGCTTCACCTTTTCAGGGTGTCTCTTCCTGGACTGTGCCCCCCTTACTTGAACTACAAGGAATTGTTGTCAGATTGAAGGCTTCTTCTTTTTTTTCAACATTATATCCACACATCGCAAAAGAAGTGAAGGCTGGCTTGAAAACAGTAGTTTGACAATGGGACAGCCCTAAACCCTCACAGACTTTGCGGGGACACGCCTCAAAGTCAGTGAGTGTGTAAGTGGGGACATTGATATGTGGCCTGTGTGTGTCCTCTGACTTTTCTCCCCTCTTCTTGTTTCCAGGTGAGGTCACTAATTGTCAGTGAGGCTCATGTGTTAAGCCTTTAAAAGCTCACTGTTGCCTATACCAGCAGAGAGAGGCATTTGGGGTGGGGACGTCTGACTCTTCTGAGGGGTTTTGTTTTGCACTTAATGCATTTATGTCTTAACATTACAATTCTACAATTTCATTTAGCAGACGCTTTTTTCCAAAGCGATGTACAACACAAGCAATTAAATTACCCCTGTAAAGCCTGACCCATCAAAAATAGTCAGAAACTTCTTTTTTTTAAAAATTATTATTATTATTATTATTATTATTATTATTATTATTAATAATAATAATAATAATAATAATAATAATAATAATAATAATAATAATGATAAAGATAAAGATAATAATTATTAATTCATTCATCTTCTATACCACTTATTCTATTCAGACTTGGGGAGCGAGGCAGGGTAATGATAATAATAATAATAATAATAATAATAATAATAATAATAATAATAATAATAATAAGAAGAAGAAGAAGAAGAAGAAGAAGAAGAAGAAGAAGAAGAAGAAGAAGAAGAAGACGAAGAATTATACATTTTTTTGATTGTGATGGACGGTTTGTAGTCCCATATAAGACCACTTAAGGTGACACTGATCTACATACAAAATACTTAAACAATTCATGAAGCTTCAGCAGCTGTGCAAAGTGCGTGAAATGCGCATAGACATCCATGCACTGTGAGCTGTGTATTTGATCTCAGGTATTCTGCACGCTGATTGGATAAAAGTTCAGAGGTGAACTCTGACCTTAGCAACCGTGGAATCCTTTATTATTTCTACTGAAGATTGATTCATCGTTGTCAGGACGAAAACACACTCCGCGAACTCCGAAGACCGACTTCATCAACTACTGTGATCAAAAATGTAAGAAATGAAGACTTTGAAACATTAGCAGGTGAAACTACAATCTATATTATTATTATTATTATTATTATTATTATTATTATTATTATTATTATTATTATTATTATTATTATTTTACTGCACGAGTAGGGTATCATTATACTTTGTTTACTCAGGGGGCAGCATGGGCCCCGATTCTAAATAAATTTTAAATTCCGTTGTCATTAAAAGACAATATTTATACTTGAGATAACACTTGTAAATATTAGTAATGTTTAACAATTTAAATGTTCTAATTCGTTTGTTTATGTATTTTTTTTTTCTTTTGAACTGCAGAAAGTTTTCAAACTTTTCTGATGAACTTCATTCGCGTGGGGATTAAATGTTTTAAGCGATTCATATCAGACTTTTGAACAGAACTTTTCATATAATAAAATGTAACAAAAAATGCTGGAAGATAACGAATATAAGTAGTCGTAACATAAAATACAGTGAAATCAACAATAAGAGCCTAGACCCTCCCGCCCCCACTTTGTATGAGAAACGTTTGGAAAAAAAAAAACCCATAAAAAAAGAACACGAGCTGAGCTCAGGAAACACTGGAGGCAAAATAAAACAGGGAGCTAAGACAAATAAAACGGAAGTGTCAAAAACTCCGAGTGATAATCCATCAAAATTAACGTTTTAAACTGGATAATTGTTAAATCTATGTCAGTCCTGACTGTTCCTGATCGGTCTCCAAAAGATGCAAATTATTCATGAAATTCGAGCAGCTGAGCGCACACATTAAATCTATTGCTTTGTGAGATCTTCAACAAGTGTGAAAAAAAAATCAACCTCTGATCTACCAGCAGCAGCGATCTTTAATAACTAAACTATAGAATGAACATTATGATTTATTGTTTATTCATGAGGAGGAGAAAAGAGCGATAATCTGATGAAACTGATGAACTAAAGGTGTTACAGAGCGCTGTTTAATTATGTGATCTTAGAGACATCCATGCACTGTGAGCTTTATTCGATCTCAGGTATTCTGCGCGCTGATTGGATAAAAGTTCAGAAAACAACCGTGACCTTAGCAACCGTGGAATCCTCCGCGCGCGTTCTCCGTCTCCAGGTGCATCATTTATATCAAACCTTTATCCAAAACAAACTGACGGCCGACAAACACTTTTCACGAGATCTACTCAACGATTTGTGCGGATTTTCAACTTCATCTGAAGATTTTTTCATCTCTATCAGGAAGAAAACATCCTCCGAGAGCTCCGAACATCAACTTTATCAACTTCTGTCATGGAAAACGTAAGAAATAAAGACTTTCAAACTATTTACGGGCGAGACTTTTCTGAGGCCTCAAAATGAGCTAATCCTCAGACATGAAACTAGCTAAACTGAAAAAAAGTAGTTTATCTAAATCCAGAGCCGGATTAATTATTGTAGATTATAAATACACCTGTGCTGTCAACACCTCAGATTATTAGTTTAACATGAATTTTGTCTGAAATCAAAAGCTCCGGTTTATTAATGTGAGAGGATCACGATCACACACGGTTTTGTCAATTTAGTCTCAAAATCTTTGAAGAACGGAAACCAAAAGGTCCGTCATGTTAATTTACGTTTCATTAGATTATCTGGTTAATCGTGAGTTTGTAGTAACTTGATTTTAAATGTATTTGATGAGCGTTAAAGAGCTGACAGGTGAGTGAGTGAAGGTGTTATTCTACTAAAGCTCCGACAGGAGGCCCCAACTCGAACCCTTTATTTTGAAACTGTATTTAATTTTTTGTATACTTCTCACTAAGTGTTAAAATAAGAGAAAAACTTTACAAACTGCACATAAAGTTTTATGTGTGGAGGTTGTTCAGCTTGGTTTTTCCTTAGAAGCCTCACAGATGAACTTGACCTGGTTTGTGGTGTATTTCAGGGACAACATGGTTTTTGTTTGAAATCAAAAGTGCCGGTTTAGAAACTAAAATCATAAACTGCACAGTTTTATAGTGTTTTTGAACACATTAATGAGTGGAAACGTGATGTCCTGAGACACAACATTTTAATTTATTGTTAAAAACTGATTTGCTGTAATTTATTTGTGAAAATCATTTGTGTGCAGACTGATGTTCAAAGTGTCATGATGAAAACCTCTGAGGTCTCTTTGTGGGACAGTTTTAAGGAGAGTCTTTGTTTCAAAATCAGTTTTTCAGACATAATATTAAATTTTGTTCACCTCTGAACGATTCTCATTCAGAGTTAAGATACAGAAAAACAGAACAGACTGAGAAGTGAGACGAGGACATGAGCTTACTGTTTACTTTGAGGCCTCTAGCAGATCAGTTTTACTCCAGTTTGGTTTCATTTTAAGGAACATTCATGCTGCTGTGACTGAAAACATTAGCAGGAGTCTACTTTAAATGATTAAATATATAAAGTATAAATTCAATACAGAGAAACATGGTGTCTCTACAAGCTGCTCCAGATGAGTTTCCTGTAAATTTAGCCTCAAAAACAGTGAAGTAAAGATACTTAAAGTCTTTAATTCTCATCAGTCATAATAACCTTCATTTCATTAGATTATCTGGTAAAGAGGTGGTGACAAATAAAGGGTTGGTATGATGTCCAAATCAAAAACATGCTTTAAACTTGTTAAAACAACATGTTAAGATGTTTGTTTAAATGTGTAGTTTGCATTTCTGAAAATCCAAATAACTTGGTGCCACCTGTTGATTGTACTTGAATATTCCACAAAATGTGTGTGTGTGTGTGTGTGTGTTGTTGCAGTGTGTTGTTCAAGCTCATCTTAAGGACCATGACTACTGGAAGATGAGGAGGACCTCCTCACGCCAGGCGGACCGTGCAGCGAAGCGCGGCAAATGTCCCTGCTGCAGGGACGGTCAGGTGAGACACCTTTTTAGTTTGAACTCTTTACTTCTTGAGTAGTCTTTGCAGATTTTAGTGCTGTCTTAAAATGCTTAAAGTGTTCCTGCAGTTAGAAATAAGAAACAGTTCAGTTTAGGTCCACAGCTGAGCGCTCTGTGCAGATGTAACGATGGAGGCATTTCCATTTGAAATGTAGAAACATGAACAGGCTGTCCAGATTCTCTGCAGCTCATCTGATGCTTCTCTCACCAGATAATAAATATGTGATGTTGATAAATGAATAAATGAAATTGTAGAATTGTAGAAATTTCACACATGCCGACATTCTCTTGTGTTCTGCTGATCTCCAGGTTCCGAGTTCCTCCTCCAGTCCACAGCACTGTGCTGCTGCTGCCACGACGCGTTCTGGGAAGAGGAAGAGGAGCTCCGTGCCCCGTCCTCCTGCTCCTGCCAGACCTCCAGTGGAAAGGGTCCGAATCTACAGACCTCGCTCTGCAAGGATCCAGCCCAAGGACCTGCCAGTGGCCTCACCTTTGCCCCCCAGAGCTGATGACCAGCTGGTCTCCACTGCTGAGGACCCTGATGGACCACTAATGATCCATCACCTCTCAGTGGAGGAGTACCAGCGGATTTACCACCAGGAGGCGGATCATCTGCTGAGGTACGTTTGATCACACTGAATCTTCTTCAAACTTGTTAAATTGTTTCTTTTCTGATAGTTCATCTTTTTGCTGTACTAAATATGTCACTGTGCTTCCTCCTCTCCTCACAGAGACCAGCGTGGACGTCCTGTTCACTACGATTTGGGTTTGGGGCTCCAACTCAAGCACAGGCTGTGGAGGAGACTGAACTACCCACAGTTCACTGAGTCAGTGGATGATGACAGTCACGTACGTGCGAGTGTGGTACGCTGGGAAGGACGCTGTCCTCCCAAGCACCCTCAGGTCAACATGGAGGGAGAGCCGGCTCCTGAGCAGCTGGCTCCCCGAGGGCCTCTGAGGAAAAGAGCAAAGAGGTCAAACTAAAATGACGCCTGTAAATATTAGATTAGTTAAAGTCATTTTAGTCCCTGACTCAACAAAATGCTCTTAAATCAACACACCACCTCCACCTACATGACTGTCCAACACTGACCTTTGACCTCTGGGCCAGCAGCAGAACCAGGTTCCATCTTCCTCCTGTCGTCTCCTCCATCAGCCACACATAACTCAGCAATAATTCAACACCATCAGCTCTCTGCTGACCTCGTCTCCACCTGAGGACAGCAGAGAGCTGAAAAATTGTCCCTCATCACTGATTTCGTCTTCTAACCGATCTTTCCACCAGCAGCCTGCTGGTCCAGCCTCCACCTGTAGGTGAAGGCTGGATCAGAAAGTGGCCCAAAATACTGATCTGACACCGAACTTGTCCTCAGAGAAGAATCTACCAGCCGCCTGCTGATCCATCCTCCACCTCCACGTGAAGGATGGATCAGCAAGCAGCTGAAAGAAACTTCTCCATTACCAAACACGACGCCAACCACAGCCTCCATCAGCTGCCTGCTGATCCATCCTCCACCTGAGGACAGCAGGGAGCTGAAATATGACACTATCACTGATTTATGTCCTCTAACCGATCTTTCCACCAGCGGCCTGCTGGTCCAGCCTCCACCTGTAGGTGAAGGCAGGATCAGAACGTGGCCCAAAAACTGATCTGACACCGGACTTGTCCTCAAAGAAGAATCTACCAGCTGCCTGCTGATCCATCTTCCACCTGAGGACGACAGAAAGCTGGAAATAAGATACTTCAATCACCGATTTCGTCTTCCAACCAAAAGTTTCCACCCGCCACCTGCTGGTCCAGCCTCCACCAGCAGGTGGCCACAAAACAGCTCCATCACCAGCCTTGTCCTTCAGCCAAAGCCTCCACCAGCTGCCTGCTGATCCAGCCTCCACCTGCGGACAGCAGAAAGCTGACAAAACTGCTCCTTTAACATCAAGAAGCACCACCTTAAGCCTCCAGTAGCTGACTGATGATCCAGCCTCCACCTGCGGACTGCAGACAGCTACAATCAAGCTCCATCACCAACCACCATCCTCAGCTTCAACCTCTCCACCAGCATCCTGCTGCTCCAGCCTCCACCCGGAAAATTGCCCGAACACCCTGTAAACCTCCAACCAAAGCCTCCACCAGCTGCCTGCAGACAGACAACAGATACAAACACTCATGTTACACCAGGAGCTTCAGCCATGCTTCACCTTCAAGCTGCAAGTTTAAAATCTGCGTTGATCAACCAGCCTCATCCAGAAAGCTGCCGAGTCCTTTCCCTGCAGACTGAAAAGATGTACATGTCAGACCTCCACCTCTGGACTGAAGATGACCCCATGTAAGGATTCCTCCTCAAACTTCCACTGATCTGAAACCTCCACCTGTGGATTTTTATTACGTCCTTCACCTCCACCTCTTTCACCTGCAAGGATCCTAAAGCTGGAGCTCAGCCCACAAGAAGCTGTGAGGAACCTTCTCAGCAGAATCTGAGACCTGAACCTCTGCAGCCGTTTGAAACCTCCTCTGCTCATGAAGATTAAGACAACCAAGTCCAGACCTCCACCCAAAAGGTTCACTTCCAGCTCCATCCTCAGTCTGCAGTTTATTACACACACCTGAAGCTTCACCGTCCAACCACAGCCTTCAGGATCCACATGTTGACTCGTCTCCACGACTCCAGATGACAACAAGATGAAGCTCCACCTCCCGGTCCAGTGATGCTGCTCACAAAGACAGGTGATCTATAAACTCCACTCCAAGTTTGAATCTTCATCACTTTCACTCCACCTGTAAAGATCCTCACTCTCTGTCATGTTGTTGATTTTTTCAGACCAGACCTTCAGAGCAGATCACAGTCAGAAGAAACAGGGTCCAGCTTTAAGTTTCTTGTGCCCACCGTCTACAGTCCAGAGTGAACCAAGAGGAGGTTACAGCAGGAAAACCAGGAGTTTCAGTTTGGACCCAAAAGAAAAACCGTGGGCAGACAAAGCAGTTCAGCAAATTCATTGAAGCAAAAAGAGGTGGAGGAGAGGGATCCAGGGTCCAAGGTGAGAGGAGGGAATCTGAGGAGAGGTGAAGGCAGGAGACGTGAGGGCTGGAGGAGGAAGCTGGGGAGGGAATCCAGGGAGAGAGTGTGACAGCGGGGCAGAGATTGGGCGGTAGCACTGGAGGCTCGTGGAGGTACTGGAAGAATGGAGGACATCTAAATGAGTCTCTGGTAAAAACACACAAAGCTGGAACTCAAACAATGAAAAACCACAAGAGAACTGAAGACAGCAGGCTGAAAAAGCACATCAGATGGAGGAATAATGTGGCACTGGTAAAGACTCAGAGCAGAGCTTAAATGCAGCTGGTGATTGTAGTAATCAGGTGCAGGTGTGAAGGTGCAGGTGGAGCCAGTGCAGGAGGGAGCCGCCCAATCTGTGAGGAAGAGAGAGAGAGACTCCACACAAGAAGACAACATCAGGAAATGACAATTAAGAGCCAAAACATGTTGCAATCACCACAAAGAAAGATAAAAAAATATAAAAGATCCTGCCTGTGATACTGCATGAGGAAAAAAAACAGATTTTAATAGATTAAAAGCAGCATTTGGAGGTTTAAAACATGCTCAGATAAACTGTCCTGTGAAAGCAGCAAGACTCCTGGATCCTCATCACTTAAACTTTGGTCTCCAGCCTTCATCAGAAAACTTCAGCTGCAGATTCTTCCAGATGAGTTCAGCTCAAACGTCTGCTAAAAGCCTCTTCAGCTTCCTCCACTTTCTGCCTGCAGCCTCTGAAAACAAAATGCCTCTAATCACAGACTCTGGATCTGAAAGCTTCACCTAAACTACCTGCAAGAAACCAGCTCCATCCTCCACTTGAACACCTTACAGAGGTCTGACAGCTCAGCCTCCACCTCTTTCCCCAGCCGACAGTCTTCAGACACCTCCCTCATGAGATTCTGTCAGAGAAGTCCCAAACTTGAGCCAACAACAAACACCAGAAACCCTCAGCCCCTGCCTCTCACCTGGAACAGCCTCCTCCACCTGCACAGTATCCTAAAGAGTCCTCCACATAAAACATCTGCAAACAAGAGGTTCAGCCAAACTACCTCCTTCACCAGAAACTGTCTGTGAGCTCCACCTTCATCTCCCTGAAAAAACTCTGCAGCAAGAAACTCCACATCCTCCTCCTCCACCTGTGGATCCTGAAAGACAGAATGTGATCTGATCCTCCTCCTCTAACCTCTGTGAGCATCCTGAACCTTCAACTGGAGATTCTTGAAAATGTGTGAAGAAGAAACCTACAGCTGTGTACAACAACCAGGACCCTCCTCCACCTGCAGACCCTGGCCAGGGGAAAAAGTCTTTACATGTAACTCCAGAAGTCCTGACATGTCTGGATGTCCAGCAGTAACCTCCATGAGCAACAAGAAAACTGCAGCCTGCTCCACCTGTAGAGTCTGTCAGAGAGGTGCAGCTAAACCTCCAACAGCAACATCAGCATCTGAAACCTCCACCTGTGGATTTTAAATACGTCCTTCACCTCCACCTCTTTCACCTGCAAGGATCCTAAAGCTGTGAAAATGTTGGACCAATAAATGCAAACTGATAGTTGTGTCAATACCATATATGTGAATATTTAATATTTAAATATTTATTTAATATTTAAATGTACTATTTTTACAACAAAGCAGAAAAAAAATCAAAGCACATTTCTATTTTCTGATTGACAAATTAGTTTTTTACTTTCGTTCATGAACATAAACATTAGTTTTAGTGGTTGTTTGTTATTCTTGATAATTTCTTAACAAGCTGCTTTTCTATGTAAAAAGTAAGGGTATTGGTATTGATATTGGAGATACTGGTCTTGTATTTACTTGGTATCAGATTGATACCAAATTTGTCAGTTTCACCCACCACTACAAACTCATGTCTTTTTTGAATTGAGATACAAAAACAAAATGTGGAACACTGAATAAGAAAATGCTTGAACAATAGATGAAAACAACAGACGGGGTGAGAGGAAAAGAAGGAAGGATGAGTGTGGTCCTCTGCTCTTTTAGGAAAAGGTCCTGATGTAACTTTGGTTATGATTTAATATCCAAGTAGAAGTGAACTGATTGGTTTGTGGTCTCTGGGTGTGTCTGCTCTTTACTCAGACAAAATAATCCCACTGTTATTCTGACCACACCATCCTGTCAATAAACATCTGAGTTTGTTTGATTTTTGAATGATGTCAAAGCTGAACTGATGAGAATCAAACTGTCAGACCTTCAGGGTTCAGAGGTCTTCAGAGTGTTTAATTTTATGATGATAAATAATCACAACAGAATACACACTGCCTGGCCAAAAAAAAGGTCACACACTCTAATATTTTGTTGGACCACCTTTAGCTTTGATTACAACATGCATTCGCTGTGGCATTGTTTCTAAAAGCTTCTGCGATGTCACAAGATTTATTTTCATCCAGTGTTGCATTAATGTGTCACCCTCTTACATTGTTGATGGTAGAGTCTGACCACTGCGCAGAGCCTTCTCCAGCACATCCCAAAGATTCTCAATGGGGTTAAAGTCTGGACTCTGTGGTGGCCAATCCATGTGTGAAAATGATGTCTCATGCTCCCCTCACTCTTTCACAATTTGATCTCGATGAATCCTGGCATTGTCATCTTGTATATGCCTGTGCCATCAGGGAAGAAAAAAATCCATTGATCCATTGATTGCTCACGTGACTGCCGGTCGCCCTATGGCTGTTACATTTTAAACACATTTCAAAGTGTTATATTGCAGATTATTCAATAACTTCATATGAATGCCGTTTTGTGGCGACCTCAGTTCGAGCCGAGTGAGAGTCAACTCACCAAAGTCCAGGGGGTGTGGCTTCGGGGCACCAGACAGGCTGCAGAACAGCCCAACATTAGGTTCAGGGGCACGGACCACGAAGTGTGGAGCTAACTTACATTTCTTTGCTAACTGAGCAGCTAATTATGTGATTTGTGAATTTTGAGACTGATCTGACTCCATAAGCGTCACGCAGGTTGACTAACATCAGTCACACAGTGATAGACAAAATGCTTTCACACCTCTGCTGCTTTAACAAACTAACAGACACATCTTTTGCATGAAAACATTACCAAGAGTGGATGAAAAAGGACACTTCACAGGTCGGACATGTGATGCTTCTTGCAATGAACGTGAAGTTCTTCTGAGGACATCAACAAACTGCTCTGCTGGGAAATGTGTGATGTCTGCATCTATTAGTACATGTAGATAATATTTTATAAATCTCATTATTCATGAATTACTCTTTACACACCAAACTGTCTGTAAACATCAACAACAAATCCCAAGTCTTCAAGCAGAAAGTAGAAAATTATCTTCAAACTGCCTTCCTTGTTCACAGGCATTAGTATTAGTAGACATTTACTTACTTTTTAGAGAACAATCAAAATACAATTTTCCATAACATGATGTAGAACATATTTTAGCAGAAACCACGAGAAACATGTGAAAACAGTACTTCCTGTGATGACAATGAAGAACTTACACCCAAAGAAAAGAGCTTTGGAGCAAATGTAGCCTTCTAATTCGGCAGTGTCCACAATATCAACGTCAGTTCGTCCAATCAGAGGCACAGCTCAGATCACGTGACTGTGGAGCGTCCTATGGTTGTTACTGTGGAGACTCACAGCACGCCTCATTTCCAATATGGCCGCGCCGACCGTTTAGCTTCAAAAGTCCGTTTCAGGAACAGATGGATGACGTCGCGGAGACTACGTCCATTAATTATACAGTCTATGGTGAAAACAGTAGATTTCTGTGATGACAATGAAGAACTTACACACAAAGAAAACAGCTTTAAAGCAAATGTAGCCTTCCCACCGTTCTATGTGTATAAGATGTGAAATATTACCTTATTAGAATGATGGAAGGTTGGGTTCGTTTTGATTTTTAAAGGTAGCTACCCGAAGGTTTACCTGTAGAAACTTAAAGGCAAAATATACCATATACATACAATAAATTTTATTAAACCCAAACTTGTCTGAATTACCTTCAAAAAATATATCAAACACCTTTAACCCTCACTTATTTAATCCCAACTGTCCCTAACTACTAATACCACCACAATGAATCATAAACAATACACACATGGGCCCCATACACACACTCATTCACACGCACACACTCAGAAAAAAAACGTTGCAGGCCTGTGACAATCCGATGCGTTGTGGCCGATTTTACTCCTTCCTTTCGGTATCAGAAACTACCAGTCACATACCGTAAGTTCCAGAATTCTCCTCCTCATACGGCAGAAGTCCCGATAACCAAACCAGTCTGACCGAAACGATCCTCCCTCCTCAGCAGAAAAGACGGCAGGTAACGCGCAGCAGAATGGACGCAGTCTCCTCCTCTCAGACAGCAGAAATCCAGGAAAACCAACTCACTGAACGGCTGAAACGATCCTCTCTCCTCGGCGGGAAAACAGCAGATAACCACGCAGCAGGCTGACGGGGTGCAGTCTCCTCCTCTCAGGCAACAGACGCAGCTAGCTCACTGCAGCTACGAAACGTCTTCTTTACACGAAGCAGGTGTTCGGCTCCGTGGGAAAAAAAACTCACAGTTCACAGAAACAAAGTCCTCGCTGGTCCTCAATGGACACGACACACAGAAACAACGTTACTCTGACGGAAAGTCCCCTTCGTCCTCCCGGTTAGCAGCTCTGTCGTCGGAACTTCCAGCTCGGCTCTCATTAAAGTCTCTCAGGAGCAGACACAAACTGCAGCCTCACTAACTTCAGGCTAAATGAGTACTGTGCGCTGATTTTTTCTCATAATCATGCTACAAGTTATTTTAACTCGCAGTAAAGTCACAAAACATTCTAAACACGGCTAGCAAATGAACACGTGCACACTTCGCTAGCGTCCACCATTACTCTCTCCCCCAAAACTTCTTCTTCTCGTCACTGTTAAACTTGAGCTCCCTCACTCTACTGACCAATCACAAAACACATCACGTTACGTATCCACTTCTCGCGATACTTCTCATTACTTCATATCATTTTCCTTACAAATATATTTAAAACACATTTGCTTCTTATTACTTCTCTTTTTTTCCTGCTAATGACTTTCATTCACTTATTTCTTTTTCCTTTTTTCTTTTATTATACATATACACCCATATAAATATTTTTTTTTTCTTTTATTTTAATTAAAATATTTAATGCAAGCCAGCCCTTCATATTTTAACCCTTTATTTTTTTCCACCGGGCTACACAAATAAAAAGAATCACCTGAACTCTGTCGGCACAGTCCCACACAGTGAAATGATAAATCTGCACAGTGTTGTATTTGTGTTTTCTGACCAAAACAAAGCAAAAACATTTTTCTTGATACATTTCATCTTGCTGCTTCTCAGCAGCACTTTGAGTTGGTCTGAGGGAAATAAAGACAGTTTAAAGTAACATCAGGTTTCTCTTCTCTGGATTTACTCCTAACACTCTGCTCCTCTGCCCACAAACTCAGACTCTGTCATCACACAGGCTTCATTTCTTTATTGTTCAAACACTGATGAACCTGTCCTCCTCTAGGAGCTCACCTTCACTGCTCTGCTGTAACATCTGCATCGGATCCAGCTACAAAAAGAAAAGAGATGAGATTAAAAAACAGCTTTAATTTTTAAGTTAAAGACGAATTCTACAAAGTTGTAAAGGCTCAAAAAGTCTTTGAGCGCTAAATGATCACATGATAAGAAAGTCTGTCTCACCATTAAAAGTGCTGGAGGATGACTACTCCCAGGATCTTCACTGTCATGTAGACAACAAGTCCAGACCTGGAAATTCTGGAACAAGAAAACATGCTCAACTCAACTTTATTCATATAGCACCATACGTTCTTCATACATTTGAGAATGCAGCCCAAAGTGCTTCATAGAACAACAAAAACAGTGGATAATCATCAGTATGCCAGATGAGTTCTAAAAATAGCAAAAGTAAAACCAGTGCAATGAAATTAATGTTACTTGTAATAAATACTATAGAATCAGTAAAAATACATTAAATAAATAAATAAATATTAATAAAATAAGATAAGATCTAAATGAATAAATAAATAAATAGACAATAGACAAAAAAATAATTAAAAAAAATAAATAAATAAATACATAAATGATAAAAATGACATTAACAGTTATGATAAAAAAATAATAATAGTGCTGATAAAGATAATAATACAGTCCAGAGCTAAGCTGAAGTTAGTCCAAATTATTTTGAAATGTATATTAGATATTATTACATAAATAGATACTATTTTGTTCATGATGTATTTATTGTATTGATTTCAGGGACAACAAAGGTTAATCAAACCTTTTTCATCAGCGTAACTATCTAATAATATATATACATATCTTTTTTGGTTATTTTACTGCATGAGTAGGATATCATTTTAGTCTGTGTGCTCAGGAGGCAGCATGAGCCCTGCTATTATATAATTTTGAGACTCCGTTGTCATTAAAAGTAAATCTTTCATACTTGAGACAACACTTGTAAATATTAGTGATGTTGAACTTTGTAAACGTTCTCATTCATTTATTTTTGTATTTTTTGTGGACAGCAGAGAGTTTGTAAACTTTTCTGATGAACTTTATTCACGTGGGGATTAAATATTTTAAGTGATTCATATCAAACAGACTTTTGAACAGAACTTTTCATACAATAAAATGTAACACAAAGTGCTGGACGATAAAAAAAAAAAAATAAGGAGTCGTAACATAAAATGAGATATATTAAAATAAAGTGAAATCATCGATAAGACCCTAGACCCTCCCACCCCCACTTTGCATACCGAGAGAGAAAACGCTTAAAATTAATTAATTAAACAAATGAATATGATATAATAAAATATAATGTAATAATAATAATAATAATAATAATAATAATAATAATAATAATAATAATAATAATAATAATAGACCTAATAAAAAAAACACGAGCTGAGCTCAGGAAACACTGGAGGCAAAATAAAACGGGGAGCTAAGACAAACAAAACGGAAGTGCCAAAACCCCGCGTGATGTTCCATCAAAATCAACCTTTAAACCGGATAAATGTTAAATCTCAGTCCTGACTGTTCCTGATCGGTCTCCAGAAGATGCAAATTATTCAGGAAGTTCGAGCAGCTGAGCGCACACATTGAGCCTATTGCTTATTGATATCTTCATAATATCATATCTTCACTGAAAATAATAATATAAAAAAAAAACTTCAAGCTCTGATCGACCGGCAGCAGCGTTATTTAATAACTAAACTATAGAAAGAACATTAAGATTTATTGTTTATTCATGAGGAGGAGAAGAGAGCGATAAACTGATGAAACTGATGAACTAAAGGTGTTACAGAGCGCTGTTTAATAATGTGATCTTAGAGACATCCATGCACTGTGAGCGGTATTTGAGCTCAGGTATTCTGCGCGCTGATTGGATAAAAGTTCAGAAAGAAGCGTTCTGACCTTAGCAACCGTGGAATATTCCGCGCGCGTTCTCCGTCTCCAGGTGCATCACTTAAACGAACTGACGGCCGACAAACACTTTATCGCGAGTTTTACTCAAAGATTTGTGCGGATTTTTAACTTCATCTGAAGATTGATTCATCTTTGTCAGCAAGAAAACATCCTCCGAGAGCTCCGAACATCGACTTCATCAACTTCTGACATGGAAAACGTAAGAAATAAAGACTTTCAAACTATTTACGGGCGAGACTTTTCTGAAGCCTCGAAATGAGCTAATCCTCAGACATGAAACTATCTTAACTGGAAAAAGTAGCATGATTAAATCTAGAGCCGGATTAATTATTGTAGATTATAAATGCACCTGTGCTGTCAACACCTCAGATTATTAGTTTAACATGAATTTTGTCTGAAATTAAAAGCTCCGCTTAACAAACATGGGATGATCACGATCACACACTACACATAGTTTTGTTTACATTATCTCAAATCTTTGAAGTGCAGAAACCAAAAGTCAGTCATGTTAATTTATGTTTCATTAGATTATATGGTTAAACCGGAGTTTTAGTGACTTTATTTAAAATGTATTTGATAAGTATTAAAAAGCTGACAGGTGAGTGAGTGAAGGTGTTATTCTACTAAAGCTCCGACAGGAGGCCCAACTCGAACCCTTTATTTTGAAACTATTTCTTGTATAATTCTCGCTAAGTGTTAAAATAAAGAGAAAAACGTTACAAACTGCACATAAAGTTTTATGTGTGGAGGTTGTTCAGCTTGGTTTTTCCTAAGAAGCCTCACAGATGAACTTGACCTGGTTTGTGGTGTATTTCAGGGACAACATGGTTTTTGTTTGAAATCAAAAGTGCCGGTTTAGAAACTAAAATCACAAACTGCACAGTTTTATAGTGTTTTTGAACACATTAATGAGTGGAAACGTGGTGTCCTGACACAACATTTTAATTTATTGTTAAAAACTGATTTGCTGTAATTTATTTGTGAAAATCATTTGTGTGCAGACTGATGTTCAAAGTGTCATGATGAAAACCTCTGAGGTCTCTTTGTGGGACAGTTTTAAGGAGAGTCTTTGTTTCAAAATCAGTTTTTCAGACATATTAATTAAATTTTGTTCACCTCTGAATGGTTCTCATTCAGAGTTAAGATACAGAAAAACTGAACAGACTGAGAAGTGAGACGAGGACATGAGCTCACTGTTTACTTTGAGGCCTCTAGCAGATCAGTTTTACTCCAGTTTGGCTTCATTTTAGGGAACATTCATGCTGCTGTGACTGAAAACATCAGCAGGAGTCTACATTAAATGATTAAATATATAAAGTATAAATTCAATACAGAGAAACATGGTGTCTCTACAAGCTGCTCCAGATGAGTTTCCGGCAAATTTAACCTCAAAAACAGTGAAGTAAAGATACTTAAAGTCTTTAATTCTCATCAGTCATAATAACCTTCATTTCATTAGATTATCTGGTAAAGAGGTGGTGACAAATAAAGGGTTGGTATGATGTCCAAATCAAAAACATGCTTTAAACTTGTTAAAACAACATGTTAAGATGTTTGTTTAAATGTGTAGTTTGCATTTCTGAAAATCCAAATAACTTGGTGCCACCTGTTGATTGTACTTGAATATTCAACAAAATGTTGTGTTTGTGTGTTGTTGCAGTGTGTTGTTCAAGCTCATCTTCAGGACCATGACTACTGGAAGATGAGGAGAACCTCCTCACGCCAGGCGGACCGTGCAGCGAAGCGCGGCAAATGTCCCTGCTGCAGGGACGGTCAGGTGAGACACCTTTTTAGTTTGAACTCTTTACTTCTTGAGTAGTCTTTGCAGATTTTAGTGCTGTCTTAAAATGCTTAAAGTGTTCCTGCAGTTAGAAATAAGAAACAGTTCAGTTTAGGTCCACAGCTGAGCGCTCTGTGCAGATGTAACGATGGAGACATTTCCATTTTAAATGTAGAAACATGAACAGGCTGTCCAGATTCTCTGCAGCTCATCTGATGCTTCTCTCACCAGATAATAAATATGTGATGTTGATAAATGAATAAATGAAATTGTAGAATTGTAGAAATTTCACACATGCCGACGTTCTCTTGTGTTCTGCTGATCTCCAGGTTCCGAGTTCCTCCTCCAGTCCACAGCACTGTGCTGCTGCTGCCACGACGGGCTCTGGGAAGAGGAAGAGGAGCTCCGTGCCCCGTCCTCCTGCTGCTGCCAGACCTCCAGTGGGAAGGGTCCGAATCTACAGACCTCGCTCTGCAAGGATCCAGCCCAAGGACCTGCCAGTGGCCTCACCTTTGCCCCCCAGAGCTGATGACCAGCTGGTCTCCACTGAGGACCCTGATGGACCACTGATGATCCATCACCTCTCAGTGGAGGAGTACCAGCAGATTTACCACCAGGAGGCGGATCATCTGCTGAGGTACGTTTGATCACGCTGAATCTTCTTCAAACTTGTTAAATTGTTTGTTTCTTTTTAGATAGTTCATCTTTTTGCTGTACTAAATATGTCACTGTGCTTCCTCCTCTCCTCACAGAGACCAGCGTGGACGTCCTGTTCACTACGATTTGGGTTTGGGGCTCCAACTCAAGCACAGGCTGTGGAGGAGACTGAACTACCCACAGTTCACTGAGTCAGTGGATGATGACAGTCACGTACGTGCGAGTGTGGTACGCTGGGAAGGACGCTGTCCTCCCAAGCATCCTCAGGTCAGCATGGAGGGAGAGCCGGCTCCTGAGCAGCTGGCTCCCCGAGGGCCTCCGAGGAAAAGAGCAAAGAGCTCAAACTAAAATGACGCCTGTAAATATTAGATTAGTTAAAGTCATTTTAGTCCCTGACTCACCAAAATGCTCTTAAATCAACACACCACCTCCACCTACATGACTGTCCAACACTGACCTTTGACCTCTGAGCCAGCAGCAGAACCAGGTTCCATCTTCCTCCTGTCGTCTCCTCCATCAGCCACACATAACTCAGCAATAATTCAACACCATAAGCTCTCTGCTGACCTCGTCTCCACCTGAGGACAGCAGAGAGCTGAAAAATTGTCCCTCATCACTGATTTCGTCTTCTAACCGATCTTTCCACCAGCGGCCTGCTGGTCCAGCCTCCACCTGTAGGTGAAGGCTGGATCAGAAAGTGGCCCAAAATACTGATCTGACACCGAACTTGTCCTCAGAGAAGAATCTACCAGCAGCCTGCTGATCCATCCTCCACCTCCACGTGAAGGATGGATCAGCAAGCAGCTGAAAGAAACTTCTCCATTACCAAACACGACACCAACCACAGCCTCCATCAGCTGCCTGCTGATCCATCCTCCACCTGAGGACAGCAGGGAGCTGAAATATGACACTATCACTGATTTATGTCCTCTAACCGATCTTTCCACCAGCGGCCTGCTGGTCCAGCCTCCACCTGTAGGTGAAGGCAGGATCAGAACGTGGCCCAAAACTGATCTGACACCGGACTTGTCCTCAAAGAAGAATCTTCCAGCCGTCTGCTGATCCATCTTCCACCTGAGGACGACAGAAAGCTGGAAATAAGATACTTCAATCACCGATTTCGTCTTCCAACCAAAAGTTTCCACCATCCACCTGCTGGTCCAGCCTCCACCAGCAGGTGGCCACAAAACAGCTCCATCACCAGCCTTGTCCTTCAGCCAAAGCCTCCACCAGCTGCCTGCTGATCCATCCTCCACCTGCGGACAGCAGAAAGCTGACAAAACTGCTCCTTTAACATCAAGAAGCACCACCTTAAGCCTCCAGTAGCTGACTGATGATCCAGCCTCCACCTGCGGACTGCAGACAGCTACAATCAAGCTCCATCACCAACCACCATCCTCAGCTTCAACCTCTCCACCAGCATCCTGCTGCTCCAGCCTCCACCCGGAAAATTGCCCGAACACCCTGTAAACCTCCAACCAAAGCCTCCACCAGCTGCCTGCAGACAGACAACAGATACAAACACTCATGTTACACCACAAGCTTCAGCCATGCTTCACCTTCAAGCTGCAAGTTTAAAATCTGGGTTGATCAACCAGCCTCATCCAGAAAGCTGCCGAGTCCTTTCCCTGCAGACTGAAAAGACGTACATGTCAGACCTCCACCTCTGGACTGAAGATGACCCCATGTAAGGATTCCTCCTCAAACTTCCACTGATCTGAAACCTCCACCTGTGGATTTTAAATACGTCCTTCACCTCCACCTCTTTCACCTGCAAGGATCCTAAAGCTGGAGCTCAGCCCACAAGAAGCTGTGAGGAACCTTCTCTGCAGAATCTGAGACCTGAACCTCTGCAGGCGTTTGAAACCTCCTCTGCTCCTGAAGATTAAGACAACCAAGTCCAGACCTCCACCCAGAAGGTTCACTTCCAGCTCCATCCTCAGTCTGCAGTTTATTACACACACCTGAAGCTTCACCCTCCAACCACAGCCTTCAGGATCCACATGTTGACTCGTCTCCACGACTCCAGATGACAACAAGATGAAGCTTCACTTCCCGGTCCAGTGATGCTGCTCACAAAGACAGGTAAGCTATCAGCTCCACTCCAAGTTTGAATCTTCATCATTTTACTCCACCTGTAAAGATCCTCACTCTCTGTCATGTTGTTGATTTTTTTAGACCAGACCTTCAGAGCAGATCACAGTCAGAAGAAACAGGGTCCAGCTTTAAGTTTCTTGTGCCCACCGTCTACAGTCCAGAGTGAACCAAGAGGAGGTTACAGCAGGAAAACCAGGAGTTTCAGTTTGGACCCAAAAGGAAAACCGCGGGCAGACGAAGCAGTTCAGCGAAGTCATTGAAGGAAAAAGAGGTGGAGGAGAGGGATCCAGGGTCCAAGGTGAGAGGAGGGAATCTGAGGAGAGGTGAAGGCAGGAGACGTGAGGGCTGGAGGAGGAAGCTGGGGAGGGAATCCAGGGAGAGAGTGTGGCAGCGGGGCAGAGATTGGGCGGAAGCACCGGGGGCTCGAGGAGGTACTGGAAGAATGGAGGACATCTAAATGAGTCTCTGGTAAAAACACACAAAGCTGGAACTCAAACAATGAAAAACCACAAGAGAACTGAAGACAGCAGGCTGAAAAAGCACATCAGATGGAGGAATAATGTGGCACGTGTAAAGCCTCAGAGCAGAGCTTAAATGCAGCTGGTGATTGCAGTAATCAGGTGCAGGTGTGAAGGTGCAGGTGGAGCCAGTGCAGGAGGGAGCCGCCCAATCTGTGAGGAAGAGAGAGAGAGACTCCACACAAGAAGACAACTTCAGGAAATGACAATTAAGAGCCAAAACATGATGCAATCACCACAAAGAAAGATAAAAAAATATAAAAGATCCTGCCTGTGATACTCCATGAGAAAAAAAAGATTAAAATAAAATCAAAGCTGCATTTGGAGGTTTAAAACATGCTCAGATAAACTGTCCTGTGAAAGCAGCAAGACTCCTGGATCCTCATCACTTGAACTTTGGTCTCCAGCCTTCATCAGAAAACTTCAGCTGCAGATTCTTCCAGATGAGTTCAGCTCAAACGTCTGCTAAAAGCCTCTTCAGCTTCCTCCACTTTCTGCCTGCAGCCTCTGAAAACAAAATGCCTCTAATCACAGACTCTGGATCTGAAAGCTTCACCGAAACTACCTGCAAGAAACCAGCTCCATCCTCCACTTGAACACCTTACAGAGGTCTGACAGCTCAGCCTCCACCTCTTTCCCCAGCCGACAGTCTTCAGACACCTCCCTCATGAGATTCTGTCAGAGAAGTCCCAAACTTGAGCCAACAACAAACACCAGAAACCCTCAGCCCCTGCCTCTCACCTGGAACAGCCTCCTCCACCTGCACAATATCTTAAAGAGTCCTCCACATAAAACATCTGCAAACAAGAGGTTCAACCAAACTACCTCCTTCACCAGAAACTGTCTGTGAGCTCCACCTTCATCTCCCTGAAAACAAACTGCAGAAGAAACTCCACATCCTCCTCCTCCACCTGTGGATCCTGAAAGACAGAAAATGATCTGATCCTCCAAAATAATCCCACTGTTATTCTGACCACACCATCCTGTTAATAAACATCTGAGTTTGATGATTTTTGAATGATGTCAAAGCTGAACTGATGAGAATCAAACTGTCAGACCTTCAGGGTTCAGAGGTCTTCAGAGTGTTTAATTTTATGATGATAAATACTCACAACAGAATACACACTGCCTGGCCAAAAAAAAGGTCACACACTCTAATATTTTGTTGGACCACCTTTAGCTTTGATTACAACATGCATTCGTTGTGGCATTGTTTCTATAAGCTTCTGCGATGTCACAAGATTTATTTTCATCCAGTGTTGCATTAATGTGTCACCCTCTTACATTGTTGATGGTAGAGTCTGGCCGCTGCGCAAAGCCTTCTCCAGCACATCCCAAAGATTCTCAATGGGGTTAAGGCCTGGACTCTGTGGTGGCCAATCCATGTGTGAAAATGATCTCTCATGCTCCCCTCACTCTTTCACTATTTGATCTCGATGAATCCTGGCATTGTCATCTTGTATATGCCTGTGCCATCAGGGAAGAAAAAATCCATTGATCCATTGATTGCTCATGTGACTGCCGGGCGCCCTATGGCTGTTACATTTTAAACACATTTCAAAGTGTTATATTGCAGATTATTCAATAACTTCATATGAATGCCGTTTTGTGGCGACCTCAGTTCGAGCCGAGTGAGAGTCAACTCACCAAAGTCCAGGGGGTGTGGCTTCGGGGCACCAGACCAGAGGCTCCAGACAGGCTGCAGAACAGTCCAACATTAGGTTCAGGGGCACGGAGCACGAAGTGTGGAGCTAACTTACATTTCTTTGCTAATTGAGCAGCTAATCATGTGATTTGTGAATTTTGAGACTGATCTGGCTCCATAAGCTTCACGCAGGTTGACTAACATCAGTCACACAGTGATAGACAAAATGCTTTCACACCACTGCTGCTTTAACAAACTAACAGACACATGTTTTGCATGAAAACATTACCAAGAGTGGATGAAAAAGGACAGTTCACAGGTCAGACATGTGATGCTTCTTGCAATGAATGTAAAGTTCTTCTGAGGACATCAACAAACTGCTCTGCTGTGAAATGTGTGATGTCTGCATCTATTAGTACATGTAGATAATATTTTATAAATCTCATTCATGAATTACTCTTTACACACCAAACTGTCTGTAAACATCAACAACAAATCCCAAGTCTTCAAGCAGAAAGTAGAAAATTATCTTCAAACTGCCTTCCTTGTTCACAGGCATTAGTATTAGTAGACATTTATTTACTTTTTAGAGAACAATCAAAATACAATTTTCCATAACGTGATGTAGAACATACTTTAGCAGAAACCACGAGAAACATTTGAAAACAGTACTTTCTGTGATGACAATGAAGAACTTACACCCAAAGAAAACAGCTTTGAAGCAAATGTAGCCTTCTAATTCGGCAGTGTCCACAATATCAAGCTCGCCAGTTCGTCCAATCAGAGGCACAGCTCAGATCACGTGACTGTGGAGCGTCCTATGGTTGTTACTGTGGAGACTCACAGCACGCCTCATTTCCAATATGGCCGCGCCGACCGTTTGGCTTCAAAAGTCCGTTTCAGGAACAGATGGATGACGTCGCGGAGACTACGTCCATTAATTATACAGTCTATGGTGAAAACAGTAGATTTCTGTGATGACAATGAAGAACTTACACACAAAGAAAACAGCTTTAAAGCAAATGTAGCCTTCCCACCGTTCTACGTGTATAAGATGTGAAATATTACATTATTAGAATGATGGAAGGTTGGGTTCGTTTTGATTTTTAAAGGTAGCTACCCGAAGGTTTACCTGTAGAAACTTAAAGGAAAAATATACCATACACATACAATACATTTTATTAAACCCAAACTTGTCTGAATTACCTTCAAAAAATATATCAAACACCTTTAACCCTCACTGGTTTAATCCTAACTGTCCCTAATTACCAATACCACCACAATGAATCATAAACAATACACACATGGGCCCCATACACACACTCATTCACACGCACACACTCAGAAAAAAAAACGTTGCAGGCCTGTGACAATCCGATGCGTTGCGGCCGATTTTACTCCTTCCTTTCGGTATCAGAAACTACCAGTCACATACCGTTAGTTCCAGAATTCTCCTCCTCATGTGGCAGAAGTCCCGATAACCAAACCACTGTCTGACCGAAACGATCCTCCCTCCTCGGCAGAAAAGACGGCAGGTAACGCGCAGCAGAATGGACGCAGTCTCCTCCTCTCAGACAGCAGAAATCCAGGAAAACCAACTCACTGAACGGCTGAAACGATCCTCTCTCCTCGGCGGGAAAACAGCGGGTAACCACGCAGCAGGCTGACAGGGTGCAGTCTCCTCCTCTCCGGAGGACAGACGCAGCTAGCTCACTGCAGCTACGAAACGTCTTCTTTACACGAAGCAGGTGTTCGGCTCCGTGGGAAAAAACTCACAGTTCACAGAAACACAGTCCTCGCTGGTCCTCAATGGACACGACACACGGAAACAACGTTACTCTGACGGAAAGTCCCCTTCGTCCTCCCGGTTAGCAGCTCTGTCGTCGGAACTTCCAGCTCGGCTCTCATTAAAGTCTCTCAGGAGCAGACACAAACTGCAGCCTCACTAACTTCAGGCTAAATGTGTACTGTGCGCCGGATTTTTTCTCATAATCATGCTACAAGTTATTTTAACTCGCAGTAAAGTCACAAAACATTCTAAACACGGCTAGCAAATGAACACGTGCACACTTCGCTAGCGTCCACCATTACTCTCTCCACCAAAACTTCTTCTTCTCGTCACTGTTAAACTTGAGCTCCCTCACTCTACTGACCAATCACAAAACACATCACGTTACGTATCCACTTCTCGCGATACTTCTCATTACTTCATATCATTTTCCTTACAAATATATTTAAAACACATTTGCTTCTTATTACTTTTCTTTTTTTCTGCTAATGACTTTCATTCACTTATTTCTTTTTCCTTTTTTCTTTTATTATACATATACACCCATATAAATATTTTTTTTTCTTTTATTTTAATTAAAATATTTAATGCAAGCCAGCCCTTCATATTTTAACCCTTTATTTTTTTCCACCGGGCTACACAAATAAAAAGAATCACCTGAACTCTGTCGGCACAGTCCCACACAGTGAAATGCTAAATCTGCACAGTGTTGTATTTGTGTTTTCTGACCAAAACAAAGCAAAAACATTTTTCTTGATACATTTCATCTTGCTGCTTCTCAGCAGCACTTTGAGTTGGTCTGAGGGAAATAAAGACAGTTTAAAGTAACATCAGGTTTCTCTTCTCTGGATTTACTCCTAACACTCTGCTCCTCTGCCCACAAACTCAGACTCTGTCATCACACAGGCTTCATTTCTTTATTGTTCAAACACTGATGAACCTGTCCTCCTCTAGGAGCTCACCTTCACTGCTCTGCTGTAACATCTGCATCGGATCCAGCTACAAAAAGAAAAGAGATGAGATTAAAAAACAGCTTTAATTTTTAAGTTAAAGACGAATTCTACAAAGTTGTAAAGGCTCAAAAAGTCTTTGAGCGCTAAATGATCACATGATAAGAAAGTCTGTCTCACCATTAAAAGTGCTGGAGGATGACTACTCCCAGGATCTTCACTGTCATGTAGACAACAAGTCCAGACCTGGAAATTCTGGAACAAGAAAACATGCTCAACTCAACTTTATTCATATAGCACCATACGTTCTTCATACATTTGAGAATGCAGCCCAAAGTGCTTCATAGAACAACAAAAACAATGGATAATCATCAGTATGCCAGATGAGTTCTAAAAATAGCAAAAGTAAAACCAGTGCAATGAAATTAATGTGACTTGTAATAAATACTATAGAATCAGTAAAAATACATTAAATAAATAAATAAATATTAATAAAATAAGATAAGATCTAAATGAATAAATAAATAAATAAATAGACAATAGACAAAAAAATAATTAAAAAAATAAATAAATAAATACATAAATGATAAAAATGACATTAACAGTTATGATAAAAAAATAATAATAGTGCTGATAAAGATAATAATACAGTCCAGAGCTAAGCTGAAGTTAGTCCAAATTATTTTGAAATGTATATTAGATATTATTACATAAATAGATACTATTTTGTTCATGATGTATTTATTGTATTGATTTCAGGGACAACAAAGGTTAATCAAACCTTTTTCATCAGCGTAACTATCTAATAATATATATACATATCTTTTTTGGTTATTTTACTGCATGAGTAGGATATCATTTTAGTCTGTGTGCTCAGGAGGCAGCATGAGCCCTGCTATTATATAATTTTGAGACTCCGTTGTCATTAAAAGTAAATCTTTCATACTTGAGACAACACTTGTAAATATTAGTGATGTTGAACTTTGTAAACGTTCTCATTCATTTATTTTTGTATTTTTTGTGGACAGCAGAGAGTTTGTAAACTTTTCTGATGAACTTTATTCACGTGGGGATTAAATATTTTAAGTGATTCATATCAAACAGACTTTTGAACAGAACTTTTCATACAATAAAATGTAACACAAAGTGCTGGACGATAAAAAAAAAAAAATAAGGAGTCGTAACATAAAATGAGATATATTAAAATAAAGTGAAATCATCGATAAGACCCTAGACCCTCCCACCCCCACTTTGCATACCGAGAGAGAAAACGCTTAAAATTAATTAATTAAACAAATGAATATGATATAATAAAATATAATGTAATAATAATAATAATAATAATAATAATAATAATAATAATAATAATAATAATAATAATAATAATAATAATAATAATAATAATAGACCTAATAAAAAAAACACGAGCTGAGCTCAGGAAACACGGGAGGCAAAATAAAACGGGGAGCTAAGACAAACAAAACGGAAGTGCCAAAACCCCGCGTGATGTTCCATCAAAATCAACCTTTAAACCGGATAAATGTTAAATCTCAGTCCTGACGGTTCCTGATCGGTCTCCAGAAGATGCAAATTATTCAGGAAGTTCGAGCAGCTGAGCGCACACATTGAGCCTATTGCTTATTGATATCTTCATAATATCATATCTTCACTGAAAATAATAATATTAAAAAAAAACTTCAAGCTCTGATCGACCGGCAGCAGCGTTATTTAATAACTAAACTATAGAAAGAACATTAAGATTTATTGTTTATTCATGAGGAGGAGAAGAGAGCGATAATCTGATGAAACTGATGAACTAAAGGTGTTACAGAGCGCTGTTTAATAATGTCATCTTAGAGACATCCATGCACTGTGAGCGGTATTTGAGCTCAGGTATTCTGCGCGCTGATTGGATAAAAGTTCAGAAAGAAGCGTTCTGACCTTAGCAACCGTGCAATATTCCGCGCGCGTTCTCCGTCTCCAGGTGCATCACTTAAACGAACTGACGGCCGACAAACACTTTATCGCGAGTTTTACTCAAAGATTTGTGCGGATTTTCAACTTCATCTGAAGATTGATTCATCTTTGTCAGCAAGAAAACATCCTCCGAGAGCTCCGAACATCGACTTCATCAACTTCTGTCATGGAAAACGTAAGAAATAAAGACTTTCAAACTATTTACGGGCGAGACTTTTCTGAGGCCTCAAAATGAGCTAATCCTCAGACATGAAACTATCTTAACTGGAAAAAGTATCATGATTAAATCTAGAGCCGGATTAATTATTGTAGATTATAAATACACCTGTGCTGTCAACACCTCAGATTATTAGTTTAACATGAATTTTGTCTGAAATTAAAAGCTCCGGTTAACAAACATGGGATGATCACGATCACACACTACACATAGTTTTGTTTTCATTATCTCAAATCTTTGAAGTGCAGAAACCAAAAGTCAGTCATGTTAATTTATGTTTCATTAGATTATATGGTTAAACCGGAGTTTTAGTGACTTTATTTAAAATGTATTTGATAAGTATTAAAAAGCTGACAGGTGAGTGAGTGAAGGTGTTTTTCTACTAAAGCTCCGACAGGAGGCCCAACTCGAACCCTTTATTTTGAAACTATTTCTTGTGTAATTCTCGCTAAGTGTTAAAATAAAGAGAAAAACTTTACAAACTGCACATAAAGTTTTATGTGTGGAGGTTGTTCAGCTTGGTTTTTCCGAAGAAGCCTCACAGATGAACTTGACGTGGTTTGTGGTGTATTTCAGGGACAACATGGTTTTTGTTTGAAATCAAAAGTGCCGGTTTAGAAACTAAAATCATAAACTGCACAGTTTTATAGTGTTTTTGAACACATTAATGAGTGGAAACGTGATGTTCAGAGACAACATTTTAATTTATTGTTAAAAACTGATTTGCTGTCATTCATTTGTGAAAATCATTTGTGTGCAGACTGATGTTCAAAGTGTCATGATGAAAACCTCTGAGGTCTCTTTGTGGGACAGTTTTAAGGAGAGTCTTTGTTTCAAAATCAGTTTTTCAGACATAATATTAAATTTTGTTCACCTCTGAACGATTCTCATTCAGAGTTAAGATACAGAAAAACAGAACAGACTGAGAAGTGAGACGAGGACATGAGCTTACTGTTTACTTTGAGGCCTCTAGCAGATCAGTTTTACTCCAGTTTGGTTTCATTTTAGGGGACATTCATGCTGCTGTGACTGAAAACATTAGCAGGAGTCTACTTTAAATGATGAAATATATAAAGTATAAATTCAATACAGAGAAACATGTTGTCTCTACAAGCTGCTCCAGATGAGTTTCCTGTAAATTTAGCCTCAAAAACAGTGAAGTAAAGATACTTAAAGTCTTTAATTGTCATCAGTCATGTTAACCTTCATTTCATTAGATTATCTGGTAAAGAGGTGGTGACAAATAAAGGGTTGGTATGATGTCCAAATCAAAAACATGCTTTAAACTTGTTAAAACAACATGTTAAGATGTTTGTTTAAATGTGTAGTTTGCATTTCTGAAAATCCAAATAACTTGGTGCCACCTGTTGATTGTACTTGAATATTCAACAAAATGTTGTGTTTGTGTTTTGTTGCAGTGTGTTGTTCAAGCTCATCTTCAGGACCATGACTACTGGAAGATGAGGAGGACCTCCTCACGCCAGGCGGACCGTGCAGCGAAGCGCGGCAAATGTCCCTGCTGCAGGGACGGTCAGGTGAGACACCTTTTTAGTTTGAACTCTTTACTTCTTGAGTAGTCTTTGCAGATTTTAGTGCTGTCTTAAAATGCTTAAAGTGTTCCTGCAGTTAGAAATAAGAAACAGTTCAGTTTAGGTCCACAGCTGAGCGCTCTGTGCAGATGTAACGATGG
This sequence comes from Labroides dimidiatus, assembly GCA_030710495.1. Taxonomy (NCBI): domain Eukaryota; kingdom Metazoa; phylum Chordata; class Actinopteri; order Labriformes; family Labridae; genus Labroides; species Labroides dimidiatus. The sequence continues at coordinate 19,003,147 of CM061161.1, read as the reverse complement.
AGACATTTCCATTTTAAATGTAGAAACATGAACAGGCTGTCCAGATTCTCTGCAGCTCATCTGATGCTTCTCTCATCAGATAATAAATATGTGATGTTGATAAATGAATAAATGAAATTGTAGAATTGTAGAAATTTCACACATGCCGACATTCTCTTGTGTTCTGCTGATCTCCAGGTTCCGAGTTCCTCCTCCAGTCCACAGCACTGTGCTGCTGCTGCCACGACGCGTTCTGGGAAGAGGAAGAGGAGCTCCGTGCCCCGTCCTCCTGCTGCTGCCAGACCTCCAGTGGGAAGGGTCCGAATCTACAGACCTCGCTCTGCAAGGATCCAGCCCAAGGACCTGCCAGTGGCCTCACCTTTGCCCCCCAGAGCTGATGACCAGCTGGTCTCCACTGCTGAGGACCCTGATGGACCACTGATGATCCATCACCTCTCAGTGGAGGAGTACCAGCGGATTTACCACCAGGAGGCGGATTATCTGCTGAGGTACGTTTGATCACACTGAATCTTCTTCAAACTTGTTAAATTGTTTCTTTTCTGATAGTTCATCTTTTTGCTGTACTAAATATGTCACTGTGCTTCCTCCTCTCCTCACAGAGACCAGCGTGGACGTCCTGTTCACTACGATTTGGGTTTGGGGCTCCAACTCAAACACAGGCTGTGGAGGAGACTGAACTACCCACAGTTCACTGAGTCAGTGGATGATGACAGTCACGTACGTGCGAGTGTGGTACGCTGGGAAGGACGCTGTCCTCCCAAGCATCCTCAGGTCAGCATGGAGGGAGAGCCGGCTCCTGAGCAGCTGGCTCCCCGAGGGCCTCCGAGGAAAAGAGCAAAGAGGTCAAACTAAAATGACGCCTGTAAATATTAGATTAGTTAAAGTCATTTTAGTCACTGACTCAACAAAATGCTCTTAAATCAACACACCAACTCCACCTACATGACTGTCCAACACTGACCTTTGACCTCTGAGCCAGCAGCAGAACCAGGTTCCATCTTCCTCCTGTCGTCTCCTCCATCAGCCACACATAACTCAGCAATAATTCAACACCATCAGCTCTCTGCTGACCTCGTCTCCACCTGAGGACAGCAGAGAGCTGAAAAATTGTCCCTCATCACTGATTTCGTCTTCTAACCGATCTTTCCACCAGCGGCCTGCTGGTCCAGCCTCCACCTGTAGGTGAAGGCAGGATCAGAAAGTGGCCCAAAATACTGATCTGACACCGAACTTGTCCTCAGAGAAGAATCTACCAGCCGCCTGCTGATCCATCCTCCACCTCCACGTGAAGGATGGATCAGCAAGCAGCTGAAAGAAACTTCTCCATTACCAAACACGACACCAACCACAGCCTCCATCAGCTGCCTGCTGATCCATCCTCCACCTGAGGACAGCAGGGAGCTGAAATATGACACTATCACTGATTTATGTCCTCTAACCGATCTTTCCACCAGCGGCCTGCTGGTCCAGCCTCCACCTGTAGGTGAAGGCAGGATCAGAACGTGGCCCAAAACACTGATCTGACACCGGACTTGTCCTCAAAGAAGAATCTACCAGCCGCCTGCTGATCCATCCTCCACCTCCACGTGAAGGATGGATCAGCAAGCAGCTGAAAGAAACTTCTCCATTACCAAACACGACACCAACCACAGCCTCCATCAGCTGCCTGCTGACCCATCCTCCACCTGAGGACAGCAGGGAGCTGAAATATGACACTATCACTGATTTATGTCCTCTAACCGATCTTTCCACCAGCGGCCTGCTGGTCCAGCCTCCACCTGTAGGTGAAGGCAGGATCAGAAAGTGGCCCAAAACACTGATCTGACACCGGACTTGTCCTCAAAGAAGAATCTACCAGCCGCCTGCTGATCCATCCTCCACCTCCACGTGAAGGATGGATCAGCAAGCAGCTGAAAGAAACTTCTCCATTACCAAACACGACACCAACCACAGCCTCCATCAGCTGCCTGCTGATCCATCCTCCACCTGAGGACAGCAGGGAGCTGAAATATGACACTATCACTGATTTATGTCCTCTAACCGATCTTTCCACCAGCGGCCTGCTGGTCCAGCCTCCACCTGTAGGTGAAGGCAGGATCAGAACGTGGCCCAAAAACTGATCTGACACCGGACTTGTCCTCAAAGAAGAATCTACCAACTGCCTGCTGATCCATCTTCCACCTGAGGACGACAGAAAGCTGGAAATAAGATACTTCAATCACCGATTTCGTCTTCCAACCAAAAGTTTCCACCATCCACCTGCTGGTCCAGCCTCCACCAGCAGGTGGCCACAAAACAGCTCCATCACCAGCCTTGTCCTTCAGCCAAAGCCTCCACCAGCTGCCTGCTGATCCATCCTCCACCTGCGGACAGCAGAAAGCTGACAAAACTGCTCCTTTAACATCAAGAAGCACCACCTTAAGCCTCCAGTAGCTGACTGATGATCCAGCCTCCACCTGCGGACTGCAGACAGCTACAATCAAGCTCCATCACCAACCACCATCCTCAGCTTCAACCTCTCCACCAGCATCCTGCTGCTCCAGCCTCCACCCGGAAAATTGCCCGAACACCCTGTAAACCTCCAACCAAAGCCTCCACCAGCTGCCTGCAGACAGACAACAGATACAAACACTCATGTTACACCACAAGCTTCAGCCATGCTTCACCTTCAAGCTGCAAGTTTAAAATCTGGGTTGATCAACCAGCCTCATCC